>CM071684.1:20425000-21025000 GCA_036553675.1 Solanum okadae | reverse complement strand
CAGTACATAAATGGAGAACTATGTTTTTTTGGATAAAGTAAAAAATTATATTAACAGCATGGGCATAAAAAGACGTCCATATACAAGAAGTATACAAAGAAAAGTAAGAAACCTACAAAAAGATATGATTTTCTACGAACACCCAATTATCGATATATAAAGAGACCTCACGGGTATAAATGGAGAGCTAACTAAAACCACTATGGTGCTACTATTACGAAAACAGATAAACTGTGAAAACATTTATTTTAGCTTTACTAATATACAAAGCTAAAAGAGAATAGTGTTTAATCAAATGTTCAATACATACTCTCAGTACATACATTAGCAGGTTCAAGATATGCAGAACAAAGTACACAACTGCATAAAGATTCTTCCACCACAGAAAATAAGATAGGAAGTGAACCATGACACGTGAGATAGCTAAACAACTGAGAGGAGAAAGTCTTGCAGTCTTTTCCCCATCAGCATCTACCTAAAATCAAAAGTTAGCCTAAAAGCTTACTGTCCTTTTTATTTAAACTGGGGTTTCACTGCATATAGGAAAGATGAAAACACCTTATCACTTATCAGCGCATAAAATGTTTTAAAGCGACAACTTTCGGGCAGCATATCAGAATGGACAGAGAACTTAAACAAAGAGCATTATGGCTACATGTAATATGCAAAGCACTAACTCAACAGATAAACAAAGAAACTTTGAACAAGCATGGATTATCTTTGAAGACAATAACAAGAAATACACAGTTCAATTGACAACTCATTTTATGGCATACTAATCAGAATATAAATCTTAAGCCACGAGACACCTGTTAAAAAAAATTCAACGTTTATTCTCTGTGCAGAGGACTAACTGTGAAGTCACTCCTTTTGCTGAAACACACAATGACTTTTGCATCTGGCTCCAGCAGTAACATTTTGGTGGCATATTTCTTGGTTCTTCTACCCTCTTAAGTTTGTTTTTTTTGTTTGAAAGCATTATGTAAAGAACATCCATGCAAGTATCCCAACTGGAAAATACCCAGATATCTTATACCAGGCACCAATTAAAAATTCAAAGAACATGGTTACACACACTCACGTTGTAACAACAGCAGGAAGCCCTTCAGGGATTGCTGCAACAGCCAGTGCAACTGCAATCTAAACAAGGAAGAGAGAAGTATGTGTCATCAGTTGTATAGTCAGAACCAAAATCAGCCCATGTAAAGAATTCGAATGAAGCAAGGACAAAAAAGGACCAACCACAGAAGGATAACAAACATAATATGCTCAACTAAACAACAAATAATCCCACGAAAATATCACTCATGAGGAAAATAATTGTTAAATACTTGTGATAATACAAATAAAACAGTTTTTAAATTAAGTCTCTAGAACAGCTTTTAAACAAGAGCAATGCCAAAGGAACTCCAAAACCAAAAACTGACTTGAAAAGAATAATAAGAGAGAAAGAACTTGAAAAAAATGAAGCACGAAGAAAGAGCCCCCTCAAATGAGAAGTGTGGAAGCAAAGCAAACATTGAAGTACTGCAGTAAACTAAAACAACATGATAACAATTTAAAATTCAAATCATCCTAAGCTTAAGCAACTTAATTAGACTAAAAACTACTACAATAAAGAAAGTAAATTTCAACGCTCCTTCTTTCCTTTAATTACTGCAATTTAAAAACTGTTCCTCCTCAATTTTTGCTTTGGTGGTTGGTGCTGAATTCTTTTGATTGTTTTTTAACTTGCAAAATTTCTTCTTCTTTCTTTTTCTTCTTTTGGTTTTGTGGTTAAAAAACACCCTCAATAATCTTGTATTGGTTGGAAGCTCTTCTGAAAGTGTTTTATCTAGACAATGATAAGATTTGCCAGAAATTGTTGCAAGGATTTTTCTTCCATCACAACATCCCAAAAAACATAGGTTTCAAAATATGGTTTCATTCTCACAGACCAAATTTGATAGTTTATGTTGGTAAAAATTTGTGGGGTATTGAAAGAGAGACTATTGGTTGCCATGGTTGAAAAGTGGGATGAAAATAGCCCTGACGGGTTAAAGATGATTGAAAGTAGCCTTTACGGGTTAAAAAATGGGTTGTAAATAGCCCTTGCAGGTTGAAAATAGTTTTTTAGAAGAACTCACAGATCCCGTAACATCAATGAGGCTCTTGATACCATTGTTTGGTTTTTTAGAAAGATGGGACAGCAAAAAAAGGATTGGAAATGTCTTTCGATAATTTTATCAATCACAAGAGAGTTTTAAATAGTCAACTTTAAACACAAAAATCTGCATAATATAAAATTTAAGAAACTAAAATATCTCAATTAACTAGAACAACCTGATAACAATTTAAAATTCAAATCATCCTAACACTAGCGACTTAATTATGCTAAAAAATATTGCAGTAACTAGAGTAAATTTCGACAAATAGTACCGTTAATTAGAGATATCATATCTCTCCCATGTGTGATTCTTCCTAACAACTATCAATTAGGTTAAAAAAGTGCCTCTACAGATGAGAAAAGCTAATTAAAAGGGCAAAACAGGCAAAGGCGTCCTGCATAGATTAAACATGCCAAGATTCTGGTAAATGTACATTAACTAATGAAAATAAAATCTGTCAGGTAATACCTAGCATTTTATTTTTATTTTGAGAAGGTAACAACTCAGGTAATACCTAGCATTGAAACAAAATCAGTCATATAATAAAACATAACAGCATTTAAGTGCTCAGTAATAATAAATAAGCAAGGGAAAGGTCTATTATCAGACACTTAAAAACTTCAGTGTAGCTGTACTTTAACATTTAAACCCACGTGTGAACTTGCATAATCCAGGCAAAATTGATTAGTAATGCTTTTAATGAGATTCCTATACCTTAAAGTAATGTATTGCACCTCGCAAGAAGCCACCATGGGCAGGATCACTAAAATGCCCAATGTTTACCACCCAAACTAGCACACATATTCCTGCAATGATCTAAAAGCACGAAAGAATAACTTCAGAAGCAAATAACATAACGAAGATTGATGAGAAATATGGATGAACAAATAAGTTTCTAGGTCGCATTAGGTGGTAAGTGAAATCTCATGAACTGTTAGACAGATAAGAAGTATCAGCTCCTAATTAAATGTTTCACTTCACCCCATTTAGCAATACAGCATACCCATGTTTCTTGGACAAGATATTAAGAAATAAGAGAAATAGGGCACATTTACTTCCTTAAAGAACTTTTGTAGCTTCCTTCATTATCTCAAATGCTATTCTTCCTTTTATTATGCTCCCCCCACCCCCACCCCACCCCACCCCGGAGTCATCCCTCTTGTTCTCAAGCAGCTCAAGTCTTTTTAGTTTTTTTAAACTGGTAGCCGAACACAGAAGGTTTTAGTGAGAAAATCAGTAACTGGTGGAACTCTTTCTCCTTCTATGGGAGGCCAGACTACATCCTAGCATGTAAAATGGAAGCACTGAAAGAAAAGCTCAAAGAGTGGAGTAAAATTGAAAAAGGAAATCTGCAGATTCAAAGGTCCAAACTGCTTAACAAAATGGCAGATTTGGATTCTTTGCTGAACAAAAGAGCACTGACAGAGGAAGAGGCTACTTTGAAGGCAGAGATCTTTATGGAGTACGAAGAACTGATCAAAAATGAGGAATTTGCTTGGAGACAAAGGTCTAGAATCTTGTGGTTGAAGGAAGGAGACAACAATACAAAATTCTTCCATAATTCTGCAAATGCCCACAAAAGAAGCAACCATATTGACCAGTTGGAAGTAGAGGGAAAGATCATCACAGAACAAGACAGAGTAAGGGAGGAAATCATACAGTTTTATGAGAAACTGTATTCTGAAACAGAAAGATGGAAACCTGATGGAAATTTAGTGAATTGTCCTTCAATATCAGAGGAAGAAAGATCACAACTACAGGCCAAATTTGAGGAGCAGGAAGTTTATAAATGCTTGAAGTTATGTGCCATTGATAAAGCCCCAGGACCTGATGGTTACACTACGGGTTTTTCATCAAATGTTGGGAAATTGTTAAGCAGGACATCATGGAGGCCTTCCATAATTTCTATGAGCAGGAAATGTTTGAGAAGAGTTTCAATGCCACCTATATTGCCTTGATCCCAAAGAAGAAAGGAGCAAAGGAACTTAAAGACTTCAGACCAATAAGCTTGATAGGCAGTTTCTATAAGTTGTTGTCTAAAGTTTTAACAGAAAGAATCAAAAGGGTGATGTACAAGCTGGTAGACTCCCAACAGATGGCTTTCATCAAAGGAAGACAAATCATGGATGCGGTGTTAATAGCAAATGAAGCAATAGACTCTAGAGTGGGTCAAAAGAAACCAGGCATCCTATGCAAATTGGGCATTGAGAAAGCTTATGATCATGTTAACTGGGGTTCCTTCTCAATATACTCAGGAAAATGGGATTTGGAGAAAAGTGGATTAGATGGATACATTTTTGCATCTCAACAG
Source organism: Solanum okadae (assembly GCA_036553675.1). NCBI lineage: Eukaryota > Viridiplantae > Streptophyta > Magnoliopsida > Solanales > Solanaceae > Solanum > Solanum okadae. Next base: position 21,020,542 of record CM071684.1, on the reverse strand, counting down.
TAAAGTTTTCTGTCCTCATTAATGGTGCTCCTGAAGGTTTTTTTTGAAGCCCAAAGAGGAATTAGACAAGGGGATCCTTTATCTCCATTCCTCTTTATTCTTGCCATGGAGAGACTTAACAACATGATCAAGACAGCTAAAACAAATAGGTGGATCACGGGATTTGAAGTGTCTACAAACAATGAGAGGAGTTTGGAGGTAACACATCTCCAATATGCAGATGACACTTTATTTTTTTGTGATGCAGATGAGGAACAACTAAGATACCTTAGGGTCATTCTGGTGCTTTTTGAAGGTATGTCAGGTCTTCACATCAACTGGGGAAAGAGCCATTTATATCCCATAAACTTGGTCTCTAATATGGAGCTTTTGGCCTCAGTGATAGGAGGCGAGGTGGGAGCACTACCTGCTATCTACCTGGGGATGCCATTGGGAGCAAAATCACAGTCCAAAGAAATTTGGAATACTGTCTTGGAGAAATGTGAGAAGAAGTTGGTCAGATGGAAAGCACAAAATTTATCAAAGGGGGGCAGGCTCACTTTGATAAATGCAGTCTTGGATGCCCTTCCTACGTACATGCTAACTTTGTTCCCAATACCTGCAGGAGTAGTACAGAGATTGGATAAATTAAGAAGGGATTTTTTCTGGCAAGGAAACAAGAAAAGAAAGGGATACCATCTGGTAAAATGGAAAGTTATGATCACGGGAAAAAAACAAGGAGGATTAGGCATCAAAAATTTGAAGAACCAAAGCAAGGCTCTAAAGCTGAAATGGTTGTGGAGATATGCTCATGAACCACAATCAATGTGGAGTAAGGTGATTAAACTGAAGTAAGGAGAGATGGATTCATGGGTCACCAAGGAAGCAACCAATCCCTATGGTGTTATTGTTTGGAGATCAATTAGGAACTGGTGGCCTTTCCTAAGGAATCATACTACTATAACAGTACACAATGGTATCAGGACAACAATTCTGGAAAGATAGATGGCTTGGTAATCAAAATTTGTCAGAGATCTTCCCTGACATCTTGGTAATCAATCTCAGAGGCATTCAATGGACAATGCATAGCAAGATTGTTGACACTCTCTCAAGTTGGGAGGAAGCAGGAATTGAGGCAAAGAACAGAAGTTATTGGAGGACAATTCCAGCATGCATCTGGTGGACCATTTGGAGAGAAAGGAATGCTAGAAGCTTTGAGGATAGAAGCAGATCCCTACAAATGATCAAAACAGATTGTATTCTGTTATTATGTTTTTGGTGTACAAAGAGTTCCCCTGTAGATGCAGAAGCAATCCTAGAAGTATTAGAATCATGCTAGGCTTGCTGTTTTTGTTCCTACATTTTCATACGTTTTTGTAAAGGGGCTTTCAGTACTACATAAGTACTGGTTTATAATACAAATCGTTACCTTCTCAAAAAAAAAGTTGAGTATTACTTGGAATAAACAGCTTTTAGAATCATCATAATATTAAATGAAATAAAAACACTGTAGTTGAAGTTAAGCTTTTGCATGTCTTCTAACTATAGTCTGTATAGAAAAGGTAATACCCTTAAAAGTATGATTAAACATGATTACCTACGAATACCTTTACCTCATCATCTTCTGCAATTTCTATCCCACTGTAGTTGAGATACAGAAAAAATGCATAAAGTAGATAACTATACTAAAGAGGGTTCATTTCAGCAGTGTGATTTTACACCCTCTATACAATTGCTTCAATCTGCTCAACCTCTGTGCAAACTTCCGAATTACAGGTTGCCAAAATTTTATATCTCTAATCTTGGGCTCAAGTGGCATCCCAATTATTTTATCGGTCAAACTTGCACCCGCAAAAATCTGCCAACTTCTAGAGGTCATGTATCGCCAACTAGTAATAGTATGGCTCTTTCGCATGTTAATGCACAGCTTCCTACTGCCTTGGACCAAACAAATGTTCTAAAATGGTGTCAGATCTGTCTAACCTATGACAAGGAGGTTTAATCTAGTGGTAGAACACCCCAAATACGACAAAGAAATTAGGGATTCAAGTCACAAAGGGAAAGACAAGTGAGGAACCAAAATCCTCTTGAAGAGAGGGAGAGTGGGTGGTTTAGGAGTGGGGAGATGGAGTGTGGGTGGGAGGATAGGGTAGTGAAAAGAATTATCTCGCTTGTGGCTCATGTAATTTATATGCGCCACCTACATAGGCATAATAGACGTGCACTCTCACAAATTGTCATGGAATTATATGCACAGAATTTAGAAGCTTTACCTATTAGAAAAGAGAATTTTATTTATTTATGTGTACAATAAATTTCGTCACATGCTATTCTGATTCTATTTTCTTGGGTCAAGTAATAAGAAAATTTGTGTCGATGGTAGGTGGTGAAACTTGAATTCAGAACCTCTACCTGCTCTTGTACTATATTAAATTAGATAAAAATTAAGTTGTTCGAATGAAGAGGTATAAAGACTTAAACAAAGTAAATATCAAGTGTTGAGGAATGGAGGAGAATGATAATTGGATTTATCAAAATTTCCAAGCTTTAATAATTTTTGGGAGTCTCTTAAAAGGAAATGAAAATAGGTCAGAGTTATTGATAAACCTAGAACAAGAGGAAGGGTGTCAAATGGTGACAAAAGAGAAACAAAAGGAGTATAGAATGTGAATACGAGGGTATTACAAGAAAGGAGAGGAGAATGACAAAAGAGTTCTTAGTGCTCATGCTTATTGAGTTTCCAAGTGATCTTGACTCGGTATGAGACAGATTTTGTCTTAGCACAATTTCCTACCGCGTATGAGGTGTCCTCCAGGTTGTTACATCTCACCCCTCATCGTCACACTGTAGTCCCCTCACTGTCAGTTGATTAGCATCTCAAAACTATTGAGAATTGAAATGGAGGTCGATGACATAGTTATCGCTGGCATGAATCAAGAGGCCATTGATAGTTTGAAATGACATCTCAGCATTTTCATACCAAGGACCTAGGTAAATTAGGTATTGAGGTCGCACAATCCAAGTCAGACATTATCATTTGAAGCGAAAGTATGCTCTCGACATACTTAAAGAGATGTGCAACAACAAATTGTCGACCTATCAATACACCTATGAATCTGAATGTTTAAGTTTCTGCCAGGTCAGGGAGCCTTTCAGCAATCTCGAGAGATACAGGATATTAGATGGAAAACTAAATTATCTCATTGTAACGCGCCTAATATCTCCTTTTCAATCAGTGTTGTTAGTCAATCTATAGATTCTCCATGTGAAGCTCATAGGATGCAGTAGTCTGTATTCTTCAGTATATTAAATCTTTTAACTATATTAAATCTGCTCTAGGAAAAGGACTACTGTACGAGGATTGAGGACATGCGAACATTGTTGGGCATACAAATGTTGATTGTGTTCTAGCTAGAGGGATCAGCAATTTAATATCCTAGAAGAGCAAGAAACAAAGTGTGGTTGCAAGATCAAGTACCGAAGCTGAATATACAGCTATGGTAGTTGCGACTTGTGAACTAATATGGATCAAACATCTATTGAAAGAACTAATCTGAAACTACTCCGACACTGATAGCCTTGTATCCCAATGTTGGAATGGAAAACAGCTGGTGTCTCAACTTTAGAAGACCATGTTTTGATTGGTAAATTCCAAGAATGGCTCTCTTGCTACAAGATCTGGACCAGTTGGCTTTATTTACTGATGAAGCAGCTCAATTCTTCTAGCAGAGGCAACAGAATTGTGTTTTTTTCAATAGGCTCTTGCTACAGTGATTAAACAAGGTGCTGGAAAGTACTCGCTACTAGCCTTGGATGTTATGGAAAACAAAAGCTCGTCGGCAGATAGCCTTTTTTATGTGGCTGTTAGCTCATGATGCTGGTCCGACACAAAGCAATTAACAGAGAGGGGGAATGAGCATTTGCAGCAGATGCTACTTATGCAACAAGGAGGACAAGTTCAGCAGACATCTCTTTTTCGCATTGCACAGTGGCAACGCAGCTATGAACCTGTTTTTCGATCTTTTCAACTTGTCTTTTGTCATATCTTTCACTGTGAAAGAACTGTTGACTGTTTAGTGCAAAAGTGGGATAAGGAGAACAGCAAGAAGCCTGTGGGTTACACAGTACCAGCTTGTATCTGTTGGGTTTTGTGGACCAAACGAAATGCTAGGTGTTTTGAAGGGGAAGTTGTCTCTGCACAAAATTCTTTGGTTTCTGGCTTTCTAGTGTAACCTACAGGATATGTGAAGGATAAAACAGTATGTTAAATTTCATCAATTCACTACAGGGATTGATTATTGTATAGAACTATAGATAGGTGCCCTCTTTTTGTATATATATATTCAAAATGCAGATGTAATCTTGATTAATTTGTCAGATAGCAGTATTAGTAACACAAATTATCATGCTAGCTTATATAAAATCCTAAAACTAACACAACAAATCCTAGTATCATTAATGCACAGAGAACACATGAGGGTTTCTATTCAAAACTTCCTAGAGTACATAAGAATTAAAATAGGAGTTAGGTGAAGGTGAAATCTAGGAATAACAAAAAATTATCTCAGAAATTGTAACAGGGGAAGGAAATAAAAGTACATACCTTTGCCAAAAAAGTGCCAAATTCATCCAACTTTTTCTTCAATGGCGTCACCTCCTGCACCAATAAGACAGCAAATCACTGTTACACCAAAATAAAGGGTGTTGTTAGTATGGGTCAACTTTTAAAGCTCACATCTTCAGTCATTAACATAGAATCACGTATACTGCCCATTGCAGTATTAGATCCAACCCCAATAACAACAGCTCTTGCCCTTCCAGCGACTACTGTAGTGCCCTGGCAATCGAAACAGAAATTTGACTTATTGCCATTGTTTGAAGACTGTTGTATGCAGCTATGACAAAAATAACAAACTCAAAACAACTTTCTGGTGAAAGTAAGAAATATGAATATAACCAAAGAAATGTCTTTGAAACTATAACCAGAAGATAATTTAGTCATCTTTATTCAGTTCTGCAGGTGCTAAAACCTGACATCTATTATTGGTTAAATTTATTTTATACCAAATAGTAGTTCTTTACGAGGGACTAAGGGAGTGAAGGTTAACTGATATCTATCATCCAGATCTTTTTAATGGAACAGTCTACAACAACATACCCAGGGTCCCACAAGTGGGGTCTAGAGAAGGTGATGTGTACCTTATTGCTATCTTGTGAAGGTAGAGACGGTGTTTCCAATATACCCTCGGCTTAAGTGAAACATTTTAAAGCAAGTATGAAAAGGGAATACATTAGTGCAGAAGCCACGATTGAACTAATGGAGAAAAAACACTAGCAACAGCAAATAGGACGATAATCGAAGCAAAAACAATAACTATTAATAAAAAGAGAAGATTACAGCCCAATACCTTTTAGCCACTTTACAAAATATGTACACAGTGTATAGATTATATTTAATACTAATATACATATACATGTAATATATATACCTACACATTCACATACAGATACACATACACATACAATCTATACATTCCTATACATATAATAAACAAACTTATACATATAATATACATATGTATACACAGCATATGCACACCATATACAACCAAGTGTATATGTAGTGTACACTTCGGCTATGTTTGGTAAACTAGATGGCGGAATGGTATATATTGATAACTATCCTAATAAAAAAAACAAAATATAAGATAACAGGACAGTAATAATAAAAATACTAATAAGAAAAACTAGGCAATGCTCGACTACCTACTAGCATTCTACCCTAATTCTCAGCCTCTATTTCCTCCTATCTCGGGTCATGACCTCAATTAGCTAGAGGAGTGTCATGTCTTGTCTAATAATCTCATATCAATACTTCTTTGTCCTACTTCTAACTCTCCTCAAACCCACCATGGTCAATCTCTTACACCTCTTCACTGGGGCAGCTGAGCATCTCCTCCCCATATGTCTGAATTATCTCAGTCTCGCTTCCCTATTTTGTCCACCACGGAGGTCACTCCCACCTTGCCCTGAATATTCTCATTGTTAATCATATCTCTCCTGGTATCCCCACACATCCATCTCAACGTCCTCATTTCCGTTACTTTCATCTTTTCAACGTGCAAGTTCTTGACTAAGCAACACTTCATCCCATACAACATAATTGATCTAACAACTTCTACATAAAACTTACATTTAAGTCTTGATGCATATTCTCATCACACAAAACACGCGATGCAAGCCTCCATTTCATCCATCCCGCTCCAATACAATATATAACATAATTGTCTATCTTCCTAAATCCTAATTCCTTAGATTATTGACCCAAGGTGCTTGAAGTTTTCTCTCTTACAGATGAATTTTTTATTGATTTCCACTTCCACACCTCTTGAGTCATGTCACTAAACTTGCACTCTATGTACTCTGTCTTAGTTTGTCTCAAACTAACCCCCTTTAAACTCCGGGGTCTGTCTCCAAACCTCCACCTTATCATTAACTTCGCCACATGTCTCATCAATTAATATTATGTCATCTTGCAAATAACATACACCATGGCACCTCCCCTTAGATAAGTCGTGTCAATCATCTAAATAGTTCAGATACTAGACCATCAAGTGCATATATTTTCATTAAGATTTAAGGCACTTAATGGGTCTGAATAGATCTTAATCATTTAGATCTAGAACAGAGTCTTGATACCATTAAGAGGTATTCTTGTGTGGATAATATTCACCATCACTCTATTCACAATCACCAGCCACCACCACTAACCACCTCTGTCATCACAACCACCACCACCACTAGGACTGAAAATGAGCCCAAATATAGGTAATCCACCCAACCCACACAAAACTTTATGGGTTGGGCTTAGAATAATTTAAGTTGGATCAATCTAAACTCATTAAAGTCTTCACCCATTTTAAAAGGATCTTCAATTTAGCCCAATTTAATCTCTAATTCAACCCATTTTAATACTCTTTATTTGCATTGAATAAGTCATCTTAATATATGTGTATTTGGTTGGTATAATGTTTTGTGACTTCCACTTCAAAATTAAGAACTTATTTTGTTTTTCTTGGGTTGGAATTCAAATTGTGGTTATAAAATGTAAATAGCAAATTTTAAAATCAATGAGATTAAGAGGGTCAAATTGGGCGGGTCATGACCTAACCCGATTTTTAGCCCATTTGAACCCAACCCTTTTAAACCCAAAGTAAATTTGGTTGGGTCATAACCCAACCCAATTTCTAATTCAGTCCACTTTAATTTCTCCAATTTCAGCCCAATTCGCCCATTTGACACCCCTAACCATCACCATTGTCAACCACCATTACCGTCGTCAATCACCAACCACATCTACCATCAGAACCACCAACATTACTAACCACTATTGTCAGCTACTACCACACTTTACCTCCTTCATCCTTATAATTATAATCCATTGTTGCCACCACCACCCCCGTCTCTATAGCCGCCACTACCTCCAAAACCACTATCAACCACCTCCCACCACTAGAGTCAATTCCTACTACCAACAAACTCTACCATCACAACTAGCACCATTGCCAACTACCACCATACAATCTTCGATCACCACCACCACCGCCATCACCTCCACCACTACTATTAGCCACTACCCTCATTATGGTCGATCTTTACTACCAACCACCTCCATCATCATAACTAGCATCACATCATCAACCACCACACATTTTCAGCCACCACCAACTACTAACATCAACCAACTTCAGCATTACAACCACTAACATCACTTCAAATCGTCACTATTACGACAGTCACCACAACACCAACCACCTCCATCATCACAACTATCACCACCATCATTACTAGAAGATTAACAACTACTATTACCATCACCACCAATACTACAAACTATCTCCCCCATCTCTAGCAAACATAAGTGTTTTATTTCTTTTATCAACTAATGATTTTATTTATTAATTTTTATTTGAATTATATAATTATTATGTACATATAAATAAATTATGTATATTCAGATATTGAAAAACAAACAGTCTTAACCATTCCGTGTTCAAATCTAGAGACAACATCTTAATCATTCAGATGTGCATTCAGAGCAGACATCTAAATCTTAATGAAAACAAAAAATGCCTCAACCCCTCTTGCTGACCTTATACTGCTCCACCAATCTCCATAAGAAATGACTGGCTTCCATAGTTGATCGCTCTGACATGAAACTAAATTAGTTCTCGGAAATACACCCTTCCCCATCCTCATATCCACCACCCTCTCCCAAACTCTCACAATGTGGCTTGGCAGCTTGATACCCCTATAGTTGAAGCAATTCTGAAATCACCCTTGTTCTTGTATAACAGGATCACTTCATTCTTCAGGCATTTTTGTTGTCTTAAATATGGCATTAAACAACCTAGTTATCGCTCCATACTTGCTTGCGATCTTCCAAAGTTCCACTGGGATCTCGTCTGGTTTGGTCTCCCTCCTCCCTTCTCATCTTATGAATAGCGTCCTTAACCACCTCAAAATTTAAACCTCTACTGTATCCAAAATCTCGACAACTCTCAAAGTTCTCTAAAACACTTGGATCATATTTTTTGTTCCCCTCTTCATTCAAGAGTTTATGTAAGTATGTCTGCCATCTTTGTATAGTGTATACCTTTTCCACCAATACTTTTCCTTCCTCGTCTTTGATGCACTTCACTTGGTCATCCAATCTAACATCCAGACTTGAGCTTCTTCTTTTTTTAAAATAAATATTACAGATTTAGAATTTACTCCATTTGAAATTAACAATGATTTAGAAAAAATAATAATAATTACAAAAACTTCAGGAAAAAAAGAAGTCACAAGTGGAAGAAGAGAGTAGTTAATACCACAAAACCTATAAATGGTGAGACGTGGAAGAGCTTGTGACAAGTGAAGAAGATGCAAAAATACCATGCACAAGCAAGTTATCAATAATACCCATTACTTCCTAGAAAAAGACGTCATCAGAATGCTAAAGTCATCGTATATAAGCATGTTTTTCAGGGTCTCTATATCGACAAGAGTTTTTGTCCTTTTGACATGTCTCGTAAGTAAAAAGGTAAATCTCAGCATCAATTCCGCATCCCACAAATTCAAGGATGTACTTCAACCTAGAGAATGCTCAGTCTCAAATGCCCATTTTTTAATTTTTATATAATTAGGTTAACATTTAACAAGGCTACTGAATAAACCAAGCGACAGTATTATCATCTCCCATACTACATTGTCAAACACATCAGCATGATGGACCTTTTAAGAAAAATTTATGCTCCAAGCGCGGTTTATATAGTATTCTCCACAGAACTGGTTTTAATAACTTACAGAAAAGAGGAGGCTTGTCTTATCCTGGTATACTGCATTTGTAGCAGTCGTTGCATCAAGCTCTTTTTCCACAGAGCAGCTCTCACCTGTCATCAGAACAAAAAGAAGATGGCATAAAATAGGAACGAAAGGCAGCGAAAGCAACTAAAGAGACTACAATGAATTCTATATACACAATCAAAAGCAGCAAATGAAAAAAGGTACACTGATTGGCAGAACTGATTCAATTTTACTTTCCATGCAATCTCATTGAATCAGTGAAACATTGTAGTTGGAGCATATAAAACTTGAAGCACCATATAATAGGCAAATATAAGTATAACACCTGCTAAGAACTCCGAATATTTCAAGAAAAGGTTTGCATATTGGCATTATAATAGTTTCTGTATTAGTAATTACTATCCCAAAGTTAGTAACCCATCCATCATTTGTAAAGTAACGGAAATTTAATCTCATGTCCCGTAATTAGTATTTCTATTTTTCCAACACCTAATAATTGATAACTTATCAAACTGATAACTTACAAGAAACATCGTGTACAGCTTTCATTCTTTAGTTATGATTTCCTTTAATTTGATATTAACAGCTATTAACTTACTTAAGATTTAAGATTGTTATTTTCATCAAACAAGGATTTATGACTGTTATTGTCAATAACATCAAATGATTACTTTTTTTTTTTTTTTGATAACCGAGAAATCCGTCTATGACCCGCCCTTTGGACCAATCATAGCCTTCTAAACTCGGTGGATAATGGGCCCGCCCCTCTACCCTTCTCCACTTAAATACCAGGCTTCGCTTTGCATGGTGTGGGGCTTGAACTTGTGACCTAAGCCACAAATCCTCCACCTTTTTCCACTCGAGCTAAGCCTTGGGGGCCAAATGATTACTTATTTTGATCACTTCAATGTTAATTTTTGTAGCATAAGGTCTTAGAAACACACTACTCCTATAAAATATAAGTTGTTTGTGATGAAAATATCATTGATCATCTTCTTTTATTTAAGATGGTACATTTGGAAATATTATAATAGACAATTAAACATAACTCTAACCTCCCAACATTATTATTGTTAAAGAGTTCACTGCATTCACATTATTTATGAATTCTTTTAACTCATGCTGTGCATTCTCAACAAAACAAATGAAAATGGAAGGTCAAATTGCATAATCTGTTAGGCAATTAAAGGACATTATCATCTGTAAGGCCAAGCGCACCTGTTAACATTGCCTGATCAACACGTAAGTGATCGCTCAATATCTCGATCATTCTCATATCAGCTGGAATTTTACACCCAACTTCACATTTCATGGAAAGGTCACAAAGAAAAGATTAGTGCAAAATAAAAAGAGGATGAGTATGAAGTCTTATATAATTTCCAGTTGATATAATTAAAAGACTCAACATACCACTCACTTCTACAATATCTCCAGGGACAAGGTCTGCTGCAGGTAATATTGAGAAACAACCTGATAGATCAAATTTCACATGATAGTTGAGCACGATATGTTGAAAATGTTAATCAACCAAGGACAAGAAAAAGAATTGACTGAAAGTGATATGTAAAAGCTCTCAAGATTTTGTTTAGCAGCAGGTAAAGGTATTTCACAATTTCAAGCCTCAATGTACTGGATTGAAGAATGATGTGCAGATTTCATATGGAGATCAGAAGTCCAGCTAATGACAAACCAAGTCTGGCTAGCCCAACATGGAGTTGCAAAGCAAGGCTACAGTGTAGTCATAATGACATAGAGCTGGTGCTGATTTTTCATTTTCCTTTTTTCTTTTCTTTTTTTTCTTTTTGGCAATGATCTCATTTTCCCTTAGGACCTTATGTTCTATGTTCTAATATACTTCGACTCGGAACGCCCACCAATGACAGGCCGTTTATCTAATATTCTCTTCTCCATTTCTCCAAAGAAGAACAGTTATTTGAGCTTGCAGCCTCGTCCTTGACATACATTTACACACTAAAGAGACTGTACAGAGCTTTGGATAGCCTACACAAGTAACGCATTAGCACATCTCTATACTGTTACCCACAAGGAGGTCAAAATGTGGATTTTCACCTAATTAAGAGATTCACAACCATGACTATTTATATGCAACAAAAAAAGGACTTTGTCACACATCCTTCAATAAAACAAAGATCATAACACCAAAATATGAAGCACATTCAGGATGCAGGTAATCAAGCACCACTTGAATTGTTTTCAACAATACAATCTTGTCTTACGTAAATGAGGTTTACACAAACTAAGACTAAAAAATATATAAGCCAGAAGAAAGAGACACAATGAACATGATCAGAATCATATTAGACGCTTAAAAACTACCCATAAGCACTAATGAAAAAAAACAGCTTTCAACAATTGAAAAGGGGATTCAAAAGTAGGAAGAACTCAAATTACCATTGCGCAGGACAGTAGCAACGTCAGCTTGGTATGCACGTAGCTCCTACAATTAGGAAACAACTCTGTGAGTCAAAATTTTCAAGCATAGGTGATGAACACGACAGATCATAACTAAAAAAAATTGATTCACCTTATGAATATCAACATTTTCCTCCATGTAACATAGATAGTCACAATGCCAAATACTAACAGAGAAAGATATACCATGACAGTAGAGGTGGAAAAAACCCATCCGAACTAAAATAGGCTGGCTATCAATAAAAGATCTGGTAGATCAGAATGGGCTGACCCAAAATGACCAGTCAAATAGATTTGATCAGGATTGGATTCAGACCATGTAACCAGGCAGATTGAAATTCAACCCACCCATGAGTCATTTTCTGCTATGTCATTCCTCTTCCAGATTTCTCAACCAGACTCTTCTGTTTTGCTCTTCCTATTTATTTCTGCTGTTCCAGGAAGCTTGTGCACTCTGTTCTATCTTGATCTATCCTTTTTTAAAACTTTATATTGATTGTTCCATTTTCTCGTTCTTATTTTTGTCTAACCCAATCTTTTTATATTTGAAAATATTTCATCTATTATAAAAAAGAATGGTGTTTGATATTATAACTTAACAGAATATTCCAAATTTCCAATCAACAAATTATATTATCAAGAACTATTGAGGTGAAGCTAAACTAATATCATTGTTTTGTTTCAAATTATCTGCTATTGTAAATACGGCTCATTCTTCTTTGCTAAGAAATAAACATTTGTGGTCTAACTTCATCATATGAAGATCAAGCCACCATCAATGGAATAATCACAAATTCCAACAACATAATTTACGAACTGAATGACCCTGGGATTATCTTACCAGCTCTTACAAATATGAACCTTAACCTGGTTGACCAAGAAACTGCAAAGAATTTGACTTCTGTTGCCTGAGCAGCCTAAGAATGGTGTGAGAAATACTTGAGAAGAATATTATTGAATTGTGTCTCTACATTATTACATTGAGACTCTATTTATAGACACTACATAAGACTCCTTTTCCAACAAGGACACTACAAAAAAATATTTTTCTAAGTAGGATTCTATATACTATTTTTATTCATATTCCTATTCTAAGTAGAATTGTATATATTAATCTTGTTCCTATTCTCATTCTAACACTCCCCATTAAGCTGGTGCATACAAGTCGTATGTACCTAGCTTGTTACAAATGTAATTAATACGAGGACCGATGCAGGGCTTAGTGAGATATTTGCAAGTTGATCACTCGAATTAACAAAATTGACTGTCAATCTCAATGTGCTTAGTCACAAAATTGGCAGTCAATCTCAATATGTTTAGTCTTCTCATGAAATACTGGATTTAATGCATAATGTCGATAAAACACAAAGTGATAAATTCCTGAATTACAAAGTTAAACTTCCCAAACCAAGCTTGAAAAAATTGTTTTAGACCATAGTGACTTACGAAATCGACACACAAAGCTACTAAACTCCCCCTAGCAACAAAATTAGGTGGTTGCTCCATATAGACTTATTCACAATGCAGCGGTCACCGGAAAGTGCTCAAAAATCTGGTATAAAATATATGGATCATCTTGGAATCAATGGATGAGTTGATATTAAACAAGAAAATCATTGAAAACTGGCCGAAATATGCTCACACGTCAGAGTATTAGATTTGATGACTAAACAATCTGAGAAATAAAATTATATGTAAGGAGTAAGGATTGTATATATTATCTTGTATCTATTCTTATTCTAACAAATGGCAGAACAATAATAGTGTAAAATAATAGGAAAGAAAAAGTTGGGGTCATGTTGGGTGGGTTGGGTTAATCCGATAAATTACACATTTTGACCCAAGTAAATTTTGGGTTTTGGTTATGAAACATTTATTAGTTTTTTTCCCTAGGTGGATTCTAGAGATTCCTTCTGGGTGTCTAGAGCCCCTTTTCCTGTGGTTCTCTGCCATCGGAATCTCTTCCCTTTCTTGCCTTTTTTTTTAGGTAGCATTTAGAACATGGAGAACAGGTTGTATTTCAGACAGTGGGGAAATCTTATGATCTTACAGAGTCAATATCTGCTTCAGAGAGATGGTTTGAGTTGGTGGAGAGTACCAGGCTGTTTACCAGGCGCATGATATTGAGTAGGGGAGCTTAACTTTGGTTATGCAAAAGATTAAGGGAAGCTTCTGAAAGCAGGGGGAAAAACTTCAAAACATGGACATGCAGAGACATTTCAACATATATTTATTGCTCCCTGAAGTTCAATAAGTATGGGCGATTTATTTCTGTTATTACAGTGAATGGGCAGAGTAGATCAGTAATTATTATTCCAGAAAATACATTTAATGAGGGATGGGGGAGTCTGGTGACGAGTAAATGGAGCAAGAGAGAAATGAATGTAGCCAGTGAGAATTCAATGCTGACGGTGTCTTCAGATGTAGATGACAGCAACCTGTTACGAAGATGTCTCGTTGGCAGGTTTTGTGGAGAAGGAGATATGCCAATTCAAAATGAAGTGCGCAGATGGGCCCAACAAACGTGGAAAGGAGCTCATAATGTTCAGGTGTACGACATGAGTGGCTTCCTCTTCCTCTTCGAATTTCAGACCAGAAGAATGGTTGAACATGTTATCATGGGTGAATGAAAGAGACAAGGTCTGACTTTGAAGCTGGAATGGTGGTCTCCAACAGTAGGAGCCTTCCCAGATGAAAAAAGGTTTGATTGGTTTTGGATTAGGGTTTTAGGGCTACCATTGCAGCTCTGGAACAACAACGTGATGGAAAAGATAGGTGATGAATGTGGGGGGTGGCTAGAAACTGAAGAGGAGACAGAAATCAAAAATCATCTGAGATGGGCAAGAATCAGAGTTAGAGGACCAAGGGAGAAGATCCCCACGAAGATTGAGATCGTCGATAATGGTTTGATATACTCACTGCCGGTATGGGTGGAGTCACCGGCGACATATAGATTGATGGAGGTGGAGAAGAGAGCAGATCGAGGTGATAGTGACATACTACTTGATGGTACAAAAGACAGAAATAGAGTGTTAGAAAGAGGAAAAGGTCCAGCAACAAAGAAAACAACGGATATCGAGGTTTACAAGGAAGGGGTACAAGAAAAGGACAATAGTCACATGGCTAGTGGAAGTGGGCCCCCTGAGCACACTTTAAATCTGAATAAAACACAAGCCCATCTCACACAACAATTGGGCCTTTCTAGCAAGCCCAAACTGCTATGTTCACTGAGCCTTTTTCTGATTTCATCAACTCAAATTGGGGAGAAGCAAAACATCCTTTTAAGCACTTTATAATGGATTGGGAACTGGGAAAACACGTGCAAATGGAAGAAGGAGAACCAAAAACCAGAGAATCGAGGAGGCTCAGGCAGAGGACATGACTCAAGAAGAAGATAGCATAGCTTTTGAAGGGGAGACAAATAGTTACTGTATGAGCGGGGCAGATTCTTCCTTTCTAGAAAGTTTTGAGAATCAGCTGGTCACTTACAATGAACCAGAACCATTGAGCATCGAAGAAAATCTCACGGAAGAGATGATAGAGACAAGGGCTACAATCTGGGTACACCTTAATGTGATCAAATTAGGGCAAGCCTTTGGAGCAGCTATCAAGGGATGTGAAAAAGAGGCTTATGCTTTGTGCATGAAGCTGGATCAAAAGAGATATTTGGAGAGACACACAGGAAAGGGTAAATCCTCAAATAGCAACAATAACACAATTCCAAAAGAGCTCAAGAATTTAATGTTCGATATGAAATTCAAGGATGGCGAACCTAGAATAAGTGGGAGGAGACTAACCATTTATGCATAGATGAGGATAAAGATCGTGTCTTGGGCCCCCAAGGCCTAGCTCAAGTGGCAAAAGGTGGAGGATTTGTGGCTTAGGTCGCAGGTTCAATCCCCACACCATGCAAAGCGAAGCCCGGTATTTAAGTGGAGAAGGGTAGAGGGGCGGGCCCATTATCCACCAAGTTTAGAAGGCTGTGATTGGTCCAAAGGGCGGGTCACAGATGGATTTCTCGGTTATCAAAAGAAAAAAAAAAATATCGTGTCTTGGAATGTGAGGGGACTTAATGACGAAAGAAAGAGGGGGGTGGTAAGGAATTTGTTTAATCAATGGAGTGCAGATGTGTATATTTTGGTAGAAACAAAGTTGGGGGAAATATAGATAGACTCATACATAGTATCTGGGACAATTGATGGGTGGGAGAGATACATTTAGAGGCAGATGGTAGCCGGGGGGGAATAATTATCTTATGGGACAGGAGAGTTTGGAAAGGGGAAATGGTAGAACATGGCAACCAAAGCATAACTTGTAAAATGTCTGGGGAAAATTCTGTTTTTTTTTGGTTTGTAACAGCAGTGTATGCTGATTGTAAAAGAGTGGAAAGAAGAGAGTTATGGGGGGGGCTATATTCAGCGGGGGGAAGGTGTGCAGGACCTTGGGTGGTGGGAGGTGATTTTAATGTAATCAGATACCCCAATGAAAGAACAAACTGTTTCAGAATAAATGGAGCAATGTCTGAGTTCTCTAAATGCATTGAAGAGATGGAGCTTGTGGACCCTCCTTTATTTGGAGGATCTTATACTTGGAGAAGGGGGGAGAATCATAGAAGTGCCTCAAGAATTGATAGATTCTTATACTCTTCATCATGGGAAGAGCAGTTTACTCTCATCAAACAGGCAGTATTACCAAAGATATGATCTGACCACAACCCAATCATGCTATCTTGTGGAGAGCTGAACTTCAAGAAAAAATACTTCAAATTTGAAAGTTGGTGGCCGAGGGTAGAAGGGTTCAAAGAAAAGGTACAACAGTGGTGGGGAGCTTTTGTTGTTAAGGGGAGGCATGACTATATTTTAGCTGAGAAACTGAAGATGCTAAAAGAAAAGTTAAAAGAGTGGAGTAGAAACAATAGGGGCAACTGGAAACAAAGAAAGGGTGACATTTTAAACCAGCTTGCAGCTTTGGAAGCAATCCAGGAACAAAGAGCTCTCACAGATGATGAGGCAATGCAAAAATCAAATTTGGCTATAGAGTTTGAAGAAGTTGCTAGAAATGAGGAGATAGCTTGGAGACAAAGATCAAGAATACAATGGTTGAAACAGGGAGACAAAAATACAAAATACCTCCATAGGATAGCTACAGCTCACAAAAGGGTAAACTCCATAGATAACTTGAAGGTGGATGGTATGGAGGTGACAGATGCAGAGGAGATCAAAGAAGCTATTCAAAATTACTACAAGAACCGTATAAGGAGGCAGAAGAGTGGAGGCCAAAATTAGTGTTACATGAAGCTACAAGGATATCTGCTGAAGAACAGGCGGAGCTACAAAGACAATTTGAGGATGAAATTTTAGAAGGCATTAAATTGTGTGCTACAGAGAAGGCACCAGGGCCGAATGGATTCCCTATGTCCTTTTATTTGGCTTTCTGGGAACTTATAAAGGAGGACATCCTGAAGACTCTCCAATATTTTTATGAATATCAGAAGTTTGAGAAGAGCCTCAATGCAACATTCATAGCCTTGATCCCAAAGAAGGTTGGAGCTTCAGAGTTGAAAGATTTCAGACCTATAAGTCTCATAGGTGGAATATATAAGATTGTGGCAAAGATACTGGCTGAAAGACTCAAGAAGGTGGTTAACAATTTAGTTAACAAGCATCAGATGGCATTTATAAAAGGAAGACAGATCATGGATGCAGCCCTAATTGCTAGTGAGTGTGTGGACTCAAGACTTAAAGGGGCAGAAGCAGGTGTCATGTGTAAGCTAGACATAGAAAAAGCCTATGATCATGTCAACTGGTTGAATACTCTCAGTCAAATGGGCTTTGGTGAGAAATGGTTGAAATGGATTGACTTCTACATTAAAACTGTCAAGTTCTCTGTTTTGGTGAATGGTGAACCTGTAGGTTTTTTTGGTTTTGAAAGGGGTCTTAGACAAGGTGACCCTCTGTCTCCTTTCCTGTTTATACTAGCAATGGAGGGATTTGATAGCATGATGAGGATAGCATTACAAAATAGATGGATTAAAGGGTTTGAGATAGGAAATAGCAGAGTATGTCACCTACAGTATGCAGATGACACAGTGATATTTTGTGAACCAAAGGTTGAACAAATAGGTTACATCAGAATGATTTTGACTATTTTTGAAGCTTCTTCTGGCTTGAAAGTTAACTGGAGAAAAACCAGTTTGTTCCCAATAAAAGAGGTGCCAAATATCCAAAATATTGCAATCATTTTAGGGTGCAAAGTTGAAAATATGCGAACTACATACCTTGGTATGCCTCTGGGCAGTGAACACAAGGCAGGGGAAATTTGGAATGGAATATTAGAGAAAACTGAAAAAAGATTGGCTAGGTGGAAGGCACAGTACATATCACTAGGAGGGAGGCTCATCCTTATCAACTCTGTACTTGATGCATTTCCTACGTATGTAATGTCTCTATTTCCCATACCTCCCAAAGTTATGAAAAAGCTGGACAGACTTAGAAGGGATTTTCTGTGGCATGGCTGTAAAGAGGGTAAAGGATATAAACTAGTCAATTGGCAGACAACAATGCACAGTAGAGAACAAGGTGGCTTGGGCATCAGAAATCTAAGAGCACAAAACAATAGTTTATTGATGAAAGAACAATAGTTTATTGATGAAATGGCTCTGGAGATACAATGGGGAGGATCATGCATTATGGAGAGAGGTAATTAGACACAAGTTTGGTGAACTCAATCTATGGTGTACCAATGTGAGCACTGATACTTATGGAGTTGGAGTCTGGAAGACCATTAGAGCTCTATGGCCCAAACTGGAAGGGAACTTGCAGAAGAGAGTTGGAGATGGGAAAAGAATAAAATTTTGGAAGGGTGCTTGGAAGGAGCAAAGTCCATTAATGGAGATTTTTCATTCTAAGCAACAACCCAGATGGCACCATTTATGATATGTGGAGTGCACAGGGATGGAACTTATTCTTCAGGAGATTGCTAAATGACTGGGAGATCGATAGAGTAGTTGATTTGCTAAATAGGATTGATGATTTCAATGGCACTACTGCTGAACCAGATACATTAAGATGGAAGCACAATATTGATGGGCAATTCTCTGTTAAAAGGGTTTATAAAATGGAAGAAAGGGTACAGAGTAGAGGGCAACCAAAAATATGGAGAAACTTATGGAATAGTCCATCCCCAACCAAGGTAAAATGCTTTACTTGGTTGGTGGTTAAAAGAGCATGCCTGACACAAGAAGTTTTGAAGAAAAAAGGGGCCATCATAGTTTCCAGGTGCTTCTTATGCAATGAGACAAATGAAACAAACAGTCATCTATTTTTGCACTGCACTTTTACAGCACAACTTTGGTCTCTATTTTTCAACATAACAAAGACAAGCTGGACTATGCTGGAGCATACTGCAGATTTGCTTAGTTGCTGGATGAAAAGAGGAGGCAGCAAAAGTTAAAAGAAGTGGTGGAGGATCATCCCACAATGCATTTGGAGAGAGAGAAATGGGAGGTGTTATGAAGATAGATCCAATTCCATCCAGAAAGTTAAATGGAATTGTATAATATCTTTCTACTTTTGGTGTAATGAAGTAGGTTTAGAGGATATAGATCAGTTTGTAGATTTATTAAGATCTCTGTAAATATCTTGTTTTCTAGTTGCTGTTTTTTTTATCTAACACTTTTTGATGGTGTCCAGCATGTCCTTAATGCTGTGGAATACACATTTACCAGTTTCAAAAAAAAAAAAATATTAGCTTGACCCATTTTGACCCACCCAAAATTAAACCATCCCGCTCATTTGCACATCTACGTGACAGCATAAGAAATTACTAAATCTTAGTTTGCACCATTTTTTCCTTTTTCTTCTTTGTTTAAATTAGGTGATCTCTAGTCAAGCAGCTCCAACTCAAAGTCAGTCTTAGATGAAACATCTGCTAGTAAAGCAGCTCCAACTCAGAGTCGATCTTAGTTTGGAGCTCCATTGGTGTTTTCCGGTGGTTTAACTGCATAGTTTCGCCAACAAGTGGAGGTGATAATAATGGCCCATTGGTAATGTTTAAATGAAGAAGAGACTCTGGTACGTTGAAATGAAGAAGAAATTACAAAAAAATGAATAAAAGAAGAAACAAAAAAAAAGTAAAGAAAAAGTAGAAAGGTAAACAATAAAAGATTGTATTATGGCATAATGTGTAATTAGTGTATGATGTCCAATCTAAAAGTGACACCTGTTAATTAAATTTATTTTAAGCACCATTTTGCCCTCACGATCTTCCTGAAAATTAAATATACTTTCTCTTCCATGTCATCGCCATAAAGTTGAGTGTAAATGACTTTGCAACAAGTCTAAGGGAAACTTGTGTATTTTTTCCATTATAATACAATGTTAAGCACATGGAATTAAAACAACAACATACCCAGTGAAATCCCACAAAGTGAGATTAAGCACATAGAAGAAGAGTTTCTAAATTCATTTATACATCCTCTAGTGGGAAATGACCCGAAGAAGAAAATAAAGCCAGGATATACAAGAAAGGGGACACATGTGATCAAGAAGATAAGAACTCAACCTACTAAACAGAAACAGAAATCAAAAGAATAACCTGAAAATTAGGACGCTAGCACAGCAATGTCACTATTTCTACACTCAACTGAATATCATACCTCAAGAGCCTTTTCAGCATTTGTTTCTGTGATCACCCCGACCGCTGCATTTGCAGCCAATATCATCAAGATAACCTGTAAACATAACTTGTGATTATGGTAAAACAAGGAGGAATACATAAATGATATGAATTTTGTTCTTCAGCAGTACCACCAGAAGACTTTTCTTGGCACTTTGTAGCATACTTTCTTTCAATAAATATGGAGATCATGTTCACTGTATTATAATGAATTATTACTTCAGAATTATTTTTGCCAAGCCGCTCTTCCTATTCATATTTTTCCGTGTTGCTATTATATAATCAAAACATGACCAATTCATACTAAAAGCAAAACAGTACATCAAGCGCTAAAATCACAAAGGAAACAATGATGAAAAAGTTTAGATTACAATGTTCATAAGTAGCTTATGTCTTATAATAGAGTAAGGGGTCAAAAATACCCCTCTAACCAACCCTCATTAAATACTCTGGCACTATAATAACTGTTCT
This sequence comes from Solanum okadae, assembly GCA_036553675.1. Classification (NCBI taxonomy): domain Eukaryota; kingdom Viridiplantae; phylum Streptophyta; class Magnoliopsida; order Solanales; family Solanaceae; genus Solanum; species Solanum okadae. The sequence continues at coordinate 20,999,635 of CM071684.1, read as the reverse complement.
GGATTGCCCTGTGACGGCAATAACTGAAATAAAGTGACCAAAGATGTAGAATTTCATGAAACAGAAAAGAGATGTAGACTTGTCTCTGTTTTTCCATGTCTGGTAGACTCTCCCCTAAACAAGGGAAGCCTTTCTGGTTCTCCGAGATCCCCAGAAAAGAGCCTCAATGTGCAATCTTGAGCTCTCAACCCATTTGAACTATATTTCTCTTTTGGACAACGTCTCTGTAATGTCAAAAAACTACACCCCCCCCCCCTCCCCGGATCTAAAATTATTATGATCATCCATGGTAGATAAAAGGCTTTAAAGAAAAAAAAATGAAAATGGCTGCTCCTGCAATCAAATACCACCAGAGAGGGGTAACCAGAAGTCCGTACTCCTTAAGGGACCCTAGCTGATCTCCTTGAGAAAACAAGGCCTGGGAGCAGAACTGAAAGTATTTTTTAGTAAGAGAGATATGTGGGTCATATTGTTATTTAATCATTAGACATTTATGTTTGGTAAAAGAAAAATTCCCCCGAATTATACTCCCACTCCATCCCCTAATGGCAGTAAGAAAGAGAAGTCAAGTTTGCCTAATGGCAGTAAGAAAGAGAAGTCAAGTTTGCTTACCGAAGGTTCAATGAAGGCTGATAATACCGTTTCTCCATTAGCAAGTGCCAAAAAAAAGGAAATAAAAGCAGCTGCAATTAGAATCTTAACAAGCAAATCGTTAAATTGCTTCAGCACCAACTTCCAGAAAGGAGTGCCTGCAATAGATAATAATAATAATAATATTAATATTACATATCAAAAGATAATTGTCCCAATTAATAAGCACAATGCTTAAAATTTATTCAACTGAATTGAATTGTTGAAACCAGCAATAGCTTGGTTCAGTCAATAAGTAATGGTGTGGGTCATGAAACACCAGGATTCAGCTGAAGCCCCTGGACCTAATAGATTCAGATAGGTATTCATATTTTACACATATGCTGGAACATGGAGAGAGGTTTGGCAACAATGTAAGGAGAGGAAGTTTGAAGAAGTCTAGGCGCTTCTTTTATTTCCCTGATCTCAAAGAAAAGTGGGTCTTTGGAATTACAGGTCTTTCGACCAATCAGCTTGTTAGTATGTATAAGAGACTGAAAGGGATGAATTATGCCCAGCTTCATTATTCACAGAATGCTTTATAGCAGGAAAGAAAATCTCCAATTAGGTTCCCATTGCAAATGAGTACCTAGACTAAACAAAGAGAAGGAAATCGAGGGATCATTTAGCAAACAGGACATTAATGAAGCCCTTTTATGCCGAGCTCCATCATTCAAAAAATAATTTTATCAGGAGAGGCGAATCTCAAGTAAGTCCTTATTGCTAATTTGTGCCTAGATTGAACACAAAGAGGAGAAAATCGGGGAATCATTTAAAACAAGACATAGAAAATCCCTACGACCCCATTAAGTTGGAATCTCCTCATCTCAGTTCTAGAGAAAATGAAGTGTGAAAGTAGAGAAAGAGGACTTCATGCACAAATGAAGTCCTCAGTCTTATTACATGGCCAGGGTGGAGGCTTCTTTCAATATTCTTGAGGCCTTGGACAAGATGATCCATTTTCACCCTTATTATAATTGTGATGGATAGTCTTACGCCTCATTTGTTTGCACTTAATGGAGGTCTAAATTTGAATGGTGACATTAGATTATTAACTGCGATTGTTTTTTCTACTTAAGAATCTCTTAATGGGTCAGAAAGGGTCAGAATGAATCAGATCTACAACAGAATCTTAATCTCATTCAGATTCTTTTAAATACAAACTTCTATTAAAGTTCGTTCCATATATTTTCTTTTGCAAAAAATGCATGCCTCTCTCTTTCTCCAACCATCAACTATCCAAGCTCTTTCCCCTTTTAATTTTAACAACATTTAATTCTTGATCGTATTGCTTGGTCATCAATAATTGATAAAAATTATTTGCAAAAATTAGTAAAAGATGATGAGAATTTTCTTTTAATAACTTCTAACAATTATTTTTGTTAATATAACTTTGTTATGTACAGAAGATAGTTTCACTTTATTTTTAAAAAATTTAAGATATATATTTACATCTTCGAAAATTTTAACTATTATTAAATAATAATTTTATTTTTTCTCAACTAATGTTTTTTTAATATTTTGTTGATATAATGTTTAACTACAATTTTATTTTAAGTATAGTATTTATTGTCTTAATCATTCAGTGTTCAAATCTGAAACAGGATCTTGATCATTTAGATGTGCACTTAGCTTCAGATGTTTTAATCTAAATGAAAACAAATGAGGTCTTAGTAGAACTAAGGATGAAAGAATGGGGTGGATAACTAGCTTCACGGTAAGAAGGATCCATGACAGTAAGTGAGATTTCCAGCATCCACTTTGCAGATGACACATTGTTTTCGCGTGAATACAAGGATGATCAGATAAAAGATATTAGAGTAGTCTTATTGGCCTTTGAAGTAGCATGTTGATTGCATGTCAATTTTTGAAAAAAGTAGCTTTTCTTCTAGGAGGAACATCACAATATCGTGTGCAGTCAAGGCTCTTTTGAGGCTTGCTTAAGCCTTTTAGCTCAGAAAAGCTCACCAAGGGTACTTTGTGTCGCTTAAGATGCACTTCAGTGTAGGCAGGGCAAACTAAGGCATGTGCCTCATTGCCCATGAGTTCTATCTTTGAATAAAGAGGCACTAACCAATAAAGATTGGTACATTATCAACATCAGGCATACCACTAGGAGCAAAGCATAAAAGTGAAGTGTAGGGTGTAGAGTGGTATAACTTTTGAAAGAATCTTAACCACCTGAAAGATGTGTTACCTATCCTCTAAGAATGACTGACTTAGATAAACATGGAGTTGAGTACCATCTCGGACCTGTTTATTTCTCACATAATTATACGGGACATTTTCTGGAATAGAAAGAAAGGAAAAGGGGAAAAGTGTGTCATGCAAAGTGGAAAAATCTGTGACCACGTTAGGAAGGGGGAAGGGCATCGGACACCTAAAACACCACAATATAAAGTTGTCTTGGGAAGTGGGTATGGGGATTTTGCAATGGCAAAAGAAAAGCTTAATTGAAACTAAATGATCAAAATGAAAGGGAGTTACCCCCTAAACCAGCAAGGCAATAACCACATTTTGAGGAGTGAACCTATGGAAACACATGAATCAAAGACGGATTTAAAAAAAATAAAAAATTAAGCCGAGGATGGGAGAAACTTTCCAAAATACATCTTTAAAGTAGGGGTGGCAACTTGCAAGAGAGATGGATTTTGATCTGATGTTTGGATTTTGGACACTTGTCACTCAAGAGAGATTTCTAGATCTATACAGATTTCAAGAGAATCCCGAGGCCATGATGGCTCAGAATTGTAAAAACAACCGAGCTCAGTGTAGCAACGTTAAGTTCAGAGGAAAATGCAATTATTAGGACTGGACAAGAAAAATAAATGCTTACTTTACTGCAAATCATTCTGCATTTTATCATCACCAAAATGAAATAATATAAAAGAGAAAGGTATCCATTGTATCATCATCAAATAAAATAATATTGTTATTTATTTGTCTTTCTTGAATATTTGGGGTGCATACAGCATATAACATAATTGTGTAGACTGTAGAGTAATAACGAATATGGTTAATTCTTATCTTGTGTACCATATGCTCCTCTAGAAAAAGCTCTTGTAATACAATATCAGTCGAGCAAGAGCTTTCACTGTTTTTCCTATCTTTGTCACAAATGCTAATAAAACATGACTCCATCAGAAGTTCAGGCTTTTTACTATAGCAATAAAATAAAACACAAGAATAAAATCTCCTTAACTAAAGCGAATTCCTATCTTTGTCACAAATGCTAATAAAACATGACTCCATCAGAAGTTCAGGCTTTTTACTATAGCAATAAAATAAAACACAAGAATAAAATCTCCTTAACTAAAGCGAAGCTGGCTTACTGATTGATTATGCATGTCTATTTCTACCCTATTTTAGATGCAACCTAATTATATGTGTCTGATAGAGAGTGGGAGAGGGAAAGGAAAGAGAACTTACTTTTTTCTCGAGGCAACACTGAGAAAATTCATGAAACATGCAACCAAAGAGAAAATTGATCAGAGAAGACAAAATCAGGCAAATGACAAGCATATAGAGTAACACATAACAAAACACATGCATAATTATTTAAAAATTATGACATATTAATCTGATTCCAGTACTACTTTATGTTGAAGATAAATCTTACCACAACAGATACCAATTAGAAAGAAAAAACATTTTTATTAGTATGAAATTAAAAAAAAAATTATGGCGTCAGAGACAGAATAAAATTGAGTGATTCTTTAGGCGTATCACAGTGGCCTCTCCTCAAATAAACAACGCATCACCCTGGCCATTAGAACATTATTCTGTTCATGATAATCCAGTATCATAAGGCCGTGCAAAACATGCTCTCACAGTTTCAAAGAATACTGCTTAGTGGTCAACGAAGTAGACACAAAACATGGAACACCACTGTTCAAATCCAATATAGACAAAAACACTCTAAGCAATTACTTCTAATCTACCTAAAGTTTGATAACAGAATTATCCATACGATTGCAGGTAGGATTGCAGGCACCAGGTGGAATAGTTGAGATGTAAGTTGATGCAGACACCATTGTTATCATACCAATTATAGTTGAGATGCAAGCTAATAGTATAACTATAACATTCTGTAGCTTCATAACTCTTGGGTCCACAAACTTGATTATATTCTCACAACCATACCGGTTAGGACAACCAACATTTACTAGTTGCTCAATCAACTCATCAACTTCTATCCATTGTTAGCTAAAATTACAACACAATTGGAAGATAGCAGCTATCAAAGCATCATAACAACATTTGGAACCGAAATCTCTTGGACATAGGATGATCTCATAATCTTGCAAGAATTTTGGTAAAATTTACTAAACTAGAAGATCCTGACTCTATGAATCTTTTGTTCTTCTCAAAATAACCTGGCCAAAAGAAACCTCACCAACCTTAGGGACCAAAGATAGGAATGTCAACTCCCACTAGCCCAATGTACAGTGAAATTAAATCGTGTACATGCCTAAATTGTTCCGCTTACTGAATTTAAGGGCACAACGTAGTTTGCATGCATCTTTTTCCTGGTTTGTTCCTGTAACCTCAAACTTCTCAAAATTCATAAACAAATAGAGATGCAAGATGGCAATACAACATGGAGCCTAGGCAATTAAGTTTGTGATATTATAGGTACTACAACTTATATTTTTTTAGAGTAAAATAAGCAAATATTTTCAAGATGCAGACATGCACATGAGCTATGTTGTTCAGTCATTTGAAAATGTCACCGTCGTAAGAACATAACACATGAGAAGTAAGGGAAACAATGATTACCATTTTTGCCATATGAGTGTGCATGTTGTGTAACCTGGGAAACAAAAGAAAAAAAAGAATTAGGGGTATTGAATTGGATCCTTCCCAACTAGTTTGGCTACTGAAACTGCACCTGTAAATCCGTAAGACCTTTAGTTGGATCCACGGCAAAGAATTCAAGAACCTGGAAATGGAATTGCAGCATTGTCATACAAGGTATATTCTTGTTTAACCAGAAACGGGAGAATTTAGGATACCTCTGAAACAGATCGGGCGTAAGCGTCCTCCATTGAAGGAGGTCAGGTCAGGTCAGGTCAGTTTCTTCTGAAATTGAACAGTGTCTTTTGACTCTCAGTTGATGATCTTGTGCAACTGGTGCCTGCTGGGATGATCTTCGGCAACTCTAGTAAAGCGAGATCTGATAAAAGTTACTGCTTTCTTCGCACACACACAAAACGTTATTATTTTTTTTTTTATTGTTATAATTAGGAGAGTTCTTACACATCATCACTTATCTAGTCTAGTCTAGGGTTTATATGGATGCGTGCATTTCATAAAAATTGATTAATTTTGCTTCATAATTTTATTCCCTATTTATATTTTTCATCTAGAGGCTATTTGATAATAATAATAATTATTATTATTATATAACCTTTTATGTATTTACAAATAAGTTCCTCTCTAAAAAAAATTCTAGGTTAAAATATTTCAAACTTTTCCCGAAACAGTCTTTTCAAAGAAACTTTTCATGATTCTGGGATCTTCATATTAACCTCCTTCTTATTTAAGTTTTCAACATGGATAAAAATTTGTACCAAGTGGCACTTATGTGACGTGTTGACATAGTGTGTCATCACACTCTCTCCCACTTGATGTTGTGGCGATCACGGCGCATTACTATTTTGTGAACTTTCAGATCTTATCTTTGTATTGCATCAAGTCTTAGTTTTGCTCTCATGTGGCCTCCTCTAGTGATTGTCGCTTCTAGTGGACGAGAAATGTGGTGGTGATGAGGAAAAAATATCGTGGTTAATGCTCTTTAGACCTAAATATATTGCCATGAATATACCTAAAGTTTCACATAAGGTAGTCGTTATGTTGCATGAAAAATCAAACATTATGTGGAAAGCTTCTCAGCTCATACATCTCATCATATAGGAAAACTTGCAATACGAAAAACTTATCAATAACAAATCGAACTTAAAGAAACTGAAGAGGGTAATTTTCGAACAATGTGAAATCAAGCGAGAGTGCACAATTGGAGTATTGGATATAAGGCACATATTAATAAGGTTGTCAGTATTGGAGCCAAATGATTAAACAATTTCTGATAAATTAATCTCCAAATCCTTCCAACCCAAGACACTTCTCCCTAAATCTTCAAGTACAAGTTATTCTCACTAGTAAGAAAGTTCTTCGGTACAAAAATATTCAGAAAAGTGAAAAGTAGTTTTCTCTCTCCACAAAAGACTATTTATACTTTTTCTAAAAAACCTAATAAAAATGCCCTTTAAACCAATTTGATGACCTTAGTTGTGATCGGCGATGCGCCGAATTGCTCTCTTCATCGCCAAATCAACTTCTCAAAGTTGGTTTTGGTCTTTAGGTCCCTGTTACTTTCGGCGAGCTTGATGGAGTTCATCAAGTAGATTCGGCGATGCATCTTCTCATCGCCGACCTGACATGAATCCTTAGGATCTGAGAACTTTCATTTTCGATGGGCTTAGCTTCAGTCGACGACGCCGAAGTGACTTATGCGAGCTATAGTTTTGCCTATTTCCTCATTTTTCCAAGTTCTTGGCTTCTTTTGCTTTCATTTGTGTTCATTTTGTCTTTAAGATCTCATAGTTGAGCTTGCCGAGTGAAGTCGGCGATTCACCGAATGGCCCTGTACATCGCCGACCTACCATTTTTCTGGAGATATTTTTAGGCCAGTCCTTTCGGCGAGCTTGATCTGGCTAGCCAAAGTGACTCGGCGATTCGCCGATCGGTTCGGCGAGTTTATCTGCAACATGAATTCTGAATTTTTTCCTGAAATTCTTCTAACTCTTTTTGATGTGTTTTGTAGATATGGCTAGGACCAATTGGGACGAAAGTGGAATGTCACCCCGCAAACGAGCAAGAGGCATCGTAATCAATGAGGGAGCTACTACTTCCTCCAAAAAAGGCAAGAAAACACCTCCGAATGGAGGCAAGGGAAAGGGCAAAGCGCCCGTAGCTAAGAGAAAGGAGCATAACTCTGGCAGTGATGGGGATTCTGTGAATTCTCAAGCCTCATTCTCCGATCTAGAGGATCATCCAACCACTTCAGACCCGGCGAGCTGAGATTCGTGCCAAAGTTTGTCAAGATCTATCTAGGATCCCGGAGTCTACCCCCTTGCTGCTAATACAGCGCCAGCTCCGGCACAAACGGTGGTTCCAGCACCACCAGTTCAGGGTCCTCCTCCCCGGCTACTCAACAGGCTAAAGGCCGAGGGACTAAGAACCATTCTGGAAGAGAATAGATTGTCCACGGATGGTGTGGTGGATAGGTACCCTCTTTTGTGGGACACACTCTAGTACCACAAGTTCGACTTATTCACCAATCCCCGTGGCCCATATATTCCCACCTGGGTCATTGAGTTCTACATAACTTATGGTGATCTAGTACCCCAAGGGAAGAAGAAGGCTAGTGCCTTCAGACCGGTGAAGTCCGTGACGGTTCGGGGGAAGACAGTGGGATGCAGTAGCAATCACATTAATGTTGTACTTGACAAGACCACAGATGTCAAGCACGCATATAAGAGTATGGTTATCTCACAGACGCTAGATAACCTCAAAGGCTGGTTGTCTCCCCTCATTTCTGACACTACCCCGAGGTGGATTGAGGCTAGATCCCCTATTGAGAAGAAGGATTTGAATATAGTAGCTCGGTATTTGTTCGGGTTTATTAGCAGTTCTATCATGCCCTCGCAGAATGATTCTATCATCTGCCACCCAAAGGCGGCATGTCTTGGCTCCATCATCGCCAAGAAGTGTCTCAACTTGGGACTTATTATAGAGTAGGAGATGGTCATGAGGGTCAAACAACGCCTGACGTCCCTACCATTCCCAGTGTTTATTACAGAGCTATGTCGGCGGGCTGGAGTTCCCCTTGACAAGAAGAGGGATATTGAGGTCGCACCCATATCCTCCATGGACATCCGGCGCATTGAGGCCGAGTACACATGGGATGAGGCGGATTGGAGGAAAGCAGCTCCGGTGGACACATTCTCGGAGGTTGACATTGATTCGATACCTGCAGAAGCATTTTTGCCTACTCCGGCCTCCGAGCCTTCAGATACATCTACTTCCACTCCATCCCAGCCTCCCAGGGCTGCTTCAGGCACCACTACCGCCAGGCCTCTGATCACTCAAGCCATGCTCCTTAAGATGGGGCACCTTGCCTATTCTGCAAATGTGCGGGCTTCCCGACTAGAGGTCGAGGTGCCTTGGATGATTGAGCGAGCCATCACAGCTGCACTCACGCCTCTCCAGGCTACCATTGATGCTCTCACTGCAAGAGTAGTTACTTGTGAGAGAGGACAGAGGGTGATTACCGGGGTTACGACTTTGAAAGTCGAGGTTTCTATTCTTAGGAAGGATGTGGACCATTTGAAGTCCACATACTTCACTTCGCTGTTTGGATCATTTGAGGCCCCCGAAGATCCGAGTGCGCGCGATTCCAACCTGTGTTGAGGTACCTCCGGCTACCACCGGCGATGATATTATGGAAGATGTTGTTGGTGCCGAGTCTGAGGCTGAGACCGATGAAGAGCAGCTTGAGAAGTGAGAGGCTATTGTCTATGACGATCTAGCAGATCTAGAGGGTGCCGTGTATAAGACTGTCCGACAAGCTTCTTTGAGGGATATGTCCATGGTAGTGTAACAACCCTAAAAAATGAAATAGGAGGAACTAGAGCTTCTCATGTGTTTTGGAAGTTGATAATTTGTTAAAAAGAAGAGTTTTGGCTTTTAAGGTTTAGTTTGAAGAGTTTTGAGGTTGAACGTCAAGGAACGACCATGACGTTCGGAGACTAGTCTTTTGAGCTAATGTGTTTTAGTGGTGTAATGTTGCCCTAGTCTTGTTTGAAAGGGGTTTAAGGAGTCAACGTCAAGGCACGTGTTAGACTCCATGTTATGAGACCTACTCTAGGTTGGTTGAGGGTGCTAGACAAGGAGCCAAGCCAAAAGGGGTAAACCTTAGCCAAAAAGCCAAGGTTGTCCCAAGTTGGCTGCTCACTGCCCCAAAGACCATGGGCACCACCACGACTAGTGGTACCCTAGATGGTCTGTGTACTTGGGCGTGAAGATCACTTGGTCTCAAAGGAGGCAAGGCAACTTTTCCTAGGTGCTGCCTCATCTTTACGAGCTCCACCACGACTCGTGGTGTGTACCACGGATCGTGGGAGCCTCCGTGACGATGCCTTGGGCCCTTGAGGGCTTGACATGGTGAAGAGGCCCACTGGTCAAGGGACCACGGGCACCACCACGAGCAGTGGTGCCCTTCACGATCTGTCCAAGTGGGCGTGGTCACGGGGCTGCCTCATTTAGGGGCTTTTGGGTAATTTCTTTTAAATGTTTTAATGTGTGGGGTTGATTTTAAAAGGTTTATATGATAAATATAAATAGTTTTAATTCTTAAAACCTTCCTTTAACTCATTATTCTCAAATACCCAAATCAAAACCTCCAAAGTTCTTCTCTTTCAATATTTCTCTCTCAACTCAAAGAAGAAGAAGAAGTGGGAACTAGAGTTTGGATTCAAAGCTTTATTCATCAAATTTCTTTGGGAATTCATCAACTAAGGTATGGTGGCTCTTTATCTAGGGATAGTTTTCTCCCTAGAACCAAATCTCAAAATGGTTTTCAAGGATTTCAAAAGTTATGAAAAGCCCCAATTCTTCCTCAAACTCATGGGTTCTTGCATTAAATGGTTTCAAATGATTTATTATGATTATATTATGGTTTAATTGATGTGTTTAGGTGAAAAATTCCATGGACCCACCATGATCTCCCTAAATTCCTAAATTTGGCTTATGAAGTGGGTTGGATAATTATGATTGTATATTGATGGAATTGTGTTTAGATTGATTTGTGTTATTGATTCCTATTGTTATCTATATCTATTGTTGGTGGATTGTTGTGTATGGATGAGTTGAGAATTATGGCCTTGTAGGCAAGTCGTGGGTAAATTCTCTTGTGATGTTAGAATTGTTGGGAATTGGATAATGGTGATTATGGCTTTGGAGAATGGTAAGTTGACCTACTTTCATGCTATATTGAAATTGTTCTTGCTTGGATTGATCTACTTATGGTGGAGGTGTTTACTTATTGAATGTGTATTGATTATGTCCTTGAAGGCATTATATAGTGAATTAAAGTACTATCTTAAGGTGTGTCTACATGTGTGTGCAATATGAGGGTTATGTACGTGGTGTTCAAGAATAGTATGATGGTATATTATACAATATGTATATATTGTGATTGAAAGTATGTTCTCTCTTAATGTTTATATGTGATGATGATGGACTATGAAAGGTCTTTATATGGTAACGTTGTCTCTCGAATTGGTAGACCTAGATTGGGTGGGGTGAGGTATTTCCATACCTACCTCTTATGATTTTGTTTTATTTGTGCATATTGGGTTTTGATCTATATATGTTTTTTTATTTTAATCTTGTGAATTTTATGGGTAGTTGATCTTGTGGCTCCTTGTTTTGAATGAAAATGGTTTCAACCAATTATTTTTAAAAAACAAAAATTGTGCCACCTCTTTTGTGTGTTGAGATTGTGGTTGTTCTTGTGCAAATTTGAGTGTCGGTGAAGATCAATACCAATGACTTAAATAGTGCTCTTAATTGAACCAAATGAATGTACGGCTACGATGAGGCCAAATAAAGTTGCATAGACAATGTGTGGACGTTTTGCATCTCGTTATGACTAGCCGGTTATCGAATGAATCTCTTGTGATGAACATTGCACACTAGCGAAAGTGTGGAGTCTTGTTTAATATTGGTGTCAATGTCGTGTGTGTTGAGGTTACTTTGAACATTGTGTGATGACACCTAGAATTTTCCCCGTTGGTCCGTTTGACTAAGTGATGCAAGCACTTGAAATGATCTTACGCAATAATATTGAAGAGTGAAAACAATTTGAAAATATATCTTTTTGTGGCCAACCTTGTGAGATTTGTGAACCTTGCTTGAACCCCCCCCCCCCTTGAACTTTATCATTTTCTTGGAAGAAACTTGAAAAATTGTGACCCCGCTTAATCCATTCACCCATAAGTCTCATGAAGTGTGGTTTGTTTGAATAGCCAACTTAGGCCAAAAGCCTAAGTTGGGGATATGGTGAAAAGAGAAGGAAAATCAAGAAGTGTGAGAAATTCCCCTTTGAGAATGGTGTTGAAAAAAACAGAATCCCTCCATGTAAAAAAAGAAAGAGAAAAAGAAGAAAAGAAAATGAATGAAAAAGTGGTGAAATAAAGTAGTGAAATTGCAAAAGAAATGGGGTATCTGGTAATCCATTTGAAAGTGAATAATGGGGTGAATTATGAGCATATTTGAAATGTTAAAGAAAAGGAAGAAAGAGAGGGTTTGGTCACACTTCATTAGGGTAGCAGTCACTGGGCCCAAATGACCATACCTTTACACTCAGCCCCATTACAAGCCTTGAAAAGACCTTTGTGATCTTGAGTGAGCTGAAACGAGTGTTGATTGGAAAATAAGGGCAAACCTATAGGTGTAGTCATGCATGTGTTCATCTTTGTGAGTGTGAGAGTTGTATGTGATTCTAGAACTATAAATTTTTGAAGAATTGTGTGTGAATATGGAATCATCTTTGTTGTGAGGGCAGTTGAGTACCTTTATTGAGCTTGAACTTGCATTTGAAGCAAGTATTGTGAACTTAAGCATCTTTGATAATGGTGAGTCACAATTTGAATCTTTGAGTGCACAATTGATCATTGCATGAGTAAGTTGAGTCTTGTTGTATGCATTCATATTGAGTCTTATGCAACATTGTTTGAGGCATTGATATACCGTGAGTTTGCGGTGTTTTTAATACATTTCACTTAAGAGTTGTGTGTGTCTAGGGCCATTTTGTATTGGTATTAATGTATTTCTATCATGTTTGCAGGAAATAAGTGCGGACGTGGAAGTTGAAAGACACAGGTGAACAATGTGCAGAAAAGGGCATCTACGGATGTAACCTACGGACCGTAGTTCCAGTCACACCCCGTAGATAGTAGACGTAGATGGACAGTCAAGGTTGAAGGAAATCAGGGAATTCTTGACCAAGTGTGGAACCACGGTTGCAATCGATGGACCATATATCGACCTACGGACCGTCCTGCTGTTCCGTCAAATGATTCAGAGAGGGGGTTCTAGTACCTGATTTTGAAGATTCTAAGTATGGAGTTACGGAGGAGGATCCACAGACCGTGGATTGAACCACGATCCGTACTGTTCATCCATCGACTGCGACAGAGATGAAGATTTTTGAAGTTGCAAAATTTGCCTAAGTCCTGAACCACGGAAGGGACCTACGGACCGTAGGTCAATCCACGGTCCGTAGGTCAGTGTCGAAGATCGAAGCTGCATCGAGAAACATTATTTCCTTATTTTGTTTCCTTTCTAGTTGGGACTTGTTTTTTTTATATATATAGGGTATGTAAACCTTGTTTTTGGGGGTTAGACTTTATTACTTTTGTTCTAGTTTTTGGCTTGGGAGATTATTTTGCAATTTTAGCAATTATTGATTTCCTAAGTTCGTTTTGAAGATTTTGACTTTGAAATTCAAGTTGAGATTCTGGGTTTATTCTTCTCATTACGTAAGTTCTTGATTTCTTCATCTAAAAATATGAATTGTGTTCTTTCTACTATGGGTAACTAAATCCACAACTAGGGTTGTGGGAACCATGAGCGATTGACAAAGTATGAATAATAACTAAGTAATTCTTGAATTGTGTTATTGTATGGATTGATAATTCTTTCGTTTAGAAATCTTTTAAACGGTGGCCAACGTTAGAAATCGCCTCGTTACTACTTACCGGACCAAAGAGGTAATTAACGAGAAAATAATTTAGTGTGATACTATCTAATAGTCTAATGTCGATTGGTGAGAGGGTAAAAACTAAGCCATACATCGATGTGATGTCTAATATGAGGTAACGGTAGGAGTTAGTAAATTATACACACGTAGCAGAACCAAGGTGCGGGGTGAAATTCTCTAGTTGTCGGACCAAGGAATTAGAGATACCTAACTTATCACTTTGCATGTAATACACTAGGAAAGGATTACTATTATTAGGATTACCGCGTTATGAGCTTATGGGGAACACGTACACCCTAATTTCTCTCTCATCTTAATAACACCTAAAGTTTGAATCTTGTTCACTAATTGTTCACATAATTTCCAAAATTTGTTTCACAAATCCCCCCCCCCTTTTAATTATTTGTTTCGGAAGTACGTTGACTAAACGAATATAATCGTGGGTTAAAGTTAAGTCTAAACCATATTCCCCGTGGGATCAACCCCAACTATAAGTTGGATTCTTTACTTGATAACGATCGCTTATACTTCTTTAGGGAGGTGTAATTTGAGCGTATCAAATTTTGGCGCCGCTGCCAGGGAATAAGGCTTTTAGATTAATTTTAACTACATTAGTGAACTTTAGTCAAATATTTCTGAATTTTACTTTTTCTTTTTGTTTTTGTTTCTCTCAGGTTCTTACTCTAGTGTATGCCAAGTACACGGAGTCAAGGTGAACCACTGACTCCATACGATCCTGAACTGAACAGAACTTTGCGAAGGATGAACAATCAAGGGGTCCCATTCAATCCTATCGGAGGAAATTTAGGTGATGGAGCTGAGTTGCAGCCTCCGAGGGTTGGTGATGAGAATAATGAGGTTCAAGGTGAAAACCTATTAGGAGATACAGTGAGGGCACATAATCCACAAGGCCCAAGACTGCGTGATAACTATAGGGTCAACTTTAATGCTGCTGAATCTGATGGACCTCTTGTTCTACCCCCACTACCTTCGGGGCATATATCTGTGGTGACTAGAAGTTTGATGCAGGTGCCTACATCGAGAGGTTTGTTCTCTGGTTTGGCATCAGAGGATCCACATACCCACATAGCCAAGCTGAGGAGTGTGTGCAAAAGTTGTGGGTCGACCGGACTTAGACATGGATGTCATTGGATTGTAGTTTTCCCTCAATCATTGACCGGCGATGCTGTTGTGTGGTTTACTGAGCTCCCTTATAACTCAATCTATACATGGGACTAATTAACTGAGGTGTTCCTGGCAAGATTCATTCTAGTGTCAAATAAGCTGAACTACAAAGATAAACGAATTGGGTTCAAGGTGAACCATTGACTCCATACGGTCCAGAACTGACGGACCTCTTGTTCTACCCCCCCTCTACCTCTGGGACATACATTTGTGGTGACTAGAAATTTGATGCTGATGCTTATAGCGAGGGTTTGTTCTCTGGTTTGGCATCGGAGGATCCACATGTGCACATAGCGAAGCTGAGGAGTGTGTGCAAAAGTTGTGTGGTCGACCGGACTTAGACATGGATGTCATTGGATTGCGAGTTTTTCCTCTATCATTGACCGGCGATGCTGCTGTGTGGTTTACTGAGCTCCCTTATAACTCAATCTATACATGGGACTAATTAATTGAGGTGTTCCTGGCAAGATTCATTCTAGTGTCAAAGAAGCTGAACTACAAAGATAAACTCAACAATTACGTAGCACTACCTGGATAGTCTGTGAGTGGTTCCTGGGACAGGTTCACTGCTTTCATAAGAGGCGTCCCGAATCACCGTATTGATGATGAATCACTAAAGGAATACTTCTACCGAGGCCAGGATGACAATAGTAAGGGGGTGCTAAATACTATCGCTAGAGGTTCATATGGTGAGTACACTTTTGAGTAGATCGTTGAGAAGCCAGAGAGGATTTCCTGAAACAATAAAGCGTGGAGTACTAGATAGTTGAATACAGGGAGAAACACGATTGCAGTCCAAGCTACAACTAACCAAACTGCCGATGATATTCGTGAGGAGATGGCTTAGATGAGGACCAAACTGGGATTGGTGTTGAAACATGTAAGCGGAGGTGCAGAAAAGGTAAATGTGGTTAATTACTTGATCAAGACTCCACCACGACCAGAGGAGGAATACTACTACGAGTGGGATGCTTATTTGGTGAATGATCAGACGGTGGGTTTTCGAGCCAACGCCCAAGGTTCTAAGTCGGATAATTGGCGCCAAGGGCAAGGAAACCAAGGTCGAAACTATGGCAACTACAAGCGATAAAGTAACTATGTCCGGGATGGGAACTATAATCGTGACAACAACTACAACCGAAACAACTATGGCAACATAAACGATCGGGTTGGGCCTTATGTTCCTCCACAAAATCGTGAATCTAGAAATAGAGAGACTGGGGGTAGTATGTCATGGATTGAGGAGATGATGCAGAAGATGATGAAGAGGTTTGAGTCGACTGATGAGAATGTGAATGAGATGCGAAACGACTTGTCTGGACTTGGTCAAAAAGTTGATGCCCATGCAGTGCCGATCAAGCAACTTGAGAAGCAATTAAATTAGTTGTCGACTACAGTAAATCCACGTCAGCCCGACACACTTCCTTGCAACACCATCCAAAATCCAAAGAATGATGGGCATTGTATGGCAGTCACTACTTGAGGGGGGTAAGCAGACCATTGACCCACCTATGACGTCTGGGGTTGAAGTTGAGGCTAGTAAAAATGATGATTTGATTGAGGTACATGGAGAGTCTGAGAATGCGACAGAGAAGGAAGTGGAGATAACCCAGAAAGTTATTCCCATGCCTAGACCTCCACCTTCTTTCCCACAGAGGTTAGTGAAGAAAACTGAGGAAGGCAAATACCGCAGGTTTATTAGTATGTTGAAGCAGCTTTCCATCAATGTTCTGTTGATAGAAATTTGGAGCAAATGCTTGAGTATGCAAAGTTTATAAAGGACTTGGTAACTAAAAAACGGGCCGTGAGTTTTGAAGATAAGAATAAGTTGTTGTAACACCCCAGAAATTCTATGACTTAAGTTAGAGCCTCACCTTATGAATAATGACTTAAAAATAGTTAAAATGATGTTTCTAAACCTAAATTAATGCCATTGACTTGGTTTGGAAGAGTAAAAGTCTAAACGTCAAGAAATGACCACAATGTTCGGAAAATAGAGAAGAATGTGTTCTAGTGTGTCCTTAGGTTTTGGGCAGGTTTGGGAGCGTTGTTGATGGTATAATCTTGTAAAAGGGTTTAAATTAGGTAAATATATGTTTATAGGGTCAAAACGTTTGAATACGATGCCCCGGGTCCACCCTAAGGGGCCCCGAGGAGGACCCTAACCTTGGCCAAGCAAGCTGCCAAGGCAGCTTGCAATTTACACTTGGTGGGAATAGCTCTGCGTCGCGGACTTGGTCCCCTAAGGATAAAAAAGTTAGTTCGCGACGTAGTCGTGTCACAGACTCTACTGTCTCGAAATTTAATTCCAAATATCTTTAGGGAACAGCAAGTCTGCGATGAAAATGCAGAAATTCAGAAATCGATTTTTACTTCATCAAAGAGTCCAACTAAGTGAGGGGTATTTAGGGTACTTTAGGGGACGTGTATATAATGATTTTTAAGTCAATTTAGCTCACTTTTATCACTCAAACACAAAAACCTCAAAGATCTAAACCTAAAGTTCCTCCTTCTCTCTACTCTTTCTCTCTTCTCAAGAACTCCATTGAAGAAGATTGGAGCTTCAAGAAGAAGACCAACTCTCCAAGGTTTCAACTCGGGTTTTCGTGGTTAATTCGTCAATAAAGTATGGTTGCTTATCACTCTTGGGATTCCTTTCCCCAAGAGGCCCCTTCAAGATGAATTTCAAAATCTCCAATTTCTAGGTTTCAATCCAAAAACGTGGTCTTATTTTTAAAGTGAAATTGATGTTATAAACTGACTTTGATTGATCCTATATGAACAATTATGGATGAATTTATGTTGTATAGGTGGTTTCTTGAAGAATTCCCCATGAGACCCATGTTTCTCCTTCTTTTCCTAATTCTAACCCTAGTTTGTGTTGTATATTGATTGAAGGCTATGAATTGAATGTGATGTTATGTAATTCATGTTTGTATGATGATTCTACCCTAGGTTATGCATAATTTCTATGAAATTAGGGTTGAGTCTTTGAATGAAGCCTTGAAGGCTATGAATGGAATATGTCAATTGCTTATATTGATGTTGATTATGTTATTACTTCATTAATTACCTTATATTATGGATTGGTTATGAATTAATTGGTAATTGAAGTATGAATGTCCCAAGAAGCGCAAGAAGGTATGAAGGTTGGTTCTTCTTTGAACTCAAGTATGAAAGTTGAATTACTTAGATTGTAATGATTCTATACCTAATGTGTTGTTGTGGTGTTGATGACCTAGTTTCTCATCCCCGGTATGTTGGGCCTTATGAGATCTTGAAACGTGTCGGAAAGGTCGATTATGAGTTGAAATTCCCCATCGAATTGGCCCGGTTCACCCGTTATTCCATATTTCTATGTTAAAGAAGTGTATAGATGACCCGGTGTCCATTCTCTCTCTAGAAGGTTTAGAGGTAAATGAGAACCTTTCTTATGAAGAGGTTCCGGTCGAAATCTTAGATCGTCAAGTTAAGAAGTTGAGGAATAAAGAGGTGGCCTCCGTAAAAGACCTATGGAGAAACCACCTAGTTGAGGGTGCAAATGGGAGGCCGAGGCCGATATGAAGTCCCGCTACCCTCATCTTTTTCCTCCTACTCCTAGCCAAAATTGAGGTTAGTAGTCTCTCTTAATTAGGTATAAATTGAAAATCATGTGTGTTGATGATTATGACATGATTTCCTTGTATGTGCATATTTTTGTGAAAATTCATTCTTAAGTTTTATTTTGAGTTTCCATGAATTTTATTTCTCATGGTTGATATTGCACCCACAGATGTTGTGTGTTGTTGTCTACATGAGTGTTGTAATGAGCATGCTTGATGTTGTCTTGTTAAAGAAATGTCTTGTTGATTGCTTAATATATATGTTGATGCTCATTGAATATGGAGAAGGTAGTTCCTCCTATACTTATGTGAAGTAAAGAGTTTTGAGCATAGTGATGTTGCGGATTAAATTCCTATATGGTATGATGATATGATGTTGTTGATGTGCCTGGTTGTTGTGCTGTTAGTTTGAGTTATTATCTCCCTAGAAAGAAGTCCAAGTGACATTCGAGGATGAATGTTCCTAAGGGGGGGGGGGGAATTGTAACACCCCAAAAATTCTATGACATAAGTTAGAGCCTCACCTTATGAATAATGACTTAAAAATAGTTAAAATGATGTTTCTAAACCTAAATTAATGCAATTGACTTGGATGGAAGAGTAAAAGTCTAAACGTTAAGAAACGACCACGATGTCCGAAAACTAGAGAAGAATGTGTTCTAGTGTGTCCTTAGGTTTTGGGCAGGTTTGGGAGTGTCGTATGATGATATAATCTTATAAAAAGGTTTAAATTAGGTAAATATATGTTTATAAAATTCAACTCATGCCGGATCACAAGCCTAGTATTGAGCACTAGAGAAGATTAAATCCGCCTATGCAAGAGGTAGTTAAGAAGGAAATCATCAAGTGGTTTGATGCTGGAGTCATTTATCCGATTGCAGATAGTAGTTGGGTGTGTCTTGTTCAGTGTGTGCCCAAGAAAGGTGGGATTACTGTGGTTCCTAATGCAAAGAACGAGCTTGTGCCGATGCTGCCCGTGACTGGATGGAGAGTATGCATTGACTACCAGAAGTTAAATGCTTGGACAGAAAATGACCATTTCCCTATGCCATTCATGGATCAGATACTGGATCGCCTTGCTGGTAAAGGTAGGTATTGCTTTCTTGATGATTATTCGGGCTACAATCATATTTCTATAGCTCTGGAAGACCAAGAGAAGACCACCTTCACTTGCCCTTATGGGACTTTCGCCTTCAAACGGATGCCATTTGTGTTGTGTAATGCTCCAACGACCTTCCAACGTTGTATGATCTCGATATTTTATGATATGGTGCAGGACACTATTAAGGTATTTATGGATGATTTCTCTGTGGTAGCTGACTCTTTTGATCGTTGTTTGGACTATTTGGCCGAAGTGCTTAAAAGGTGTGAATCGTGCAATCTTGTGTTCAATTGGAGAAGTGCGACTTCATGGTGAAAGAAGGGATAGTTCTGGGTCATCGGATTTCTGAGAATGGCATTGAGGTTGATAGAGCGAAAGTCAAGGTAATAGAAAAGCCTCCACCACCTATCTCTTTGAAAGGTGTTAGAAGTTTTCTTGGGCACACAGGCTTTTATAGGCGGTTTATTAAGGATTTCTCTGAAATTGCACATCCATTGTGCAAATTACTTGAAAAGGAGTGTAAGTTTTATGTTGATGATGCTTGTCTGAGAGCATTTGGAGAGTTGAAGGAAAAGCTAGGTTTCACACCTATCATTATTTCACCAGATTGGGGGCAACACTTTGAAGTGATATATGATGCGAATGGAGTGGCGCTTGGTGTGGTATTGGGACATAGGTGAGAAAAGATTCTTCGTCCAATTTACTATGCTTGCAAAGCTCTAAATGTGGCTCAAAAGAACTATACAGTGACTGAACAGAAGCTTCTTGCAGTGGCTTTTGCATTCGAGAAATTTTGATCCTACTTGCTTGGTACTAAGGTCATTGTGCATATTGACCATTCTGCATTGAGGTATTTGATGTCTAAGAAGGATGCTAAACCGAGGTTGATTAGATGGGTATTGTTGCTACAAGAGTTCAATTTTGAGATGAAAGACAGAAAAGGGACATAAAATCAAGTTGCCGATCATTTCTCCAGATTAGAGGAGGAAGCTATGCTCAAGCTAGGAGATGGAGCTGAAATTAATGATGTGTTTCCCGACGAACAATTATTGGCCGCTTCTCATGATCTTATTCCTTGGTTCGCAGACTTAGCTAACTACTTGGCAAGTGATCTGGTCCCATCGGATTTGACTTTTCACCAAAAATTTTTTTTATGATGTGAAGAAGTTCTTCTCGGATGACCCCTATTTGTTTTGAAATTGTGCTGATGGGATTATTCGTCGCTATGTGCCTGAGGTCGAGATGATGAGTATATTAGAGGCGTCTCACTTTTTGCCTGTTGGTGGTATTCAGACTGCGCATAAGATTTTGCAGTTTGGGTATTATTGGCCCATCATCCACCAAGATGCTCATGATTTTTTGAAAATCTTGTGATCGTTGCCAAAGAGAAGGAGGAGTTTCAAAGAGGCAAGAGCTACCTTTGAATCCTATTCTGGTGATTGAGTTGTTTGATGTTTGGGGCATTGATTTTATGGGTCCTTTTGTGAGCTCACATGGGATGAAGTATATTCTTGTTGCGGTTGATTATGTGTCTAAGTGGGTAGAAGCAATTGCGCTTTCCAACAATGAAGGTAAAAGTGTCACCGCATTCTTGAAAAATAATATCTTCTCTAGATTTGTTACACCTAGGGAGATTATCAGCGATGGAGGTTCCCACTTTTGTAATAAGTTGTTCAAGGCGCTACTTGAGAAATATGGCGTCTGCCCCAATGTGGCCACTCCTTACCATCCACAGTCTAGTGGGGAAGTTGAAATGTCCAACAGAGAGATCAAACATATTTTGGCTAAGACTGTGAATGCTAATAGAACTGATTGGTCAAGGAAGCTTGATTATGCTCTATGTGCCTATCACACCGCATACAAGACTCCCATAGGTATGTCCCCCTACCAACTTGTATATGGGAAGTCTTGCCATTTGCCGGTAGAGGTATACCATAAGGCTATGTGGGCGCTAAAGAAGCTAAATTTGGATTGTGGCACGCATCAAATCAGAGAATGAGTGACTTGAATGTGCTTGATGAGTTTTGCCTAAAACCTTATGAAAGTTCACCCTTGTACAAGGAGAAAATGAAGAAGTATCATGATCAAAGGACTGAAAAGCGAAAATTTGTTGTGGGTGATCTTGTGCTTCTATTCACTCTAGGTTGCGCTTGTTTCCGGGCAAGCTCAAGTCCAGGTGGATCAGACATTCTTAGTCACGCAAGTGCTCCCACATGGAGCGGTGTTGCTTAAGAACAGTGAGGGAACAAGGTTTAATGTAAATGGGCAAAGGATCAAGATTTATCTGGGAAACGTGGAAAGTGTGCAGGAAGTTATTGAGACCTACTATCTTGAATAAAAATAATGCACAACTCAAAGTAGGAAACTTCAACTCCATCACAATCATAATCAATGCAACTTAAGGAAGTAGGGATTACATCTACCAACCCCAAAATGCATGAAATTAAACATTTCTGATGTTAGGAGGAACTACCAACTCCAACACAAAATAATTCTCAACACAACATTATGGAGCCAATATGCCATATCACAATAACACATATTCATCAATTCATCTCATGAAGTCAAATAGGCAACATCATACCAAAATTCACAACAACATGAGGAACACATCAATCATGGAAACTTATTTTATTACTAAATATGAATTCTCTAAAAAATATGCATAACATAAGGAAATCATGGAAACACAAACATATCATACATGACTCTGAAAACTAGGAATTCAAGAAAAATTATTACCTCAAGCTTGAATTGGGGTAGAAGGAAAAAGATGAGGATAACGGGACTTCATATCATCCTCGGCCTCCCATGTAGTACCCTCAACTAATGATTCCTCCATAAAACCTTTACGGAAGCTATTTCTTTGTTCCTCAAACTTTTAACTTGTTGATCTAAGATTTCTACCTGAACTTCCTCATAGGATAGACTCTCATCAACCTCTAACCCATCTACGGGGATAATGGATACCAGATCTCCAATTCACTTCTTAAGCATCGAAACTATCACATCCCAACCTTAGGTGAGGCGCACAATTACCATATGAACCATGCTTTAGAAGTGACCTATGATGAGAAAGTAAACTACTATGCAAATAGATTTACTAATGAGAAGTTTCCTATACAATACATGTCGATTAGCTGAATCGATACATGTGAGAAGTGAAACTATGAATACAGATGATAGCTTTACAATGTCTACAAAGACTCTACTGCGATCCATGACTATACCACAAGGAAAATACGCATACTCAAGAATCGACAAAGCCCTAAATCAACCTGGAGCTCACCAACAACCACTGAGTATCATGTACTTCTATTGGGAGATCTATTAGTAGAGTACTTGTACATGCAACATGAAATATAGCGTCCCCAATAAGGGACATCAGTACGAAAGAATGTATTGAATATGTAAGGCATAATACAACCATATGTAAAATGAGAGCTCAAGTGAAACCAAATACCAATAGATAAGGATTAAAGAACACCTTTGCTTATACTTGTGGAATCGTGCATGTTACATTATTTTCTTTAATTTACTGTACGTTATAATCTTGATAAGGCATATGATACAAATGACCAGTTGACCAATGGTAGAAGAGGATGACCCATGCTAGGCATTTTAACCCTTGAGATGCTATCCTCATAATTCCACTAATTGGGATTGGCCCATGCTAGGCTTTCGGCCCTGAGCTACCACCCTTCTATACCAATTGGGATCGGCCCATGCTAGGCTTTTGCCCCTGAGCTGCCACCCTCTATACCAATTGGGATCGACCCATGCTAGGCATTTTCCCCTGGGCTGCACCCGTAGTTATACAGATTGCTTCACTTAGATTCTTTGATCTTTGAGATTGTTGTTTTGATGTTGTTAACTCTTTTGAGTTTGTTCTTTGGAAATCATAACCCTTTTGAGATTGTTCTTTTGATGATCATTATCTCTTTTGAGATTGTTGTTTTGGTAGTCATAATAATTGTTGAGATTTGGCACTATGGACCAGTAGTAGAATACATATGAATATGGAATTACGATAATAACAATGACATGGGAAGAAAATGTGACACCAACGTAATACTTAGGAGCATATATGACTTAGTAAGCATTTTGACATCTCAAATTGAAGCACATCAACTAAAGACATTTAACATTCAACCAAAAGATTTGAACACTATATGATAGTCAAATAGTCACTAACTAATATCAAATACAAGGTATACATGAACGTGGAACCAGGGGAAAATGTGGACAAATTCAACTTAAGGACATATACATATTCCAACTACCTATAAATGTACAGTAGAGTAAGTAGGGATCCTGTGAGGTAACATTATAGTCTAACACAATGGGAGTAATAACCAATAAAGGGAACATATGAACATGTGAAAAGATGACATATATGATGGAATAGACAATTGAAGCAAGTTGGCAAGATATGGGCAGATTGTATATCCAACATATAAACATATTTACCATGTGTGATCTAGGATCATTTTGATTTATAGAAGGGAAATACGTGCCAAGGGTACTTTGAGAATGAAATAAGTTTAAACCTTGCATGCTAATACTTGGTAGAGTAAGCACATACATTTAGTGATAAACTCATATTAGGAGTACTCACATTGATGCTCTAGGACGTAGGAACTGCAACTATGGATAAGTCACTACCAAGGGCACTTAGAAAGCTTACTTTGTAATACAAGTGTTGGATTAATGCCAAAGAAATATGAAATCGGATAGCCTTACATACTTTGCTATACAATTCAAAAAGTATGACTTAAGCTCCTTCTCTTCAGATTACTAATCTACAATAAAATAAGTTGTAAGACTAGTATTAGTAGCTAATCAATCAATTTGAGCTACTTGATCTCACCAAAATAGTAACCAAGCAGTAGTCATGCTATTTATCTAGCCAATGTTTTCTTTCCTTCCCTTTCCCTTTAATCACATTTATATACGGTACAACCTTCGTATCAGTTCCTCCCCAAAACTCCCTGCAATATTTAAGTCCTTTAACGTCTCCATAACTTCCCCGCACCTCCAGTCACATCCCTTATTATACATACATAAAACAATCCTTAAACATAATAATGTAACAGAAGCAATATGAATCAGGGTTTCTGATCACCAGCACTTGAAGAGCTAATATTACTTTTAAAGTGCTCAAACAAGCTCATAACTGAATTTTAAGGGGACTCCTCTCCATGGCTATTCCAACATGCACTAACCACCAGAACATCCTCCCCAATAATACACCATGTATAAGGAACATTTACAACTCACTTACACATAACAAATGTCCTAATTAAATCAAGAACAAGAGGAAGAAAATTGTAGTAGCTTACCTTGTTAGATAGACCTACCACTTGCTAAGACTTGGATTCTTCAAGGTAAAGGTTGTCCTCCTAAACTTGTCTTAACTTATACCTTCCAATAGCTTGAATTCCCTAATATTCAAGAACCCTAATGGTATTTAATGTCTGTTGTATGAAGCTAAGAGAGAGAGAGAAGAGAAAAAGCTCTAGAAATCAGATTCTTTTTTCAAAGTAAAAATGGTTGGAAAAAGCAGTTATCAATCCCTTTTAAAGGGACCTGCTTTGGCTGACTTTCTCACTCATTTTGGGCCATAATTTATCAAGTAGGTGATCCAACTACTTGGGCCCTTTTGGACTTAAGAATATTGGGCCTTGGCTGTCCAGAAACCCTTATTCTTCTAATCAACTTGGGCCAGATTAATGCAAGTAGGTTGTGTGTACTTGGCCCAATAACATGGTCAAAAGAGTCTTAGTAGGTGATGCACCTACTTGGTCCTTTGGGCTGGTCAATAAGTAAATGTAGGTGAGGCACCTACTTGTCACCTACTAGCTTAGTTAAGTCAATGAAGCACCTCAATATTTTATTCCATTTCTAGACCTTAATACCTTTAACTTAACTTTACACTTAAATACACTATGTCACTTTAAACTTTAGACTCAAATACCACCTTATGATCTCAAGTTTTAATATTTCCATCGTCGTCAACTTAATTGGGTAGCATTAAAATCCACGGACAATTCACTTTAAACCTATTCTATTGTCACTAGTCGCATAGGAAACCGAGTCCATAACTATACCACAGGGCAATTTATAAGCGTCATATAAGTAGAACTAGTACATGTAGAATACAGGGTCTTACAGAAACATGAAATATGAGGTGAACCGGAGCCAGCTCATTTGGTAATTCTAACTCATATGCAACTTTTCCAACACGTTTCAAGGTATGATATGGGCCCACATACCGGGGACTAAGCTTCCCATTTTAGCCAAATTTAATCACACCTTTCATTGGTGAGATTTTCAAGTAGACCCATAACTTCAAATGCTAGATCCCTTATTCTAACATCGACATAGGACTTTTGGAGACTTTGGGCCGTCATGAACCTCTCTCTAATGAATTAGACTTTCTCAATGGCCTTATAAACTAGTTCGGGACCAACAAGAGAAATTTCACCTACTTTAAACCAACCAACCAGATACCTACATCTCCTACCATACAAAGCTTCAAAAGTAGCCATGGAAATACTTGAGTGGTAACTATTATGGTAGGCCAACTTTATCAATGGTAGATGGTCATCCCAATTACCCTTGAAGTCTATAACATATGCCCTCAACATATCTTCTAAGGTTTGGATAGTACGTTTCGCTTGTCCAACCTTTAGGGATGAAAAAGCGTGCTAAGCTTAACTTTAGTACCAAGCCCTTTTTGGAATGACTTCCAAAAGTGTGAAGTAAATTGAGTACCCCGACCAAAATAATCGACAAAGGAACACCATGCAACTTCACTATCTCCTTGATATACAATTTGGCATAGTCTTCCACTGTAAAGGAAATCTTGACGGGAATGAAATGGGTTGATTTTGTTATCCGGTCAATAGTGACCCAAATAAAATCATGTTGCCTTCGAGTACGAGGCAATCCCACAACAAAATCCATATTCACGTCCTCCCATTTCCAAGTGGGGACATCTATATTTTGGGACAAGCCTCTGGGTCTTTGGTGTACGGCTTTAACTTGTTGACAATTCGGACACTTGGCCACAAAACCCCCTATATCCTTCTTCATACCATTCCACCAATAGACTTCTCATAGATCATGGTACATCTTGGTGGCTCCCAGATGAATAGAATACCGCGAACCATGAGCTTCTTCTAAAATTCTCTCTCAAGACATCAACATCTAGAACACATAATCGTCCTTGGTACCTAAGCACCCTATCTCCCTCTTGGAGAAAGCCTTAACAGATTTTTTGAGCACCGAATATTTTAATTCAACAATTATGGGATCAAGTTCTTGCTTTGCCTTAACATCCATCACAAAGGATGATTCAGAACCATTGTGAACCGTGAAAACACCCTTAGGGAATCTACTAGTTGGAGACCGAACCAGGACAACCCATGTCCATCATGGACCAACTCTTTCTTCCCATCCTCAAAGTGAGTCACACTCTCCATGGACAACCAACTAAGGGAATTCGCTACCACAATAGCTTTGACACGGTGATAGAGGACACTCATGTCATAGTCCTTTAAAAGTTCTAACCACCTTCTTTGTCAGAGATTTAAGTCCCTTTGGCTAAATACATATTGGAGAATCTTGTGATCGGTGAAAACATCCACAAGGACCCCACATAAGTAATGTCTCCATATTTTCAAATCAAATACTACCGCCACTAATTCAAGATCACATGTCGGATAGTTATTCTTGTGTACCTTGAGTTGCCTTGAAGCATAGGCAATTACTTTCTCGTGTTGCCTGAGGAAACATCCTAAACCCACTCTAGAGGCGTCACAATATACAACAAAACCATCGGTACCCTCCAGTAAGGTCAACACCGAAGCCGAGGTAATCCTATCTTTCAATTTTTCGAAGCTTTTCTCACAAGCCTCCGACCACACAAACTTAGCTTTATTTTGATTCAAGGTCGTCAAAGGAGAAGCAATAGACAAAAGCCCCTCAAAAAACCTCCTAGAGTAGCTGGCCAAACCCATAAAGCTTTTAATATCGGTCGATGACAGAGGTCTAGGAAAACTTTTGACTGAGTCCATCTTCTTTGGATCTACCTCTATACCCTTGCTTGACACAATGTGACTTAAGAATGCCACAGGTCTTAGCCAAAACTCGCATTTGCTAAACTTTTTGAATAATTGATGATCCTTGAGGACTTGCAACACAATTCTCAAATGGTCCATATGGTCACTCTCACTCCTAGAGTAGATCAAAATATCATCGATAAACACAATGAAAAACATGTCAAGATATTGTCCGAAAACCCTATTCATAAGGTCCATAAATGTCGTCGGGGCATTAGTTAGGCCAAATGATATCACAAGGAATTCATAGTGCCCATACCTAGTTTGGAAAGTCATCTTGGGTATATCATCCCCTCTCATCCTTAGTTGTTGATATCCCGAATAAAGGTCAATTTTTGAGAAGTAACTAGCCCCTTGAAGTTGATCAAACAAGTCATCTATTCTTGGAAGGGGATACTTGTTCTTTATGGTCACTTTTTTTAGTTGGCAATAGTCGATACACATTCTAAGGGACTCATCCTTCTTTCTAACAACCAACACCGGAGCACCCCATGAAGAGATGCTTGGTTGAATAAAGCCCTTGTCTAGCCAATCCTTTAGTTTCTCTTTCAACTCATTTAACTCCGTCAGAGCCATTCTATAAGTAGTAATGGAGATAGGTTGCGTATTCGGAATAAGGTCAATACCAAACTCATTAACTACCAGAACCGACTCTAGAGAAGGGGTTTTAGATTCAACATCCTTCACCCTAACAAGATGGTTAATACACCCTTTGGAGATAATTTTTCTAGCTTTAAGACAAGAAACAAATTGACTCCTAGGAATAGATTTTTCCCCCTTCCACTCTAAAATAGGCTCATTCAGAAATTGGAACTTAACCACCCGGGCTCTATAATCAATAGAGGCATAACATGCATGCAACCAATCCATCCCAAGAATCACATCAAAATCTAACATGTCAAGTTATACCAAGTCAATAAGAGTAACTCTATGGGACATGGAAATGGGACATCTTCTATACGCCCTCTTAGCCACCACGGAGTTACCAACTGGGGTAGAAACCGAAAAAGGCTCTAATAATTCTCCGGTGGAACATTAAACCTCATAGCCACCACTACAAGAAACTACATTTTTAGTGGCGACAAATGTCGCGACAGAAACCTAGTAAGTCGCTGCTAAAGGTGTTTTGTGGCGACATTTGCGCCGTAGCAATTACTTCCATAACTAAATGTTATTTGTGACGACAATGGAGAGTCGCTACTAAAACAACACATTTGTGGCGACTTTTGTTGCCACCAACAATTAATGGATATGGTCATTAAAAGGTTTCAGGTCGCCACTGCAAACTATCTTTTAGCGGCGAGCTTTCTCGCCACAAAAAACATTATATTTAGCAGCAATAGTTGTCGCTGCAATAACCCCTTTGCTTTAGTGGCGACTGTAGTTGCCACAAAAAATCATTCCTTCAGTAGCAATATGCGTCGCTGCTGTAGCTACTAACTTTTACCCGCAGCAGAAAAGCCGCCACAGAAGCTAATTTCAATTTTTTTAAAAAAAAAAGCTAATAGATTTTAATTAATTTCATAAACTCAATATTATTACAGATAGGACAAAAAATACTTTTCAACCCCAATATCATAAATTGTTCAATCACTAACAAGTCAATTAAATATATACTCCTACACAATATTTTATTTTACATCATATGATATGACCATAAATAAGCAAAACGTATAGTGCCTTCAAACACATTCTTGATCGACCTCATTTGCGATTGTTTAACAACATTATCCCTGTTAGGAAAAAATCAAATATATAACCATTATTATAATCTAATAAGAAAAGAGGTGACCATTGGAATATTAGAGTAAAAGAAAGCAAAACACATTTAAGAAAGTAAAAATGATTGCATTAAGAGATCAAAACAAAGAAGACAGTGTGGTAAAACAATAAAATGGAAAGAGTTCAATTCC
The DNA here is from genome assembly GCA_036553675.1 of Solanum okadae. Taxonomy (NCBI): domain Eukaryota; kingdom Viridiplantae; phylum Streptophyta; class Magnoliopsida; order Solanales; family Solanaceae; genus Solanum; species Solanum okadae. The sequence goes on along the minus strand of CM071684.1, from coordinate 20,970,248 downwards.
TTTTCTTTAAATCTTACACAACTACTAGAACCAAATAATCAGTGCACATTGTCAATGCAAAATAATTGAGCTTTAATTGTACTTACCATAATTTGATTTTCATAAGCAACAACTTCATCTTGATGGTAAAGATCTAGAAGAGGAAAAATTACAAAATCATAAGAACGATCAGTGAATACATAAATAATTTACTAGGGATTGCATATAAACAGAAGTAGGCGAAAACTAACTTAATGAACTCATAAATATTTCCTAACACGTATTGCAAATCCATACATGATCCTGATTTGACACACATTGGGAATCATAGGACTTCCTACTACTTCTAATTTCACCAGCAAGAGATTCTATTATAATTTTCCTTAATTTTCTACGAAAATTTCACATGGTGTAGTTAGCCTATGCACTTGCATCATCTTGAAAGCAATCTTATGCAAAAACAAAACAAAAAAGTAATAGTAAATGTAAGACCAAACAAAATTGTAAAAGTTGAAGCCCAGGAGAATTGAGTATAGAATAACATTGCTAATAATAACAACTTATCACGATCTATTGGTTCATATAATTCAAGCAACAATCTAACTAAATGTGAAACTAAAGAAATATATACAGAGACAAACTGCTAGTGCCAGTAACCCAACAATAGAAGTATTGATACACGACTTATTGACTTCATTATGCCTAAATGGCATCACTGGATGATATTAAATATAAGTTTTAATATTAGTCCAATGAAGAAAATGATACATTGCCTAGTTACATCTTAGTGAGATATCTATGACTAATATTGTAGACACTAATCAAAAAACATTGGAAGTTATAAGAAAACACATAAGTAAAAATAAACAAACCAAAGTTTAAAATTATCATTGGAGTACAAGCTTATCACTCTTCAGTAATGTGTCACAATATGAATAAAACATATACATGATCCAAACTATTCATGCACTCAAATGTTTCAACACTTATTGGAGTCTAAGTACACATTCTAACTATTTCATTGAATTTGGGTTTGCCGCTACTAGGTACAAATCATGGATAACAAATACAGAGTCTGATTGTCAATTTCTACTAGAAGTGTTTATCTACACAAATCAAGGTGCAACAAGATAGATACAGAATACTAATTTCTTTATCTAGGAAAGCAAAGGGAATTTAAAGTTAGCATAAAAAAAGAGCAATAAAATAAGATCCTTACCTCACATTAACCAAATAATAAGTCATTTTACACTCCTCATGATCTATTTTAATAAATTGTTTGTTAGATAATGAAATAAATTTATACAAATAGTACTACAAGAATTAGAAGTTGGATGTTCAATTAATAGAGTAGCTAGGTGTATTTTTGTTCTTCAATTGGGATTAGAAGCCTTATCATTAGATATTTAGACTTGATCTTAGGTTCTTTAGGTAATCTTCCAAGTACATAAAGTGAAGCACAATCTGTCACTCATCTTCATATGCTTTCATCATCTAAACAAATTTAAGAAAACAGGAGAAAAAGAACTACTACACTGAATATGTTATTGTTGTAAAGAGAAAAGAATTACAAAGAGAAAAAAGAACTAATGACGGTTAATACTGTGCCTTATAATTCACTACTCCCAACAGAAGAAACCTAATACTAAAAATTGAATCTTAAGAGAACTATGTCTCTTGTACTTGAAATATTGAAATGCTTTACATCTCTTGTTACCGACAACATGCCTCTTCATCAAATTGAAATGTAGGCCCTCAAAACCATCCCATATCCAATGGACTTCTTGCAAACTTGCTTGCGAATCAACTTGATATTGAACAGTAACTTTTTCTAGTTATGCAATTCATAATTAAGAAGGTGAATAATCTCATCACATATTCATTATTCTATTATGTATACATACTCATATTGAAGATATAAGAATTCACGTTAGCTTGCTCTAACAACTAATACTCTTCTTCCCATAAGCAAAAAAACCTCAAAAGGAAAAAGAAACACTAGAGAGATTCTTGAAGAAAAGCTAAAATGAGGAATCTTTAATGTCATCTTCATTTTTTAAAGCTAAAATGAGGAATCTTTAATGTTATCTTCATTTTTTTCTCCAGAGGAATTCTCTTTTTCTTTGAATGTTTCAACATTAGGAAAACGAGATATCTTTGCTGGGAAAACAACAATCTAGATGCCACTTCAGTCCATACCTTCATATTCACAATTTTTTTTAGCTCCTTTTAAATTTTTTTGAGAGAATTATAGGCATTTCATGAAGCTACTCCATGGAGTGAATTAATCGAGATGTATATGGCTAAAATGATGCCACGATAAAAAATTGTGGCAAACACGAGAGACACAAACTTCAATAAAGGCAGAGACCATTGATTATCTTCGGCGTGGACCATATTTTTCAGAAATCATTTGATGCTTCCTCTATTCATATTCCAACTGACCAAGCAATCAAGCACTATACCAACAAACCCTTCTCTTGAAACTAAGAGCATTGTAAATAGGGATAGCAAATGGTGAATTTATAAGAGATTAATTTCTAAATAACAACAATTCTCGAGGAAATAATTTGTTGCAGAGGTCAATCATATGGATTAACATACAACATACACTTAAATAAAACTTAACATTAAACACATAAAGTAAACCCAAAATCCCTCGATGAAACCATAAAATTTCAGAAATCTTACCATAAACAGAAAGAAATAGTCGAAATAATTAACCCAACTACGACAGGGAGAGAAAAGTAGAGAAAAACCTGACCCCATTTGCTCTGCAACAGTGGGTGAAAGCCATGATTCTGGATAATCGTCACTCGAACCCATTTCCTCACAATCTTAAGGACCAACCGCTTCAATAACTGCATTACTTGAGGCACAGAGCAAAAAATTGTGCTTTCTTAAAATTCTCTTTGCATTGAGTTGATTTACTAGGGCACGAGGAAAGGGAGAAGAGAAATCGCTAATCAAACTTCACGGGGAAGTGTGTCTGAAGGATATCGGATTTGCTGAAAGAGGGAATATGATTTTGGGGGGAAATGAAATTTTAGATCTTAACCTAAAAGGCTAAACAATGACAAATGATAGTAGAACAAATATCTTTAATGTAATGTTAAAATGGTTATAAGTGTGAAATTACTCTAAATATTTGTTAAATAACTCCATAACTATTATTTTTCCAATAGATGAATACTTATTTAAAATACTAGATATAGGATTTTGTTTAATTTTGTATTATTTTTAAAATATTTTCAGTTATTAATTTTTGTAATTTATTTTAACTTTTTATCTAATTTCCAGATAACACAAGTTACTCTCCTCAATCTCAATTTATGTGGCACACTAATGAATTTTGGAGAGTCAATCAAAGTTTTTATATAATTTTTTAATATTTTAAGTTGTTAATTATTATGCTTTTTAGTACTTTCTACGTAATTTTTGAATAATATATGGTAGTCCTTATGTCTCAATTTATGTAGCATTATATAATTTAGAGAATCAAACAATTTTTTTATATATCATTTAAATATTTTAAGTTGTTAATTATTTAAATTTATAGTAAAGCAAAATATTTAAATTTATAGTAATTTTACTTTATTTTCAAATAATATATGTTATTTTCTCTGTCCCAATTTCTATGGCATGATATAATTTTGTGAGTCAACCAAATTTTTATTTCTTTTAAATATTTTAATATATATATATATATATATATATATATAATAGATTGAAAAAAAAAAGAGAATCAAATTAAAATTGAGAAAGTACAAAAATTACAAATAAGCTCTCGACTAAAAGAAAACATGTCCACGACAATTCTCTGCTTTTGACCACTTCAATATAGTAATAATTTACTTAAATATTTTTGTATTTATTTATCACTAATAAAATATCAAAACTAAAAGCATATCTGTAACAATTAATAAAACTTTAAATGTTCATAAAATAATATTACAATATCAAACAAAAAATTAGTAACGACCTAAGAGACTGCCACAAAAGGTCAACTTTAAGTGGCGACACAATTGCTGCAAATGATCTTTTGTGGCGACCTTTTCTTCGTCACCACTATCAAAAAATTCAGATGTATATTACCAAAAAAAAGCTCCCAATATTAGTGACGACTTAAAAATAGACGCCACTAATTATTAGTTTCTGTGGCGACTAATGAGTTTGCCACCAAAACTATCATCTTTTGGAGCGATTCTTTTGGGTTGCCACTAAAAACACTGATTAAGCAGCAACTAAATGAGTCGCCACAAAAGGTTGTCACTATAAATCATATTTCTTGTAGTGCACGTAAGGCATCACAAAAGATAAAGTAGCACCGGGATCCAACAATGCATACCCATCAATAAGAAAAACTTTTAACATACAGGTTACTAGATCCGGGGAACTCTCTTGGTCACCTCGGGTTTGGAGAGCATAGAAGCGGTTTTCTTTGTAGCATCAGAATTTGAACCGCTACGAGGAACTTGCTTGCCCTCTTTTCCTTAAGCCTTAAGAATGGGACAATCCCTCATCATATGACCATTCTTCCCACAACTATAGCAACCATCCATGCCAACAAGGCACTTACCATCATGTTTCCTGCCACACTTAGCACAAGTAGGCCTCACCATAGAAGATCCATCACTATTGCCTTCTTGAGGCTAAGGTTAGACACCGTATATTTGTTGACCCTTCGAGCACTAGAGGAGTCTTTGTTGGAGAACCTTCTCTTGAACATTCGTCTACCTTGACCCTCGGATTTACCCTTGGAAGAATTTCCATCATCGGTTCTTGCCCTCTTTACTTCCCTATTCACTTGCTTGAGCTTTTGTTCCTCAATTTGTTCGGCATGAACCATGAGATGTGAAATATTCATACTTGGGATGAGCATTGTCGAACGACATTCATTGACTACCAAGTCGGATATCTGATGTGATGCCAAAAATATATATTTTTAATCATTATTTTCCTCACATTAATTATTTATATTTGTCCTTTTTGAGCATAAATTTTATGGATTGTTCTAAATTGTGTATTTTATTTGTAGGATTAAATTTGTGGAAAAATGAAGAAGTTTGGAGCTAAAACGAATTAAAGATGGAAGGTTGAGGAAGAAAATCAAACAGGCAGCTTAATGGATTAAAAGTTATAAAATAATACATAAGTTAAATTGCAATTACAATTTCAATTCTGCTGTCACGTGTAAGAATGCGAAGATAGGCACAAATTCTTTGAGGCGGCAGTACTGTTCACGCGGACAGCTCACGCGGCAAAAATTATACACATTTAGTTGGACCAAGGTGCGGGGTAAAATTTCCTATTTGGCGGGCCAAACACTTAGGGATACATATCTTACCATTTTGAATGTGATACACTAGATTACTACTATTAGGATTACCGCATATTGAGCTTATGGGGAACACATTCCTAGTTATTTCTAATAATCTGAATATAAATAAATACTTAGTTCAAAGCTATTTTTATTGTTTTTATTTTTTTTCAATTTATATCCCCCCATTTTTATATAACGACTATCGAGCTAAATATTTGCTATTGACAATATTCTTTCATATTCTCTGTGGGATCGACCCTGACTCATAGTTGAGTAAATATATTGCATACGACCGTTTATATTTCTTTTCAAGAAGTATATTTGGACGTTATCAAGAATGGCGCCGCTGCCGGGGAATGTGGCTTTGAAGTTTTCTTTAGTATTTATTTTGACTTGTAGTCCTTTTTTGTTTCTTAGGATTAGTTTTAAATTAGTTTTTTTATTTTTTATTATTATCATATTTCTTTTACTCTTTTTGAGCTGTCATCTGAAAAAGTATGTAGTGATAAATGTTCTTGCAATTCTTGTACTTCTGATATTATGGATTCTTATAGGATAATTTTTTCTCAACAAGATAATTTCTATGGGGACATGAAAGATTTGTTAATACTTTTCTATAAATCAGTACGTAAGCGCGTGCTTGAAGATATCTTTGGTTTTGATCTCTATTATTTAGATTGTGAGTTGAGTGCAAAGATTAAATCATATGACACCCAACAATTTAGTAATAATATGTGTGAGGAAGAAAAGATATTTATAAGTCAACTTGAAGAGCTAAAACTTGAGGGTCAATTGCTTGATCATACTTTTATTGATGTTGTCATAGTTAAGAGGAGTACACTAGAGTTATGTAATGAAGTAGATAATATTATTTTTAAAAATTCTAGTATGTGTAAATATGAGAGTGTAAATAATAATACAATTAATAAGTTAGGGCGCACAAGACCTCATTCCAATCATTTTTTCACATTATGTTTAGATGATGAAATATTAATCGAGCCATTTGAGCCGACAGAAGAGTGTATGGGGGAGGAACAATGTGTCTATATTCTTGAGTTTATTGTTCCAATATCGGAGAATTACATTCCTCACTTAGAATCCAAGAAGTGCATAATGTGATATCTATTGCTTGGGACCTTTATTTTTGTACCACCACCCCTTGAGCGTAATAAAAAAATTGATGTAAAATTAGGGGTGCAATTCATAGCTTCAAAGTGGAAGGAAAAATAGTAAAATTGATGGTCTCGTGCTGCGACGTTAAATTAAGCGCTTATTGGGAGACAACCTAATTAATAGTGTAACTTCTTATTTTATTTTATTTTTATTTTATTAGTACCACTTTTTTTCCTTTGTTCTTGTTTTTGTAGATTAGGGGAAGTCTGAGTTCCCAAAAAAGAAATGAAGCAAATGAGCATGTTTGAGCTTAAGTGTGGGGTGACGACCCTTGATGAAAATTAAGAGAACATGCTACTAGCTAGGCCGAAAGGCCTCAAGGAATTTTTCTAACCCTTGTTTTAAATTTTATTTAATGCTTTGGGGACATAGCATCTTTTTAAGTGTGGGGTGGAGGAATGAATTCCAAGTTTTACTGTTTTATTGAGTCTTTTTTTAGGATGTGTTCCTTGGCTTTTGTTTTCGGTTCTTTTCCTAAGGATAGTCCCTTTGAACTGAGTGTCTTTTACTTTTTTAGGAATAAGTTTTCTTTTGATTTTTTTTTAGAGAAAAGAAAAGACCATTTTTAGTGGTGTGATACTTGCTATTTAGGCCTAAATTTTTAGTAGTACTTTCTTGTGAATGTTTGATTGATAAGGAAATTGGAGACTCTTTGACACATAAGCTCATGGTTGTGACTTTGCATATAACTTATTTTATTATGTAGTTTGTTATGATCCTGGCTCTCTTAGAAGTGGAATTGATCCATCTGGATTGATACTTGTGCCATGTGTGATGAGAATTTGTTTATTCCATGTTTTGCATCTTAGTCTAGAACTTGCCATGCATGTTATTGAAGCAAAATAAAAAGTGTTGCCATTTTTAGGAGATGAAAATAGGCTTTCTTTGATTTGTCTAGTAAATTTTAGCTTTTTCAGATATTATATCACTAGTTAACCCTTTTGAGCCTTTTAGCCTATATTTTTCTTGTAAACCACATGATCGAGCCAAATCCCTTTTTATTGATACCATAATTCTATTTGATCCAAAAAGAAATCCTTAATGCACTATGTTGAGAAGAAAAGTTGAAAACATTGGTAGAAGTGGGAAATGGTGAAAATGATTGATGTGTGAAAAAAGAAGAAAAGTGTGAAAACTCTACTTTGGCCCTGGTTCCTTGTGGATATTGTGCACCTCAACTAAGCTTAAAAACTTAAGTTGAGGGTGGCTAATTCAGAAATATGCTTAAAACATTGGTCCTAGTCCTACCAAGGATATTGTGTACCTCACTTAAGCCTCAAAGCTTGAGTTGAGGGTGACTAGTGCAAAACATCTCAAAAAAAAAAAAATAACAAAAAAGGAAAAAGAAAAAATAAGATTGAAGAATTCTTGTGATGATGAACATTACTTGTGAAATAATTGTTGAAGAGAGGGCTGAAAATAAAGAGAAGAAAATAATGGGTGATAAAATCTTAAAGTGAAAAGTGCTTAAGGAAGTGTAAGTCACTATTATATAGTTTTCCTACCCGTCCCTTAGCCTACATTACAACCCGTTAAAGTCCTATTTAATTCTATTCAAGCATGTTTAATTAGTGGAGATGTACATAATGGGCAAGCCTATGATTCTTTGTGCATACATGTGAATTTCATTTGTGAGTATGAGAGTTGTTCTTGATGCTAAGTCCTTAATTTATATCCAATCTTTTGAATTGAGTGTGTGGACTATCTCTTCTTGTGAGGGCACTTGTTTCATGATAGATAGGTAATGTTATTAACTTTCTTTGATGAGAGTAGGGGAGCAAGCTTAAATTTAATGAGTTCAAAGTTCTTCCTTGAGGTTAGAAGGTTAGAGGTTTGTTGTTTATTTCGATGTCTTGCATAATGAGCGGAAATTGTACTTAACGTTTTGAAATTGCTATATGGCCTAATTGTTTGTATTAACCAAAGTGACGACATTGCTAGTATGATTTTTTGAGATGAGCTTTAATGTTTGCTCGAGGACGAACAAAAGTTTAAGTGTGGGGTGTTGATGTGAGGCCAAAAATATATATTTTTAATTATTATTTTCCTCACATTTATTATTTATTTTTGTCCTTTTCGAGCATAAATTTTATGAATTGTTTTAAATTGTGTATTTTATTTGTAGGATTAAATTTGTAGAAAAATGAAGAAGTTTGAAACTAAAACGAATTAAAAATAGAAGATTGAAGAAGGAAATAAAGCAGACAGCTTAATGGATTAAAAGTTATAAAATAATACATAAGTTAAATTGGAATTACAATTGCAATTCTGCTGCCACGTGTAAGAATGTGAAGATAGGCACAAATTCTTTGAGGCGGCAGTACTGTTCACGCGGCGAAAAAAAAAAAAGGAATCCAATTTCCTTTTGATTTTGGATTCCTAATTTAATTTGGACTCAATTATTTTATTTAGGGTTTTCTATATATATAAATAGGGCATGAAAAATTATTCTTGAAGGTGAGCGAAGAACCAAGAAACAATAAACAATATAAATTTTCTTCCAACTTAGGAACTTTGGAAGAGACGTCGTGGAGGCCGGAGAATTATGGTTTATTATTTCTTCTACTTTATTATTTATTAGTATTCGTAATTAATTAAAGATAATTTAGCTATTATTGTTAAATTTTTATGATTAACACAAACTTATTTATTTTAATAAATTTTGATTGTGTTTTTGAGATAATGAGTAGCTTAATTTCATAACTAGGGTTGTGGAAACCATGAGTGATTAACAAAGTATGAATAATAACAAAGTAATTCTTGAATAGTGTTGATGTATGCAATAGTAATTCTTTCACTTAAAAGTCTTTTTAACGAGTGCCGCGTTAGAACTCGCCTTGTTGCTACTTGCTGGACTAAGGATGTAGTTAGTAAGAAAAGAATTATCAACAGAGATTTAGTGTGATACTATCTAATAATCTAATGTCAATTGGTGCGAGGGTGAAAACTAAGTCATACATTGATGTCATGTCAAATCTGAGGTAAAGGTAAGGGTTAGTAAAATGTATACATGTTGCCGGACCAAGGTGCGGGGTGAAATTTCGTATTTGGCAGACCAAGCACTTAGGGATACATATCTTACCACTTTGCATGTGATACAATAGGATAAAATTACTATTATTAGGATTATCGCGTTATGAGCTTATGGGGAACACATTCCTAGTTATATCTAATGATCTGAATATAAATAAATACTTAGTTCAAAGCTATTTTTATTGTTTTTATTTTTTTTCAATTTAAATCCCCCCATTTTTATATAATGACTATCGAGTTAAATATTTGCTATTGACAATATTCTTCCATATGCTCTGTGGGATCGGCCCTGACTCATAGTTGGGTAAATATATTGCATATGACTGTTTATATTTCTTTTCAAGAAGTATATTCAGACGTTATCAATATCCCTATAACAAATTTGTTCAACTTGGCCCTAGAATCAACCACAAATGTTGGAGCATACTTGGACAATTGAGTGAATTTAAGGGCATATTCTTTCACACTCATACCTCCTTGACGAAGGTTGATGAATTTTTGCATTTTACATTTCCTTAAAGGGAAAGAATCTATAAGGGAAGACCGAGTTGAACAATTCCCAAACTACCGGACCCGCTCCTACGGGACTTTCACCCTTCCATTGATTATACCAAGTTTGTGCCACATCTTTCAATTGGTAGGCGGCTAATTCCGCCTTTTCTTGTGGAGATACCCCCATAGCATCAAGCACCTTAGAAACCTCATCATTAAACCCTTGTGGATCCTCCTCCACTTTGGGGCCATAGAATTCGGAAGAATTCATTCTAGCAAAGTCCCTAATCCTTGAGGCGGCCGTATTCATATTGGGATTCACATGAGTCCTAGTATCCCTATTGGCTTGAGCCGTCATATCTTGAGCTTGAGTTGTCATGGCTTGAGTCAATATTTGGAGAGCCGACCTTAATTCCACATTGGTCATAGCCCCCTCATCAATAGGAGTTTGAGGAACTTGAGGATCTTGGGGAGGAACTCCCTCATTCACAATCTCCTCTTCCCTTCTTTTTGCGTTCACCCTTATTGTAGTCATATTATGTAGACATGAAAGAAGGGTTAGGAAAAGGACTTTATAGAGTTAAAACTCTAAGTCACGACTAAAGAATAATGAAAGAAGTGAAATTTCCTAAACATCTTATAGCCTCTCATTCATAAATGTGGCGCGCTTCACACTCATAAACAAGACGTGGCTTATGAGACATCATCCTAGAATCATTCTAAACCTTGTGCTCTAACACCAAGTTTGTCACGACCCAGGGGTACTTCTAAGATGTAACACGGCGTACTTGACCCCGAATGGGTCTCATACAACCCCTTAGCATATCATAACATAAGTAATAGAAATAATGCGGAATTAAAACTTTTTACAATCGAAGTATTTCATAAACCAAAATAGAAGTCTAGACATTGTCTCCATAAGCCATCTTAATACAATCGAGTATCAATAAGGGTCACAACCCTTTTTACAACATAGTCTCAAAATAGAAAGTACGAAAGAAACTAGAAATGAGCAAATCTTGTCCTCGAACCATGAGGACTCACCAAGAGCTTGGTGAGAATCAATCCAAGCTTCAAACAATGGGAATGACACACCTCAATAACTGAGCCCTACACTTATAGAAAAATGTAGAAAATATGGGTTAGTACAAAAATGCACTAAGTATGATAGCCATGCACAAACTCCTTGAAAACATGCTAAAAAGGACATTTTAGTTGAAACCATTCACTTTATCAAGTTTAAGAGTCATCATGCACATTTGTGTAGAAACATAAGTCAAACCATTTCATAAGCAACCCTAAGCTATACTTGTGCAATGCATAGACAAGACCCCATAATCCTATCTAATACTAAGTATCGCTTTTGGGTCACCAACATCATACATATCATACTTTGTCTTCAACATAGTCAATACTTATAGACAAGGAGACATTCATATTCATTAGCTTGTAACAAGGAAAGCCACTCATAGTAACAATCCATTTAAACATGCATAATTCATAAGTCATCATAGCATAAAGTAACCACACCACAACCCCTCTCAAAGTCCACTTGTGACATGCATGAATGAAGTCCCATACCCCCATTCACACTAAGTAGATATTCTTGGGAAGTCATAAGTCATAGTTCATGTTTATGTTCTTATCATAGTTCATGTTCTTGTCATGTATGGAAAATAGCCTTAACTGACATAGACCATGTGAGCTACATGGAATCCAGTGTCATGCCCCCACACCAAAAAGAGGTGTCCTACTTGCCTAAGTAGCCTAGGTGGATCCACTAGCTAAAGACCTATGTGGGCACATAGTTAAGGGATAGGGAGATTGCTTCTAGAAACCCGAACCAACTTAGTTAAAAGGTTTCCATCTCATGAGATAACTATTTTGGGAACCCGGACTAACTGGCGTAAAAGGAACCCATAGGAAAGTCGAACTAACTGACGTAAAAGCTTTCATGTCATATTCTTATCCACTTGGTGCTAAGTATAATTTACTTTAAATTCATGTTAAGTCTTTACTTAGGTTCATGTTCATGGAAGAATGCCTTAACACTCAATCCAACATGGTATCATGATAGCTCATAGATTCAAGTAGGTGAGAATAGCCTTTCTACCTTAGAATCAATACTATGTTAGTACACCTTTCACATCATGTCTTGGTGTGTTCATGAGAATAGCCTTTCATTCAACACAACAAGATTATCATAGTCATAGATAGTTCATGCATAATCATGTGTAAGGGTATATGTGAGAAGAACCTTTCAACAATACCACAATTGCTTCATGAGCATAGAAACCTTACTTTTCAAAGTATTCACAAAGCACATACATAATTCTCATAGTGATGTATAGGTTCTAATTCATAGCCCTTCAAGAACCCTAGATCACAATTCATAATTCACATCTTGCATCACTACTCTAGACATGGATGTTCACACATTTCAATAAGATTAACTACTACATGCATAACTCGATCACAATCCACCAATATCAATCATCACCCACACTTTGAGATCCAATTTGACAAAATAGTGGAATTCATGGATTCATAGGTAATTCATCATAAAAACAGTAGTAATTCATTAAGTTGATCATAATATAAGACAACTAAATCATTGAAATCGTTTTGAAAAGGAATCTATGACTTGGAGTGAAACCCTAACTTTTTGGGGGAATTTCATGTTGAGAAATCAAGTTTTGAAGGGACTCTATGGGTGATATAGCTACCCATAGATGAAAATATACTATACCTTGTTGAATATTCCTCAAGAAATTAGATGGAAAAGATGACTCCTTGAACCCTAGACTTCAACATCTTCTTCTTTTTGAATGGAGGTTTTAGTGAGAGAAATATTTGGGAGGGAATGAGTTTGTTTTGGGGTCTTGAATGAATGAACTAATTGACTTAGTTTAGGGATCTATTGGTTTATATAGATAGTTTAATTATTGCTAAAGAGACCCTTCATAATTAACTAATTAACCCTAATCCCCTCCATTAACCCCAACTTAAAAACTAAGTGACCAACACAACCCTCACTCACGAGACCTCACCTACGGACCGTGAATGGGTCCACGAGCCATGCTAGTTGGATCGTAGATGGTACAGAGAGTTTGAAAAAATAGGGGAGGTCTAGACTCGACTCACGACCCCCACCTATGGGGTGTGGGTCCACCCACGGATCATGGGTGCCCTTTCGTGGGTAGGTTGTCTTTTTTGACAGCTTTTTGGGCTACCTCATGGTTCTCCTCAAGGACCCTTGGTTAGTCCTTGGGGGGTCGTACCTTGACGTTTACACCCAAAAATATTTATTTTTAGTACCGGAGGTTAATTTACGACTTTTATCTTTACATTAAACCCTAATTAGACTACTAGTTTAAACATTGGACTCTAGCTTAGTTTACTAGTTTTTCGGAGTGTTACAAATATCGAGAACTATGGGCTTCCTCTAAAATTTGTTCCTTCAAGTCATCAACATTCAGAACACATAAACGACCTTGATACCTAAGCACCCCATCTCCCCCTTGGGAGAAAGCCTAGACGGACTTCTTAAGTACCGCATCTTTCAATTCAACTAATATAGAATGATGATCTTGCTTAGACTTCATATCCATCACAAAGGACGATTCAGAACCATTATGGACCATGACACCACCCTTGGTGGAATCCACTAGTTGAACACCTAGTCGGGCCAACCTATGAATATCATGAACCAACTCTTTCTTTTCTTCATCTACATGAGCCACACTACCTATCGACAATCGGTTTAGAGTATCCGCTACCACATTAGCTTTACCGGGGTGATAAAGGACCTCATGTCATAATCCTTCAATATTTCTAGCCACCTTCTTTGAAGAAGATTCAAATTCTTTTGACTAAACACATATTGTAGACTTTTATGATCGGTGAAAACATCCACATGGACCCATACAAATAATGTCTCCATATTTTTAAGGCAAACACAACCGCCGCTAACTCAAGGTCATAGGTAGGATAATTCTTCTCATGGACTTTTTGTTGCCTTGAAACATAGGCAATAACCTTATCGTTTTGCATAAGTATACATCTCAACCCAACTCTAGAGGCATCACAATACACCACAAAGCCATCCGTAAATTCCGATAAGGTCAACACAGGAGCGGTAGTAAGTTTATCTTTCAACTCTTGGAAACTTTTCTCAAACTTCCGACCAAACAAATTTAGCTTTCTTTTGAGCCAAAGCCATCAAAGGAGAAGCAATGGAAGAAAATCCATCAACAAACCTTCTATAGTAACCGGCCAAACCCAAAATTCTTCTAATGTTGGAATGAGTTAGAGGTCTAGGCCAAATCTTGACCGCATCCCTCTTCTTAGGATCTACCTCAAACCCCTTACTTGACACAATATGACTAAGGAAAGCTATGGACCATAACCAAAATTCACACTTGCTAAACTTTGCAAAAGGTTGTTGATCCTTAAGAACTTGCAACACACTTGTCAAATGGTCCACATGTTCATTCTCACTCCTTGAATAGATCAAAATATCCGATAAACACAATCTCAAACATGTCTAGGTATTGCCTAAACACTCTATTCATCAAATCCATAAACTCCGCCGGAGCATTAGTCAACCCAAACGACATAACCAAACACTCATAATGACCATACCAGGTTCGAAAATCCATCTTTGGAGTTGGTCAAACAAATCATCAATTCTTGGAAGACGATACTTGTTCTTAATTGTCACTTTATTCAATTGATGATAATCGATGCACATTCTAAGAGACCCATCTTTCCTTCTATCAAACAACACGGGAGCACCCCATGGAGAGATACTCGATCGGATGAAACCTTTATCCAATAAATCATTTAGTTGGTATTTCAACTCCTTTAACTCGGCCGGAGCCATTCTATAAGGAGAAATAGATATCAATTGCGTATTCGGAAGAAGGTCATTACCAAAATATATTTCCTGCTTGGGAGGAAAACCAGGCAAATCATTCAGGAAAACATTCGGGAATTCATTAACCACAAGAACCAACTCAAGAGAAGGGGTTTCAGAATCTACATCCCTTACCATAACAACATGGTAAAAGCAACATTTCGAGATCATCTTTCTAGCTTTGAGGTAAGACACAGATTGACCTCTAGACATAGAATTTCCCCCTTTCCACTCTAGGATAGGCTCATTATGGAATTGGAATCTAGCCACTGGAGTTCTACAATCAATAGAGGCGTAACATGCATGCAACCAATCCATACTAAGAATCACTTCAAATTCTAACATGTCAAGCTCTACCAAGTCAACAAGAGTAACTCTATGGGATAAGGAAATGGGACATCTTCTATAAACCCTCTTAGACACCACAGAATAACCAACAGGAGTAGAGACAAAAAAAAGGTTTTAATAATACTTCTGGATGAATATCAAACCTCCTTGTCACATAGGGCATCATAAAAGATACACCGGGATCCAACAAGGCATACACATCAATAAGAAAAACTTTTAAAATACCAGTCACTACATTTGGGGAGCTCTCTTGGTCACCTCGGGTTTGGAGAGCATAGAAGTGGTTTTGCTTTGGAGCATTGGCGTTTGAACCACTAGGAGAAGCTTGCTTGCCTTCTCTTCCATTAGCCGTAAGTGTTGTGAAATTCTTGAATTGATAACCACTCTTACCACATATCACGACCCGAGCCTACACCCCGAACGTGACATGACATACAAGACTCCAAAAAGTCTCTTACAAGCCTCATAGCATATCATAACATAATACAATAGAAAATGGTGCGAAATTTAAAAACTATTATCCATACAATCGAAGTCTTTATTTTAAAACAACGGAAGTCTAACTTTGTCTCACATGGCCATCTAATACAATCGAGTATCAATAATAGGGTCATAGCCCTTCAACATAGTCCGAAACATAAAATGACATAAAAGAAACTATTAAAGACTCTCATATGTCCTTGAATCTTGAGGACTCACCACAAGCTAGGAGAATAGTCAATCCATGCTTGAATCCAATGAAATCATCTTAATATCCGAAACCTACACTTTGTAGAAAAATGTAGAAGAAATATGGGGTAGTACAAAAATGCACCAAGTATGATAGCCATGCATAAAAACCTTTAAAAACATGCTAAAAAGGACATTTGAGTTGAAAACCATGCTATATGCCAAGTTTGAGAATCATCATGAACACTAGTGTAAAACAGAAGACATAAGCATATTCAACATATAGATCATCCTAGCATAATAACAATATACCATATGCACCGTCAAAGTCTACTTCTGCAATACATGAGCAAGATCCCATACTCCTACTCATACTAAGTAAATCTCCTTGAGTAGTCATAGTTCATGCTATCATAGACAATACTTACATCATTTTATCAAAATAGAATCATCTCATAGGTAACCCTAAGCTATACTTGTGCAATGTATGATGTATGAATGGCATCCCATAATACCACTCCTACTAAGTACTCCTTTTAGGCCACCATAATTATGTTTACTATTCTTTGAACCCATCATTATTTAATACTCATAGACAAGGAACGTTCACATTTTATAAGTCATATCAAGGAAAGCAACTCATAACAACAATCCAAGTTGAGCATTCATCTTTACATTTTTCCTTCATATCAATAATCTCAATAGCATCATTATAAGCATATTCATTTCATAAATAATTATAACATAAAGGAACACACCATGACTACTCTCAAAGCCTACTTTTTCCATGCATGGATGAAGTCCCATACCCCCACCCACACTAAGTAGTACATTCTTGAGAAGCCATAGTTCATTATCATTCATTATGGGGGTAAGCCTTAACCGACATAGACCATGTGAGCAATCATGGAATCCCGGTGTTACCCACACCGGATAAGGTATTCCTACTTGCCTAAGGTAGGAACGTCAATTTTAGCTTAGGTGGATCCACTAGCTAATAACCTATGTGGGCCATAGTTATGGGATAAGGAGGTTGCTACAAGATACCCCGCCTCAACTCACAGATGAGCATCCACCTCAAGATATTGCTACTAGATACCCCACCTCAACTCATGGATGAGCATCCATCTTAATCAATATCCACTTGGTGCTTAGCATTATTCCCCACGGAGTACTTAATATTCATTACTTTAGTTCATTAATATGGGAAATAGATTGTTACTAGATACCCCGCCTCTACTCATGGATGGGCATCCATCTCATCCCAACATTCATTCATTTAGATAGCTCATAGATTCAAAGATGAGAATAGCCTTTCAACTAAGAACCCCCATATTGTGAGCAAAGCCTTCCACAACATGTCTTCATCATTCAATAATGTAAAATTGAGAATAACATTTCAATCAACACATCATCATTAACATAATCATAGAAACTTCATTCATTCTTCATTTATGAGTGTGTGTATAGTGAATAACTTTTAAACATAACACAATTACATCATTATCATCATCATTCTATTCTCAAGTATTCATAAGAATGTACATAAGCATCAAGATAATACACAATTCTCAATAATTTTCCCTCCAAGGGCCATGAATCATAATTCACCAACACACATAGAATTATTAAAATTAGGCATAAATAATTTAATTCAAGTAATTAAATTTACTACAATAGCAATTTCATAGTATTCATCTTACTACAATTCACCTGTATCACATAGTCATAAATTAGGGTCATAGGGAATTCATGGAAGATTTTATCTTAAAACCACTATAAAACAGCAATTCTATCTTAATATATGTTAATTAAACCATTGAAAATGTTTTGAGAAAGAATCCATGACTTGGAGTGAAAACCCTAGGTTTTGGAGAAATTCCTTCTTTGAAATTGAGACTTTGAGGTTTCCATGGATGGAAAGTTAACCATGAATCAAGAGTACCATACCTTAGATGAAGAAATCCAACCAAAATCGTGTGAAAAAGCCTCCTTCTCCAAGCCCTAACCTGATCCCCTTCTTGTTCTCAATGGAGTTTTAGAGAGAGAAATATTGTGAGGAAGATGATCTTTTTATTTAATTTAGGTCTTGGGGTTAATGAAGAAAAATAGGGTGGTTTATGACTTAAAAATCATTTATATATCTGAAATAAAACAATATAAATAGACCCCATTATTTAACCAATTAATTTGGAATTTACCAAAAGACCCTCGACTAGGAAGCCCCTTCCCAGGGACTACGACCAACTTAACGGCTTGTCAAGGGCACCACGGCCCGTGGTGATGCCCATGGTCCCTTGACCAGTAGCCTCCCAAACTTTACATGCCTTCCATGAGACCAAGGCAACCCCACAAGCCTTCTCATTGTCCGTGGTTGTAACGACCCGGAAAATGATAGAGTGAAACTAGAGCCTCACATGTGAGTTTGGAGTCGAGAACTTAATGAAATGATTATATTTGAATTTGACCCAAAAAGTTCTTAAAAATGTGCTTCGGAAGTTACCGGAAACTTGTTTAGCTATATATAAAAAGATCCGTTTTGTTTTTCGAAAATCCGACTTCATATTCTTGTTTAGGGGGTCAAATTGAGTGGGAAATGGGTCTAACCCAAATTTTAGAGCAATCGTATCAAAATCCGAAATTTCCAAGTGAAGCCTTTTTCGAGGGTCTACTTTGGAGGGTCATATATCCTAGCACACAAATTATTTGGGTGGCCAATAATATATCCATGGAAATCCCTTTGAGTTAGCTACCTAATGCACTTCGTTTCATCTCATTCGGAGTTCGGACGAAGAAGTTATGCCCATTTTCGTAAAATCTGTTTGGCAGGAAAAGGCAATTTCCAGTAGGCGTGGTTACTGTTCACCCGCCTCATTTTTTTTTCTAAGTCTTGGACCATTCTTCCAAAGGACATATATTATTTCCTAGATACCATTAATTCAATTCCCATCCCTAAAACATTTCCCTCTCTACAATCCTCCATTAAGAAGAAGAAGAAGTGGGAGCTAGGGCTTTGGATTCAAGGCTTTCTTCATCAAATTTCGTGGGAGATCATAGCAAAGGTATGGTGGTCTTGATCCTTGTCTAAATTTCCATTCAAGGAGCCAAATCCAAAGTTATTTCAAAGTATGAAAAATCTAGGTTTTCACTCAATCTCTTGGGTTCTTCCACCAAATGGTTTTAAAAGGTTTCTAATGGCACTTTATGGTTATATTGTTGTTGTATTGACGATTTAAGATGAAAATACTCCATGAACCCATGATTTCTCTTTATTCCTAGTTTATGCCTTTGTGAAGTGGGTTGCTAGATAATGAATGTATATGAATCAAACTTGTTTAAAAGTCTTTAGATTGTTGAAGTATGTCATTACCCATGCTTATTTTATGGTGTATTGTTGGTGTATGGGTATGTGAGGCTTAGGGCCTTAAAGGCATAGTATGAGAAATTGGAGTGTTATCATGACATTATATGAATGAAAATTCAATGAAGATAATGTGATCATGTTATGAACGTAAAGGTGTTGCTATTGAAAGATTATTTCTCAATTTGACACTCATGAATGTTGATGATAGAATATGAAGGATTCTTCAATATAAAGTATACCTTGAATTGGTAGGGCTTATGCATCATTTTCTTGTATAAATGATTATATTGTTGATTGTTGAATCCTCGGATCGGTAGGCTAGTGGCACCCTTCCACACGAGCTTATAATGAACCTTGGAATCGGTAGGCCTATGGCACCTTTCCATGAAGGTTAATGATGAGACTTGAACCGGTGGGCCCATGACACCCTTTCAAGAGAAGTTAATGAGCTTTCCTAAATGAACCTTGAAACGGTAGGCTTAAAGCACCCTTTCACGTGTTAATAAATGTAATTTGGAGTTGGTAGGCCAATGGCACCTCTCATATGTGATAATGTCAATGTAATGAACTATTCTATGGGAATGTTGGCTAAGCACCGAGTGGATTTGGTTAGATGGAAACTCCCCCAATAGTTAGGCATGAGTTTCAATGATCGTCTACCTTATCCCATAAACTATGTGCCCGCATAGGTAGCTAGTGGATCCATTAAGCTATATACCGGTCTTCCTTAGGCAAGTAGACCACCTCTTTACGGTGTGGGGACTTATGACACCGGATTCCATGACAAGCTCTCATGGTCTATGTCGGTTAAACGCTTACTTCCCATCATGCGAGATTTCATTATGGTTTCTTGATAGGTTCTACAAAGTGTAGGTAGTAGTATGGGATGCTACCTATACATTGCACGAGTAGGCTTGGAGAGGGTCATAGTGAGTTTCTCTAAATCCTAATGTATGTGATACAATTGTGGCCTAAATGAGGTTATTAAAGAATGTTGGCTCTCAAATGCTTAATATGAGATGCATGCTATACTTGGGTTATATTACGAGTTATTTTTCCTTGTCATGTCTTAATTAATGATATACCTCTTATGTATGAATATGGTGCAAAGGTGAAAGAAAGGAATGATAAGTTACCTTAAGTGACCTTAATGTGGTGCCTTAGTATGGATGGTGGTATGGGACGCCATCCATACATTGCACGAGGTATAGCATAAGGGTTTCTTGAGGTGAAGGTCCAAGGTAAAGGTTTTCATGTTGAAATTGTTTAAAGGTAATATTATGACTTACTTGATGTTTATGCTTGTATTGTATGTCTTTTATGCAACTATTCATGGTACTTCAAAAAGTGGCATAATGCATGGTTTCTAACCAAAATGTCCCTTTTAAAGCATGTTTTGCATGGTCATCATACTTAGTACATTTTGTGTACTAACTCATATTCTTCATATTTTTACTATAAGTGTAGGTTCCGGCAAGTGATCCCTCCTAGCTAGTTTGAAGTGTTGGATTGCTTTCCTCCAAGACTTGGTATGTCCTCATGGATTCGAGGATAAGACTTTTAAGTTCTTTTGTTCATGTAATAGACTTAATAGACTTCTTTTGATTGTAAAGGGCCGTGTCCCTACTTATGTTTTGTGACTGTGTCTAAGATGGCCATGCGAGACTTAGACTTCCGCTGTGTGTTTTTAAAGTTGTTTTAATGAAGTTTAAATGTGTGGATGTAAATAAGTTTTTTTTTATTCCGCACTATTTTCATTATTGAATGCAATGAATGACTATGTGGCTCGTATAAGACCCCTTCGGGGTCGAATACGCCATGTTACGACTAGGGGGTACTCTCGGGTTGTGACAGTGGTCTTCACCGCGAGTCGTGAAGTGGCTCGTGAATCTTTCCTTGGCAGCCTTGGGAGAATACTGCCTCACCAACCACGTGTGGCACAACGACTCGTGGTGGCCACCACGGGTCGTGAAGACCCACATGGTCATGGTGGGCAGTGGTTAGGTAGTTTTTTTTAGGCTGCCTTGGCGCCCTAGCCATGGCCCTAACCCAAAAACCTTAGCCCTTGACCTTAACCCTTGACGTTAACCCTCACGTTTA
Source organism: Solanum okadae (assembly GCA_036553675.1). Classification (NCBI taxonomy): domain Eukaryota; kingdom Viridiplantae; phylum Streptophyta; class Magnoliopsida; order Solanales; family Solanaceae; genus Solanum; species Solanum okadae. The sequence continues at coordinate 20,948,849 of CM071684.1, read as the reverse complement.
GGCTCTAGTTTAACCTACTGATTTTCATAGTGTTACACCACAACCAAAACAAACATCTGTGCCGGCTAAGCACTTACCATCATTTTTCTTACCGCACTTAGCACAAGTAGGCGTAGCCATAGAAGGTCCATTACCATTAAATCTTTGAGGTTTAGGGTTATAAACCCTATCCTTGTTGACCCTTGGGGGAGCTTTTGAGGAACCTTGACCGGAAAATCTTTGTTTTAACCTAGGACGATCTTGTCCATCGGACCTTGCATTGGAGAAGTTCCCATCACCAGTCCTAGCCCCTTTTACCTCCTTATTATTTTCCTTGAGTTTCTCTTCCTCCATTTGTTGGGCATGCACCATGAGACATGAAATATCCATATCTTGAATAAGCATTGTCGTACGACATTCTTTGACTACCATGTCGGACACTCCCATCACAAATTTATTCATCTTAGCCCTTGAATCCGCCACCATAGTTGGAGCATACTTAGATAGTTGGGTGAACTTTAGAGAATATTACCTCACACTCATACTTCCTTGGCGAAGGTTAATGAACTTTTGCATCTTAGCTTGGCAGAGATTAGTTTTTTAGGGTGATAGTGGAAAAGTTGACAGATAAGTCACCCTTAGTGCCACTCTACAGAACCGTACATGATATTTTCACCTCATACAACTACTTGTTCTTTCCTCAACTCAAGGTGAAAGAATCTATCAAGTAACACTGATTTAAATATTTCCCACTCTACGGAACCTGCTCATACCGGCCTCCCCTCCTTCCATTGATTATACCACACTTGAGCAACACTTTTCAATTGGTAAGCAGCCAACTCCGCCTTCTCTACCGAAGTCACCCCCATAATAACAAGTACCTTATAGACCTCATCGATTAACTCTTGAGGATCTTCCTTAATTTCGGAGCCACAAAATTTCGGGGGGTTCAATCTTGCAAAATCTCACTCTTGAAGCCGCCAAATTCACATTAGGGTGCACAGGAGCTACAACCTCTCTATTGGCTTGAGCCGTCACGACTTGAGCCAATACTTGAAGAGTTTCCCTAAACTCCGCATAAGTAACATTCTCAACCAAAGGATCAACCAGAGCTTTAGGAGGAGCTATTGTCACCTCCATCCTTCTAGCATTAGCCCTTCTCCTATTCATATCATGAAGAACATAGGGGAAGGTTTAGGAGATAGACTTTATAGGGTTAAACTCTATGGTGCGACTTAAGAGTAATGAAAAAGTGAAGTTTCCTAATCATCTTGTAGCTTCTCATTCATAAATATGGCACGCTTCACACTTATGAACCAAACTATACTAGACGTGGCTTATGAGACATCATCCTAGGATCATTCTAAACCTTATGCTCTGATTACCAAGTTTGTCACGACCCAGGGGTACCCCCTAGATGTAACATGGCGTATAGAACCTCAAAGGACTCCATACAAGCCACTTAGTCCTCATAACATAAGAAATAGAACAATAATAGTTAAAACACATTTCAAGTCCAAAATTTGCATAAACAAAAGCGGAAGTCTAGACACTAAGTCTCAACATAGCCATCTATTATGATGTTTAAATGAAATAAGACCTAGCCCATACAACATGTCCAAAGAGGGAAATACATGAAAGGAACTACAGCATAGGAAAGAGCCGTCCTCGAACCATGAGGACTCACCAACAAGCTCGGAAGATACTCAAGTACAAGCTCTAGCCACTAGAATGAACACCTTGAGAACCGAACCCTACACTTGGGAAAAATGTAGGAAAAGTAGGCGTTAGTACAAAAATTCACTAAGTATGATAGCCATGCATAAAAACATTTAAAACATGAGAAACGGACATTTCATTTGAAAGCATGCAATTTACCAAGTTAAACATACATAAGAGGTTAGAAACACATAAGTCATAAAACCTAAACAATATAAGTCATCGTCATCATTTAAGCTTTTGAACTCATAAACAAAGCTCCTTGAAGTAACCATAGTACATTATTTGTGTTCTTGTTCTTGTTGTGGAAATAAGCCTTAACCGACATGAGACCATGTGAGCTATAAAATGATCACCCGGTGTTACCCACACCTAAAAGAGTTGTCCTACTAGCCTAAGGTAGAACCATGGTTTGTTATCTTAGGTGGATACACTAGCTAAATATCCTACGGGGGCACGCAGTTTATGGGATAAAGAGATTTTTACTAGAAACCCGACCTTTCTAACGTGGGAGCTTCCATCTCAATTCAATATCCACTCAGTGCTAAGCATAAATCCCATGGAGTACTTATTAAGTCATTACTTGATTCATTAAGATAGCTCATTAGATCATGCATGATAATAACCATTCACCATCCATGTCTACATATAGATTCAATAGGTGAGAAAGCCTTTCAACCTTAGAATCTTCATATTGTGAGAAAACCTTTCACATGATATCATATTCATTCATAAGTGTGTATATGAGAATATCCTTTCAACAACACAACAACTACATCAAAATCATAGACACTTCACTCTTAAACTGTTCTTAAAGCATATACATAGATTCCATAAAAAAAACATGCATAATTCTTATACTTTACCCTTTCAAGGTTCAAAGCTCATATTAAATCAACACATCTAGTATTCAATACAATAGACATGGATATCATCATAATTCAAGTAACCCAATCACTACATGCATAATTTCACAATATTCTTCTTTCATCAACAAAGACCCACATCATATCATTAACTTTGAGAAGTATGGAGATTTCATGGGTTCTTGGGGATACAACATAAAACTCATATGAAATCATCAATTCATGCTTATAATAACATAATTAAATAATTAGAATCACTTTTTTAAAGGAACCCATGAGTTTGGAATTAAACCCTAACTTTTGGGGATTCCTATCTTTGAAATTGGGATTTTGAAGGGGCTCCATGGATGAAAGAATAACATACCTTAATCACAAATCCCTATGAATTTGATTTAAAAGACCTTGCTTATTTAACCCTAGCTTTGAATCTCCTCCTCCTCCTCCTGCTTCTGCTTCTTCTCCTCCTCCTCCTCCTCCTCCCACCTAATCCTCCTCCTCCTCCTCCTCCTCCTCCTCCTCCTACTCCTTCTTCTTCTTCTTCTCCTTCTTCTTCTTCTCCTCTTTCTTCTTCTTCTTCTTCTTGTTCTTGTTCTTGTTCTTCTTCTTCTTCTTCTTCTTCTTCTTCTTCTTCTTCTTCTTCTTCTTCTTCTTCTTTGAGTTTTCTAGAGCTAAAACTTTTGAGAGAATGAATTTTGGGAATTGATTTGGCTTTCGGAAATAATGAGTTAATTTGGGTGAGTTTTTGACTTAAAATAACTTAGATAGTGACCCAAGACTTACCCAAAAATGACTACACTTTGATTGGAATCAAACCGAAAAAGACTCATTTAACCCTCAACTTAACTGACCAGGCCAGACCTCACTTGGGTCCCACGAGTCGTGGTCATGACCACGAGTTGTGCTCCCCTTCGTGGACTTAAGGCAGTGGCTAGGCAACAAGTGCCTTTAGCCCAAGGCATCTTCACGAGGGGCTCCATGAGTCGTGGTGCCTACCACGAGATGCGGTCCCTCTCGTGGGCCTTGAGGCAGTGGCTAAGCCACTCTCCTTCAACCCTCACTTGCCAATGAATGACCAAGGCCACTCCCACAAGCCGTCTAAGTGTTCACGAGCCGTAAAGTGGCTCATGTGGAGGAGGCCAATTTGGGGCAGCCTTATGGAGGCTACAGCCTCACCACCACGAGTTGCACCACGGGGTGTGGTGACCACCATGAGCCGTGAAGGCTCACGTGGCATGGTGGGCAGTGCCTTGGGAACTTTGGGCAGCCTTGGCCCCTTTCCCTTGGCTCTTGCCCTCATGCCTTTAGCCCTAGGCCACCTTCATGACTCTAACTCTCACATTTTTCTCTAGTTTAGCCTACTAATTTCCGGGGTGTTACAACGTGAAATTGGTTCGGTGCAGTGATCAATCAGCGTCCGCCAATCCTAACATAGATGCTCCTATCAAAACTCATGTTTGATGCGAGGATTTGACTAGCACTCCACTTTCTATGATCGGGTTCTCGTCAGTCCAATGCAAGTCTTATGAATAAAAACTGAAGGGAAAAAGGCAACTTTGGAAAATAGTACTTCCTTCAGTATGTTCAATAGATAAAATAGGAATTTGTGCAATTATGTACCCTTATCTTTCTCTAAATTAGGGTAATACAGAGGATATTTATGTTATGAGATAGAATAATATAGAGAAAAATAGTAAGAACTTTCTAGCTTGTAAAGAAAGAAACCCCAGATTTGTGTCAATCAAAACTTGGAATTCAAGTTTTGTTTATCAAAAATATTAGTTTCATTTATGGTTATTGTCTCTATTTCATCTTTTATGAGTAGCTAAAATCTTATCTATAGGTGCTCTAATATTGATTATATTGCATGGATCTATTCTTGTCTTGAAGTCCTAATCTAAAATCAATGGTTGAAAACATTGGTTGATCTCTCTGACTCCATTTTGACTTGGGAAAGCTTAATGGAGTTGGGTAAGTGTCACGACCCGAGAGCACCCCCTAGTCGTAACATGGCGTAGTTGACCCCAAAGGGGTCGCATACAAGCCCTTAGCACATTCATAACATAAGACAATAGATAATACGTGAAAATTAAAAACTTTTACAATCAATGCCTTATTTCATAAAATCAAGCGGAAGTCTTTACTAGAACCATTGTCTCAAACCATCTATTTAAACTCATGAATAAAAGTCTTTGGGACGCAGCCCATACAAAGTCTAAAACATAAAAATAAAGACATAAAGGAAATGTGGTTGTTGTCCTCGAAGCTATGAGGACTCACCAAATTCTTCAACTCTTCTAACTCCTTGAAACTCTAGCCTCCAATAGCAACTCAAAGCTCCAACCATACATTTTGTTAGAATGTAGGCAATATGCATTAGTACAAAGGTACTAAGTATGAAAGCTAAATAACATCATAAGAGCATCTCAAATGGTTAGTTAACATAAGACATAGCATAAGAGATGCCATACTTCTAAGTAACCTCAAGTCACACTTGTGCAATGAATGAAAGGCATCCCATACTACCCTTCACCCTAAGCATATTCTTGAAGTCATCTTTGTAACACCCCAAAAATGCTAACAAGACTCGCATGTCGATAAACCACTGCTTAATTATTACAATATGTTTAATTCTCATTTTGGGAACTTGAAATAATGTTATATTTGCAACCTTGTTTTAAATAATTGTCATCGTAATTTAATGTATTGTATGGGGGTATTTGCGTAATGTTTTAATTAGAAATATGTATAACTTTAAAAGGAGGTGAAGGATATAGGTGTATATGTATGCATTTGGGCAGCACACAAGTATTTGGGCAGCCAACTTTTATGGACAGCTGTGTATATGATAAGCACCTCTTGTGTTACTATATTTTGACACCTCCTCTTAGAAAATTCGTCTGACCTGAAGTATAAGTCCTTTAGAACATTATCTAACTTGTTGTTCTTCAAGATCACAAGAGAAAATCTTGGTCCTTTTGGCTGGAAATTGAGTTACACTCTTCTTTTTGGTAAGTAGTAAAACCTGTTTTTGAGCTGGGTAGCGTTTAGTAGATTAAGCATATCTCGTTCTATAGAACTTTGTTTACTGTGAATAAATATGATTTGGAAAGTAAATTCGTATATGTACAACTCTTATGTTTATGTTAAACTATAATTTAGTTATTATGGATTCGAAATATGGGACGCAACATAGGGCAAGTTCTGTCCAGATTCTGAAGTTTGAAATCCTGTATGGACAACTGTTAGTGTTTTGAATATATCTTTTTATCCAAAATACATTTTGCGGTGATTCTTGGTTATTTGCAACCTTAAGAGAGGTACCCACATCTTTCATGAAGAGTATACAGTCCAATTTTTCCGTTTTCCATTTCAAATCTTAGTTGCGACATGATGCACTAGGATGGCAAGAATTTACTGTTTGGGAGCATAGTCGTATTTGTACAGGCTAGGCTTACTTGTGATGATAACACTATTGTACGTCATCATTATTGAGCTTCTAGAAAGTAAATAAGTTATTGAATTCATTTTTTAAGGTTGTATATCCTCGTGTACAAGTTGAAGACTTTGATACGCTGCTAGGTCTACGGTTTGACTCGTGGAGTTTTGTTGGACTGTTTTTATGCTAAAGAACTGAGGTTTCTGTATAAACTTATACTTGTACTCTTTTTACCTGTTGGTATAACTGAAAGTTATCTTGGTACCTTGGTTACCTCTTGTCACTTTGCATTGTTGTATTGGTATTCTTTAATACATTAAAGACGCTTATGTAACTCGCCCACTTGTACGGATTGTTTGATCACTTAGCACTCTTGTTGGGACCTTGTCCTTCTTGTGGCTGTGACTTTGTCACTCTTGGCATGCCTCTTGGTTCGGATCATTTGCCATCTTGACTCTGGATTTTTAGTTCGTCTTAAGAATGGAAGTTGTCCATTTTAAGTACGAACTAGGAAGCCATTTTTTAAATATGGTTCTTGGTTCTCTTGATTATTGAGTTTTGACCCTTCTTGGTACCCGCTCGTGCTTGGTGTGACGACATGATGTATATATTGGGTGAGCCTTGTTATTAAATCTCTTGAAAAGTTGTGCTATGCGCATTCTTGACATTTAGACCTTTATATATTGAACTTGATACTCCTTGTATATTGTTTACTTGATTTACTGATTTTGTTTCGATCGTGCTGCCCTTGACTTGAGAATGATAACTTGGTGAATTTAAGAGATCCAAACCTATAGTTTGTACACCACTAAGCTATATGTTTAGCGATAGTTGTTTCTATCGTAGGGGCTGTTCGCGATGTTGATTGAAGCTGGCCATTGATGATGGAGATTTTGAAAGCCTTAAGGAAGATCACATTTGCACATAGGCATATATTTTTTGTATAACCTTGGGACTTGAACATGATCTTTGTGATGTATATTTACAGGAGATTTTGAGGACTGATTTGGTCATTTCACCATGGGTTGTAATATAAGTATGGTTATACATTTTTATCTTTTTGGGGTGTGTAAACCCAAGTCTTGTAATATACTAATTTGCTATATGTCTTGAAAGTTGTGTGAAGCATGAGCCGGCTGATTTCGGTACTTGGAAGCTTGTAATATTCTTGTTATTTCACCCTCGAGTGTGAGGTTAACATATGCATGAAGATCTGGTCGGTTAATTGCTTAAATGTTATATTTTTTTTTGGAGTTCGTTATGAATCTAATCCCTTTACTAGATTAAAATCAGTATGCCCTCATTAATTGGTTTTAAATGTCGCAAGTATTTAATTAGATTTTCTTGTTTAAGTAGTGGTATCGTTTTGAAAGGATCGCTACAATCTTAGTCATATTCACCCTACCTTTGCCGTATTATTAGCTTAACTCTCAAACTAAGAAACCTCTCATCTTTAGTCAATTATAACTAGGAAAGTTAACTCTAGTCCAATCCTATCTCAAAGCTCTTCTTTGGTAACCCTAGGTCGTACCTTGTGCAATGCACTCATAGCATCCCATAATACTAATTATGCTAGGTATTACTTTTAGGTCCTTTTTACTATTTGTTTGGAACCTAGTTCCTCTCTTAGCTTTAGAACCCTATGAGGTACTCTATCTCAAGCACATCTTAGTTCCTCATTAGATTAACTCTAGGAGATACTACCTTAAGTATGTCTAAGTTATCTAAAACACATGGACACTATGAGATACTTCCTTAAGCATGTCTAAGTCCATATATTCTCATGAACACTATGAGATACCACTCTTGGTATGTCTAAGTTCATTACACTCATGAACACTACAAGCTACTTCATTAAGTAAGTCTTAGTTCATTATGCTTAGGACATTATGAGATACTTCTCAAGCATGTCATAGTCCTTAGGATATGGAGACCTCTACTAGGAAACCTTGACTCAACTACGTGAAGGATCCCGTCTCATGAGACCTAACTTGGGGAAAACCCTCACTATACTACGTAAGAGTTCCCCCTTTTTTCTTGGATAGTCCTCACATCTACTAGGTGTGTCTCTCCTTTCTTCTTGGAATCCAGACCCATGTGGCACTCCTTCTCATTGTCATATACACTTTGAGCCAAGCATACGCCCCAAGATTTACTAGTTAAGCCTTGCTTAACACTTTTCTCTCATGGAAGGATGTCCTTGACAATCCATCCATGCTCAAGTGATTCAATCACTTTCATCTATCAAAGACCTAGATCTACAGCCAACACAACAACCTAAGAACACAATATAAACCAATACGAGCCATAGTCATAGGCCATTCTATTCATGCTTCATCACCAACTCAATTCATTCTATCCTCATTCCCATCTAGATTACAAGATACTCAAGTAATAGGTTTCTTTCAAGCAATTCACATCACATTCCTCACTAGTAGGTGAACCTAGCCATAATTCATCTTTGAGGTTCAATTCAAACTTCACAGGTCAAGATCAACCCTAATTAACAAGGTCTATTCTAATTCACATTTACATGATCTTAACTATTATCAATTAACATGCCTCTAATGGCCTAAATCCACAATGATCACCTTCATAAACTTAGATTGGGGTTCATCAAGGAATTCACATGAAAACATCATATAATCATCATAAAAACATAATTCAAACATAATTCAATGCTATCCACTACTTTGGAATCACAATCAAGCCTTACCCATAATGTGATCACAACCCTAGCTAGATTGGGGTATTTTAGATTCACAATTGAGGGGTATCTATGGGGGCTCCATGGATGGAAAAACCCATGGATGAAGGAGCTTTATATAGCTTCAATAAAATCCCCAAACAAAGCTTGAATCCAATGGAGAAACGACCTAGATGCTGCACCTCTTCTTCTTCTTCTTCTATTCTAGAGAGAGAGGATTTCTTAGAGAGTAATTTGGGGGTCTTTAGATGAATGACTTAAATTGATTAGTTTGGGGGGTCTATTATACTTATATAGGTGTTAATTTAACTCATTAACTTACCTATATTAACCCCTAATTAATAACTAACCCAACCCCTAACTTCTAACTTAAAACGAAAGGCTGAAAAACTGGCAGCATCTACGTTTGGCCATCCACGGACCGTAGATTGATCTACTGTCCATGGTTTGAAGCTGGGAGTCTAAATGTTGCAGGCCTCTAAAAAAACTAAGTATGGACCTACGTTCTTGACCTACGGGGCGTCAACCAACCTACTGGCCGTCAATGGCCATCCGTAGGTCACCTCAAAACTGTCTTAGTGAACTGTTTTGGGGGACTGTTTTGGGGGTCTTGGTCCCAAACGATTTCATGACTTAATTTAGGGTCTTTTTAGTTTAAATGGGTGATTAACTAACTAACTAACCAACCCCCTCAAGCCCTTAATCAATCAACCAACTAAACTTCAAATCATCAACTTAAAACTAACACTCCAAAAGTTGGCAGCATCTACGATTGCCCATCCACGGATCGTGGATGGGTCTACGGGCCGTATTATGCCTCCTTAGATTGGGGCTGGGGCTCATAATTTAAGGAAAGCCTTCCTAGGCTAAGTCCTCATCCACGCCCATGACCTATATGGCATGGATTGATCTACTGAGCGTAGATAGCAACCGTAGACCACCAAAGGCTGCTTTAGTGGACTGTTTTTGGGGTCCTCCTCAAGGACCCCTCGAGTGGTCTTTGGGGAGTTGAACCCAAATTTTTAACCCCTACACGTGTCCATCTAAGTAGGGGAACCATTTCTACAAGTTTTAGCCATCGAACAACACACCAAGCTTCAACGACAAGACACTAGAACACACTAGTTCAAATGACTAGTTTCCGGACGTTATAGTCATTTCTTGACGTTTGACCTCTAAAATCACCAAAGTAACTTCAAAAATCATTATTCATCATTTAGAAAAGTTTCCAACTATAAACTAACATGTGAGGCTCTAAAATCACCCACTAGCTTCCATTAGATCCTAGCTTGGTCCAACTAGTTTCTATGGGGTGTAACAGTAAGACTCAATAGTCAAGACTTGATGAAATTTACTTTATGGATTTGATCAAGGGATGGGATAATCCGAGTGGTTTCACATTTAATGTTATGAGCTATGAATAGTCTACCTACTAAAGCAATGTTTGGTACTTTATTTGAAAGGGTCTTCGAGTTTGGAAGAATCTAAGGGACATACATTTTATAGTTCAGAGGATATTGAGTGTAGCCTAGACCAATTTCTATCCATCTATCAATCAATGTTGTTTGGTTATTCATTTCTTATTCGAGATTGAAACCTCAATCTCTATGCACACACCCCTAGTCTTTTCCAACTTGCTTAGATCTTCTTTGTGTTGATTCCCTATTTTTTACTTAATCTTGTTGAAATTTTAGTTGTTCGATAAAAAACCCCATTATGTATGTATATATATGTTCATTGAGATTTCAATTTGCTATATTGCATGAGTTGTGAAATCAATAGAAGAAGAGTCTCATATATCAATCCTTGTGATTCGACCTCGACTTCATAAGTTGGGTATTTTTTTTGCATACAACTGATTATGCCTTGAAATATGGAACATATTTGAGCATTTATGTAAAATGGCGTTGTTGCTGGGGATTGGTTAACGATCGTCTTCTGTTGATTTCTAAATTCTAATTTGTGTGCATTTTACTTTCTTGTTACTTGATGTTTGTGTTGTTGCTTACCAAGAACAAGGCAAGATGAACAAAGAGGATGATGCAGAAAGTATTGGTTATGTGGGATTTGCAAATATATTTGCCAACGATAAAGCACCCCTAGAGTTAGGCTTAGTGTCACGACCCGAGAGAACCCCCTAGTCGTAAGACGGAGTACTTGACCCCGATGGGGTCTAATACAAGCCTCTTAGCATTCATAACATTAGATACATAGAAATAGTGTGGAATTTAAAACTTTTCTCTAATAAATCCAACATCAAAAGACATTTATAAAGCAGCGGAATACTAAGTTTCACATGGCCATCTTGGACAAACTTTAACAAGATAGGGTCACGACCCTTTACAATCGAAGCCTTAACAAAGTCTTAAACATAAAAACTAGAAACATAAAATCCTTGTCCTCGACAGATGAGGACATACCAAAAGAGGTCTTGAGAGAAACTCTAATGCCAAGCTTCCATAGAGAAAAATATCACTTGCCGGAACCTACATTTGTAGTAAAGATAAGAAAATATGGGTTAGCACACGAAAATATACTAAGTATGATGACCATGCAAAAACATGCTTTAAAAGGGACACTTTGTTGAAAGTCATGCTTTATGCCATTTTTGTAAAACTTCATGAACATTGATACAAGAGGCATAATATAAGTCCCAACATACATAGTCACATAATTCACCTTTGAGCAAAAACACATATAACCCTTTACCTTCACCTTGAGCCTCCACCTCAAGCAACCCTCAAGTTATGCCTTGTGCAATGTATGGGTAGCGTCCCATACCACCACCCACACTAAGGCACCACCTTAAGGTCACCCAAAAGTGAACTTACCATTCATCCTTTCCACCTTTACACAATAAAGCATTTAAGAGACATAAACATTATATGAATCACATCATCACATTAAGACCAACATCTAAGCCAACTATAAGTCATACTTGTGCAATGTGCAAGTAGCATCCCATACTACTACTCACACTAAGTATTCCTTTAAGTCACCATAGACAAGGAACATTCATATAGAATATCCATGACAAGGAAGTATCTCATAATACAATCCAAGTATAGCATGCATCTTTACATTTAAGCATTTAAACCAACATTCTTCATTAGATTCATTTAGGACACATTCATGCATTAAGAGGAATTTCATACATTAAGTTTGGAAAACCAATATGCATTTTCAAACATAGAAGACAAGCTATTATTAGAATACACTCATAACATAGTAATATCAATACCTTAGCAACCTTTAAGAACACTTGTGCAATGTATGGTTGGCATCCCATAATACCAACCTTACCAAGCATTCCTTGAAGCCACATATTCATTTCCATAATCTTCAAGCTTACCATAATCCATAGTCAAAAAAGAGGAATTATACAAGTACATGAACTAAACATAAGGAAAGTCATCTATAACACCTTCCATTCATTATATATACATAAATTCATATCTCATTATACCATAAGGAAACCATTCCATAACATCCTAATAAGTCTACTTGTGCAATGTAAAAGTGAAGTCCCATACCCCCACTCTTACTAAGTAAACCCATTAAGAAGTCATAGTATAGTTCCTATCATATTCATTATCTTATTGTTATTAGGGAATATTAGCAATAACCGACAAAGACCATGTGAGCTACACGGAATCCAGTGTCATATAACCCTACACCGAAAGAAGGCGTTCTTACTTGCCGAAGGTAGAACTAATTATATTTAGCTTCTAAGTGGATCCACTAGCTAAGTCCTATGTTTGGCACATAGTTATAGGATTGGGAGATTGCTACTAGAAACCCAACCTATTGCATTAGCGGAGGAGCTTCCATCTCATGAGTTTACTATAGATGACCCAACCTATTGCATTAGCGGAGGGGCCTTTTCCTCATTATCCATATCCACTCGGTACTAAGCATTATTTTCCTATTATACATAAATTAGTATGGAATTGTATCTACATGTCTGAAGGCATACTTTACCCTCCATTCAATACAACTCACTAAAATAGCTCATAGATTCATTTAGCTGAGAACTACCTTTCACCTTAGAATCAACACTAGTATGTGAGAATAACTATCACACCAAGATCATGTGTTCTCATGAGAATGGACTTTCAATCAACACAATAGGATCAACATGGTCACGTACATTTCATGCATAATAATATGTAAAGGTGCATATGAGAACTATACTTTTAATTAACACCATTGATACATCATAATCATGTTTATGCATGGAGTTTGTGCGTGTAATTGTCCTTGCAATGGCACAAACAACAACATTATCATTCTAGACACTTCATTCATAATTAAGTGTAAGGGAAAGGGAAGAACGACCTTTCAACAATACCACAATATACACAATATTCATGTGACCTTCGACTTCTAAGTAAATCATGAGTTCACACACAATCTTGTCAACATGCACAAACGTTCATAATATACCCTTCAAGGGTTATGGATCAACTCATCCCAACTTGTAGCAATAACACAATAGATAAGGGAATACCATGATCCGATGACTCATCAATACATTAATCACATCATGATTGGCACTTTATACTTCACGTATTCATCAGCATGCATATAATACCATGATCAAGTCAATTCATGTTTAGAAGCATTACTTGGAACCAATTCGAGTCTAGGTGATCTAATATAAGGCATTACATTGAGAATTCATCATTCTAGGAGGATCACATTGAAACCCTCAATTTTCCTCTTTCATGATATAACCCTAGAGTCTTAGGTTAATCAAGAATACATGTAGAATAATACTAACATGAAGTAACTACATCATAATTAAACACCTCCACCTTTCAAGTGGATCAACATCTTTAACACAAGTCTACTACAACAAGTACTTAGTTCAAACTTGCCCTTTCAAGGCTATTATCACAAATCCTCAATTCACCATAATTAGTCATAGATGATGATACAAGTCAACAATCTAAATCAATCTAGGCATAAATCCATCAACATTCATTCATAATCAACTAACCCATTTCACAAGGAACAATTTAGGAATTGAGAGAAATCATGGGTTCATAGAGTATTTTCATCTTAAATCGTCAATTGAACATCAATATAATTATAGTTTATCATTTGAAAACATTTGATGCAAGAACCCATGAGGTTGAATGAAACTTAGGGTTCTCATGAAACTTGAAGCCTTTGTAACTTCTTTGAAATTGACTCTAGGGTGAAAACTAACCCTAGATGAAAAATCACCATTCCATTTACTTGAAGAATCCCACGAAAATCTACCGAATAACCTTCCTCTTCAAGCCCTAAGTCGTCTTCTCCTCTTGATCTTCAATGGAGTTCTTAGAGAGAAGATATTTTGGGAGAGAGGGTTTTGATTTAGGTGTTTCGAACAAAGGAGTAAATGAAGTGTTTTAGGGCTAGAAACTATTTATACTTATGATATAAATCATCTAAAATCAACCCCACATAATAAAATATTAAAACAAAATTACATATAAAACCCTCACTTGGGCAGCCCTGTCAGGGACCAAGTGCACTCCTACGGACCATGATAGCGGACCACGGCTCCTGAAGGTTCCCGTGGTCCTCTTGGGCAGCGTCTCCTTTTTGCCTTTCCAAGCCCCAAGATGTTAAGGCATCTTCACAGACCATTTCACAGTCCGTTGTCAAGGCCACTAGCCGTGAGAGTGGTCGTGGTCTTGGGGGCAGAAGCTTGGCCTTAATGCCTTGCCTCCCAATTATCCAAGTGATCTTCACGGACCACTTCACGGTCCGTGGTAAAGACCACTGACCGTGAAAGTGGTCGTGGTCTTGAGGCAGTGCCTGTCCAAGGTTGGGCAGCCTTGGCCTTTTGCTTAGGCCTTGCCCCCTTGGCTTGGAACTTGCCCTTCCAACCTTTAACCCACATTAAGAAGGGTCTTTCAACTATGGAGTGTATCACGTACCTTGACATTGACCCTCACGATTAGGCTCTAGTTCATCCTACCATTTTATGGATCGCTACATTATCCCCCATTTAAGAACATTCGTCCTCGAATGACACTTTAAATGCTTTTAAGGGGAAAAACGACTCAAGATTAGCCGCCCAACAATCACGACACATCAATACAACGCATAATCATAGGAGGAAACATCAACTCCACATCAATAGGCTAAATGCATATACAACAAAGTAGGAACTACTTCTTCAAGCTCATTATGCACAAAACATTAACATTTCTCATTTCGTTAGAGGAACTTCCTTCTCCAACTCACATCATGCTCCTTACAACATCATAAGGCACTTTATGCAACTCTTTCAAGAACAAATTCAACCATGTACAACAAGTCAACTCATGAATCATTTAGGCAACTCATCATATATGCATATCAACAGGAGGAACACAATCATAAAAACTCTGTTTTTTTCTTTTATGAACTTACATCATTGAAACATGCATAACATAAGGAGACCGTGGAAACTCATTTTCACACATGATTCCAAAACATGATACAAGCTACAAGGAACTCTTGGTCTCAAGCTTGAATAAGAATAGAAGGAAAGAGATAAGGACATCAACACTCTCACAATCCTACTATCCCCCACTTAGGAGAAAACCTAACTAAGGCTATCATGAAAACAACATAGGAACCTCATCACAACATTCACACTATAAGGAACCATCAATATACCAGAGCTTTTAAACTAGGAAGGTCCTCATTAAGCAACTCTTGCTCACAACAACTTTACCAACACCACTCAAGGTCTCATATGAGTCTACCACACTGGGTCTAAACTCCTTAAACTCATTACACCTCATAAGGCGAAAATCAAGAAAGCCTAACTCATGAACATCAAGGACCCTCAACCACCTAACCATCTAAGCACATTGTCTCCCCCATAGGGGTAAGCCTATACAACCTCTTTACCTAATCACTTCTTTCAAGTCTAAGGTCGGAGAAAAACATCACTAAACCTTCACACTCATCACCCAATATGATTCTAAATCGAGGTGAATTACACTTCTACTCCTCTTAAAGAACTCTACTCACTCCACATCTCAGGGCATCACTTAAACACCACAATTAATCAAATCTTTCAACAAACCTCAAAAATCCAACATCACACATAACTATAAGCAACTCAGTCATGTTAAAGAACACATCTCAATCTAACAACTCCAATCCAACAAGTCACATAGCCACAATATACCTCAAAACTCAACTTTCCCCCTCAATCTTTGTAGCATTAACCCTTTGAATAGTTACATCTTCAAGACCACCAGATAAGGAATAAGAGAGAGAGAGATATCTTATGGAGTTAAGTTCTATGGTACGACTTTAAGAATGAAGAAAGAAGTGTAACTACTAAAGTCCTATAGCCTCTCACTCATAGATGTGTCGCGACTCATACCGATGAACAGGACTCTACTAGACGTGGCTTGTGAGACATCGATCCTAAAAACCATTTCCAAAATCTTATGCTCTGATACCATGTTTATCACAACCGGAGAGCAGCCCCTAGTCGTAACACGGCGTACTCGACCCCGAAAGGGTCTAATACAAGCCTCTTAGTATTCATAACATTAGATACATAGAAATAGTGTGAAATTTAAAACTTTTCTCTAATAAATCCAACATCAAAAGACATTTACATAGTTGCGGAATACTAAGTCGCAAATGGCCATCTTGAACAAACTTTAACAAGATAGGGTCACAGCCCGAAGTCTTAACAAAGTCTAAAACATAAAAAAATAGAAACATAAAATCCTTGTCCTCGACATATGAGGACATACCAAAAGAGGTCTTGAAAGAAACTTTAATCCCAAGCTTTCCTAGAGAAAGCAATCATTTGCGGGAACCTACACTTGTAGTAAAGATAAGAAAATATGGGTTAGAACACAAAAATGTACGAAGTATGATGACCATGCAAAAACATGCTTTAAAGGGACATTTTGTTGAAAGTCATGCTTTATGCCATTTTTGTAAAACTTCATGAACATTGATACAAGAGGCATAATATATGTCACAACCAATATACAAAGTCACATAATTCAGCTTTGCACAAAAACACATATAACCTTTTAACTTCACCTTGAGTCTCCACCTCAAGCAACCATCAAGCTATGCCTTGTGCAATGTATAGGTAGCGTCCCATACCACCACCCACACTAAGGCACCACCTTAAGGTCACCTAAAAGTGAACTTACCATTCATGCTTTCCACCTTTACACAATAAAGCATTTAAGAGACATAAACATTATATGAATCACATCATCACATTGAGACCAACATCTAAGCCAACTATAAGTCATACTTGTGCAATGTGCAAGTAGCATCCCATACTACTACTCACACTAAGTACTACTTTGAAGTCACCATAGACAAGGCACATTCATATAGAATATACATGATAATGAAGTATCTCAAATACAATCCAAGTATAGCATGCATCTTTACATTTAAGCATTTAAACCAACATTCTTCATTAGATTCATTTAGGACACATTCATGCATTTAGAGGACTTTCATACATTAAGTTTGGAAAACCAATATGCATTTTCAAACATAGAAGACAAGCTATTATCACAATACAGTCATAACAAAGTAATATCAATACCGTAGCAACCTCTAAGAACACTTGTGCAATGTATGGTTGGCATCTCATAATACCAACCTTACTAAGCATTCCTTGAATCCACATATTCATTTCCATAATCTTCAAGCTTACAATAATCCATAGCAATAAATGAGGAATTATACAAGTACATGAACTAAACATAAGGAAAGTCATCTATAATACCTTCCAATCATTATACATGCATAAATTCATATCTCATTATACCATAAGGGAGCTATTCCATATCATCCTAATAAGTCTACTTGTGCAATGTAAAGGTGAACTCTCATACCCCACTCCTACTAAGTAAACGCATTAAGAAGTCATACTATAGTTCCTATCATATTCATTATCTTATTGTTATTAGGGAATATTAGCAATAACCGATATAGACCATGTGAGCTAAATGGAATCCGGTCTCATATAATCCCAAACCGAAAGAAGGCGTTCTTACTTGCCGAGGGTACAACTAATTATATTTAGCTACTTAGTGGATCCACTAGCTAAGTCCTATGTTTGGCACTTAGTTATGGTATAGGGAGATTGCTACTAGAAACCCAACCTATTGCATTAGCGGAGGAGCTTCCATCTCATGAGTTTACTATAGATGACCCTACATGTTGCATTAGCGGAGGGGCCTTTTCCTCATTGTCTATATCCACTCGGTACTAAGCATTATTTTCCCTTTATACATAATTAGTATGGAATTGTATCTACATGTGTGAAGGCATATTTTACTCTTCGTTCAATACAACTCACTAAAATAGCTCATAGATTCATTTAGGTGAGAATAACTATCACACCAAGATCATGTGTTCTCACGAGAATGGACTTTCAATCAACACAATAGGATCAACATGGTTATGTACATTTTATGCATATTAATATGTAAAGGTGCATATGAGAACTATACTTTCCATTAACACAATTGATACATCATAATCATGTTTATGCATGGAGTGTGTGTGTAATTGTCCCTGCAATGACATAAACAACAACATTATCAACCTAGACACTTCATTCATAATTAAGTGTAAAGGTAAGGGAAGAATGGCCTTTCAACAATACCACAATATACAAAATATTCAGGTGACCTTCAACTTCCAAGTAAATCATGAGTTCACACACAATCTTGTCAACATGCACAAACCTTCACAATATGCCCTTCAATGGTTATGGATCAACTAATCACAATATATAGCAAGAGCACAAAAGATAAGGGAATACCATGATCTGACAACTCATCAATACATTAATCACATCATGATTGGCACTTTATACTTCACGTACTCATCAACATGCACATAATACCATGATCAAGTCAAATCATGTTTAGAAGAATTACCCTAAACCATTTCGAGTCAAGGTGATCTAATCTAAGGCATTACATTGAGAATTAATCATTGTAGGAGGATCACATTTAAACCCTCAATTTGCCTCTTTCATGACATAACACTAGAAGCTTAGGTAAATCAAGAATACATATAGAATTATACTAACATCAAGTAACTACATCATAATTAAACACATCCACCTTTCTAGTGGATCAACATCTCTAACACAAGTTTACTACAACAAGTACTTAGGTCAAACTTGCCCTTCCAAGGCTAAGATCTCAAATCCTCAATTCACCACAATTAGTCATAGATGATGATACAAGTCAACAATCTAAATCAATCTAGGCATAAATCCATCAACATTCATTCATAATCAACAAACCCACTTCATAAGGCACAATTTAGGAATTCAGAGAAATCTTGGGTTCATAAAGTATTTTCATTTTAAATCGTCAATTAAACATCAATATAATCATAGTTTATCATTTGAAAACGTTTGATGCAATAACCCATGAGGTTGAGTGAAACTTAGGGTTTTTCATGAAACTTGAAACCTTTGAAACTTCTTTAAAATTGACTCTAGGGTGAAAACTAACCCTATATGAAGGATCACCATACCTTTTACTTGAAGAACCCCACGAAAATCTACCCTATAGATTTCCTCTTAATGCTCTAAGACTTTTTCTCCTCTTGGTTTTCAATGGAGTTCTTAGAGAGAAGATATTTTGGGAGAGAGGGTTTTGATTTGGGTGTTTTAAATAAAGGAGTAAATGAAGTGTTTTAGGACTAGAAACTTTTTATATTTATGATATGAACCATCTAACACTAACCCCACAAAAAAAAACATTAAAATAAAATTACCTAAAAACCCCTCACTTGGGCAGCCCTGCCATGGACCAAGTCCACTCCTACGGACCGTGAAAGGAGACCACGGCCCGTGAAGGAACCCGTGGTCCTCTTGGGCAGTGTCTCCTTTTTACCTTGCCAAGCCCCAAGATATTAACGCATCTTCACGGACCACTTCATGGTCCGTGGTCAAGGCCACTGGTCGTGGTCTTGGGGATGAAGCCTTGCCTCCCAATTATGCAAATGATCTTCACGGACCACTTCACGGTCCATGGTAAAGACCACTGGCCGTGAAAGTGGCCGTGGTCATGAGGCAGTGCTTGTCCAAGGTTGGGCAACCTTGGCCTTTTGCTTAGGCCTTTCCCCCTTGGCTTGGCACTTGCCCTTCCAACCCTTAACCCACATTAAGAAGGGTCTTTCAACTACGGAGTATATCACGTACCTTGACGTTAACCCTCACGATTATCCTCTAGTTCATCCTGCCATTTTACGGATCGCTACATTATCCCCCACTTAGGAACGTTCGTCCTCGAATGACACTTTAAACACTTTTAAGAGGAAAAATGACTCAAGACTAACATCCCAACAATCAAGACACATCAATACAATGCATAATCATAGGAGGAAACATCAACTCCACATCAATAAACTCAATGCTTATACAAGAAAGTAGGAACTATTTCTACAAGCTCATTATGCACATATCATTAACATTTCTTATTTCGTTAGAGAAACTTCCTTCTCCAACTCACATCATGCTCATTACAACATCATAAGGCAATTTATGCAACTCTTTCAAGAACACATTCAAGCATGTACAACAAGTCAACTCATGAAACATTTAGGCAACTCATCATAGATGCATATCAACATGAGGAACACAGTCATGAAAACTCTCTTTTTTTCTCTTATGAACATAACTTCATTGAAACATACATAATATAAGGAGACCATGGAAACTCATTTTCACACATGACTCCAAAACATGAAACAAGCTACTAGGAACTCTTGGTCTCAAGCTTGAATAACAATAGAAGGAGAGAGATAAGGACATCAACACTCTCACAACCTTACTATCCCCCATTTAGGAGAAAACCTAACTAAGGCTATCATGAAAACAACATAGGAACATCATCACAACATTCACACTATAAGGAACCATCAACATACCAGAGCTTTTAAACTAGGAAGGTCATCATTAAGCAACTCTTGCTCACAACAATTTTACAAACACCGCTCAAGGTCGCATTTAAGTCTACCACACTAGGTCTAAACGCCTCAAACTCTTTACACCTCATAAGGTGAGAATCAAGAAAGCCTAACTCATGAACATCAAGGACCCTCAACCACCTTACCTTCTAAGCACATTGTCACCCTCATAGGGGTAAGCCTATACAACCTCTTTACCTTATCACTTCTTTCAATTCTAAGGTCGGGGTAAAACATCACTATACCTTCACACTAATCACCCAATGTGATTTTAAATCGAGGTGAATTACACTTCTACTCCTCTTAAAGAACTTTACTCATTCCACATCTCTGGGCATCACTTAAACACCACAATTCATCAAATCTTTCAGCAAACCTCAAAACTCCAATATCACATATAACTATAAGCAACTAAGTCAAGTTAAAGAACACATCACAATCTAACATCTCCAATCCGACAAGTCACATATCCACAATATACCTCAAAACTCACCTTTTCCCCCCACGATCCTTGTAGCATTAACCCTTCGAGTAGTTACAACTTCAAGACCACCGGATAAGGAATAACAGATAGAGATCTTGTGGAGTTAAGTTCTTTGACTCGACTTTAAGAATGAAGAAAAAATTGTAACTCTTAACATCTTATAGCCTCTCGTTCATAGATGTGTCGCGACTCACACCGATAAACAGGACTCTACTAGACGTGGATTGTGAGACATTGATCCTAAAAACCATTTCCAAAATCTTATGCTCTGATACCAAGTTTGTCACGACCCGAGAGCACCCCCTAGTCGTAACACGGCGTACTCGACCCCGAAGAGGTCTTATACAAGTCTCTTAGCATTCATTACATTAGATACATAAAAATAGTGCGGAAATTTAAACCTTTCTCTAATAAATCCAACATCAAAAGACATTTATAAAGCAGTAGAATACTAAGTCTCACATGGCCATCTTGGACAAACTTTAACAAGATAGAGTCACGGCCCTTTACAATCGAAGTCTTAACAAAGTCATAAACATAAAAACTAGAAACATAAAATCATTGTCCTCGACATATGAGGACATACTAAAAGAGGTCTTGAGAGGAACTCTAATCCCAAGCTTCCCTAGAGAAAGCAATCACTTGCCGGAACCTACACTTGTAGTCAAGATAAGAAAATATGGGATAGCACACGAAAATCTACCAAGTATGATGACCATGCAAAAACATGCTTTAAAAGGGATATTTTGTTGAAAGTCATGCTTTATGCCATTTTTGTAAAACTTCTTGAACATTGATACAAGAGGCATAATATATGTCACAACCAACATACCAAGTCACATAATTCACTTTTGAGAAAACCCACATATAACCCTTTACCTTCACCTTGAGCCTCCACCTCAAGCAACCCTAAAGCTTTGCCATGTGCAATGTATGGGTAGCGTCCCATACCACCACCCATACTAACGAACCACCTTAAGGTCACCCAAAAGTGAACTTACCATTCATCCTTTCCACCTTTACATAATAAATCATTTAAGAGACATAAACATTATATGAACCACATCGTCACATTAAGACCAACATCTAAGACAACTCTAAGTCATACTTGTGTAATGTGCAAGTAGCATCCCATACTAATACTCACACTAAGTACTCCTTTGAAGTCACCATAGACAAGGCACATTCATATATAATATACATGACAAGGAAGTATCTCATAATACAATCCAAGTATAGCATGCATTTTTACATTTAAGCATTTAAACCAACATTCTTCATTAGATTCATTTAGGACACATTCATTCATTTAGAGGACTTTCATACATTAAGTTTGGAAAACCAATATGCTTTTTCAAACATAGATGACAAGGTATAGTCACAATACACTCATAGCATAGTAATATCAATACCTTAGCAACCTCTAAGAAGACTTGTGCAATGTATGGTTGGCATCCCATAATACCAACCTTACTAAGCATTCCTTGAAGCCACATATTCATTTTCATAATCTTCAAGCTTACCATAATCCATAGTCATAAATAAGGAATTATACAAGTACATGAACTAAACATAAGGAAAGTCATCTATAACACCTTCCATTCATTATACATACATAAATTCATAACTTATTATACCAGAAGGAAACCATTCCATAACATCCTAATAAGTCTACTCGTGCAATGTCAAAGTGAATTCCCATACCCCCACTACGACTAAGTAAACCCATTAAGAAGTCATACTATAGTTCCTATCATATTCATTATATTATTGTTATTGGGAAATATTAGGAATAACCGACATAGACCATATGAGCTACATGGAATCCGGTGTAATATAACCCCACACTGAAAGGAGGCGTTCTTACATGCCGAAGGTAGAACTAATTATATTTAGCTTCTAAGTGGATCCACTAGCTAATGCCTATGTTTGGCACATAGTTATGGGATAGGGAGATTGATACTAGAAACCCAACCTATTGCATTAGCGGAGGAGCTTCCATCCCACAAGTTTACTATAGACGACCCAACCTATTAAATTAGCGGAGGGGCCTTTTCCTTATTGTCCATATCCACTCGGTACTAAGCATTATTTCCCCATTATACATAATTAGTATGTAATTGTATCTACATGTGTGAAGGCATACTTTACTCTTCGTTAAATACAACTCACTAAAATAGCTCATAGATTCATTTAGGTGAGAACTACCTTTCACCTTAGAATCAACATTAGTATGTGAGAATAAGTATCACACCTAGATCATGTGTTCTCGTGAGAATGAACTTTCAATCAACACAATAGGATCAACATGGTTATGTTCATTTCATGCATAATAATATGTAAAGGTGCATATGAGAACTTTACTTTCAATTAACACTATTGATACATCATAATCATGTTTATGGATGGAGTGTGTGTGTAATTATCCTGTCAATGACATAAACAACAACATTATCATCATAGACACTTCATTCATAATTAAGTGTAAGGGTAAGGGAAGAATGTCCTTTCAACAATACCACAATATTCATGTGACCTTCAACTTCCAAGTAAATCATGAGTTAACACACAATCTTGTCAACATGCACAAACCTTCACAATATGCCCTTCAAGGGTTATGGATCAACTCATCCCAACATATAGCAATAGCATAATAAATAAAGGAATACCATGATCCGACAACTCATCAATACATTAATCATAACATGAGTGGCACTTTATACTTCACGTACTCATCAACATTCTCATTATACCATGATCAAGTCAATTCATTTTTAGAAGCATTACCCTAAACCAATTTGTGTGTAGCTGATCTAATCTAAGGCAGTACATTGAGAATTCATCATTCTTGGAGGATTACATTTAAACCCTCAATTTATCTCTTTCATGACATAACACTAGAATCTTAGGTAAATCAAGAATACATGTAGAATTATACTAACATCAAGTAACTACATCATAATTAAACTCCTCCACCTTTCAAGTGGATCAACATCTCTAACAAAAGTCAACTACAACAAGTACTTAGGTCAAACTTGCCCTTCCAAGGCTATGCTCACAAATCCTCAATTCACCAACAATTCACCATAATTAGTCATAGATGATGATACAAGTCAACAATATAAATCAATCTAGGTAATAATGCATCAACATTCATTCATAATCAACAAACCCACTTCATAAGGAACAATTTAGGAATTGAGAGAAATCATGGGTTCATAGAGTATTTTCATCTTCAATCGTCAATTAAACATCAATATAAGCATAGTTTATCATTTTAAAATATTTGATGCAAGAACCCATGAGGTTGAGTGAAACTTAGGTATTTTCATGAAACTTGAAACCTTTTAAACTTCTTTGAAATTGACTCTAGGGTGAAAACTAACCCTAGATGAAGGATCACCATACCTTTTACTTGAACAATCCCATGAAAATCTACCCAATACCCTTTCTCTTCCAGCCCTAAGTCTTCTTATCCCCTTGGTCTTCAATGGAGTTCTTAGAGAGGTGTTATTTTGGGAGAGAGGTTTTTGATTTGGGTGTTTTGAATAAAGGAGTAAATGAAGTGTTTTAGGACTAGAAACTATTTATATTTATGATATAAAACATCTAAATTCAACCCCACATAATAAAATATTAAAACAAGTTTACTTAAAAACCCATTACTTGGGAAGCCCTGTCAGGGACCAAGTCCACTCCTACGGACCGTGAAAGAGGACCACGGCCCATGAAGTTGCCCGTGGTCCTTTGGGGTAGTGTCTCCTTTTTGCGTTGCCAAGCCCCAAAATGTTAAGGCATTTTCACGGACCACTTCATGGTCTGTGGTCAAGGCCACTGGCCGTGGTCGTGGTCGTGGTCGTGGTCTTGGGGTAGAAGCTTGGCCTCAATGCCTTCCTCCCAATTGTCCAAGTTATCTTCACGGACCACTTCACGGTATGTGGTAAAAACCACTAGCCGTGAAAGTCGTCGTGGTCATGAGGCAGTGCTTGTCCAAGGTTGGGCAACCTTGGCCTTTTGCTTAGGCCTTGCCCCCTTGGCTTGTCACTTTCCCTTCCAACCCTTAACCCACCTTAAGAAGGGTCTTTCAACTATGGAGTCTATCACGTACCTTGACGTTGACCCTCACGATTAGGCTCTAGTTCATCCTACCATTTTACGGGTCGCTACACATAGCTAGAGCAATTCACCTACCACTAGAGGTATGGAATGTCGTATTCTAAGTGATGAGTTTGATGCTTCATTTTCTACAAATGAAGGGATTATTTGGCGGTAAAGTAGTGGAAGATGCAAATCAACAATTGTGGAAATTTGTGGAACTATGTTTCCCATTAAAAATGTGGAGTTTGAATTAAGAATCATCCTATTTGAGATTATTTCCCTGCTCATTAACTAGAGATGCACCCACATGGCTAGGAGAATTACCCTTCAGATTAATCACTACATGAGCTGAATTGAAGAATATTTTTCTTGAGAATCTTTATCCACCTACCAAAACGTTGAAGTTGAAGGAATGAGATAAACTGTTTTGATTAAATTCGAGGAGAAGCTATACATGAAGTATGGCTAAGGTTCAAGAAAAAAGTGACGGAATTCTTAAATCATGGATTATCTGAACAAGATTTACTTCAAATTTTCTATTGGGCTTTGGATGAGGTCAACCAAGGAGTAGTGAAAAACTTTGTTAGAGGATACATTATGAATTTGACTTATGTTCAAGCTATCATATCTTTGAGCCAAATGGCAAAAATCAACATGGCATGGCAGACACACGATTGAGGGAAAGGAGCTAGTGTTTCCCCTACAATATTGACCAATGTTACTAGAAAGAAAAAAGATGAAATAAATGATCAAATGAATAAGATGATGACGAGCATCGATCTCATAGCAAAGCATATGATGGGTGCTAGAAATAAAAGTGTGAATGCAATTGGGGCGCAAAGTGGACTTTCATATGAATAAGGGGCTTCTTATGCATCGTTTGATGAAGAAGTGAGATACATGGGTAATCAAGGGTCGGGTTCTCAACCGGGGTATCAAGGGACCAATCAAGTCCCTTGGCATCCTCGGTAAGAGAATTAATGTTAGAGAGATCGAGACTGTCAATCGGGTGATAGGGAGAAAATGTGGTGTGAGTAAGAAAAAATTAGAAGAAACAATAGGTATAATCATCAAAGTGCAAACCATATATACTTCCTCCAAAGGCCGAAGCTCCCCCAAACTCAACCTAGTGTGATTGACCCTGCTAGTTCACAAATTGAGAAGATGTTGAACAAAGTCTTAAAATAAGTTTAGTCTATGGAAATAAGAGTCATAGATAAAAAGTGGCGTCTCTAATTTTTTTCAAGTAGTGAGTTCGTACTCTGCTTCAATCAAACATTTGGAGACTCAAATGAATCATCTCTCAGCGTAACTGAATCCTAAATCCAAGGGCACACTCCCAAGTGATACTCTTCCAAACCCAAAGAATGGTGGCAATTGTTTGGCAATTATCAGAAGTAGTGTTAAGATTCTTGAAGGACCCAAGGTGGTGTCAAATGAAAGCATTCACAATGAAGTTGATAAAAAAAATTTGCTTGATGAAATTATTTGTGAAAAGGTTTAGAAAGAGCTTACCAAGAAGGAAAAAATCAATGTTGGTGAGAACAATGAGGGGAGACCTCTCAATCTCTTTGTCCTTAACTACGTGCCCCCGTAGGATGTCTTAGCTAGTGGATCCACATAAGCTAGAAGTTTAATTTTTTTGCCTTGGCAAACAATGATATCTCTTTTCGGTATTGAATAGATACGAGATTCCATGTTTTAGTTCACTTGTCGGTTAACATTAAACTTCCGCACAATAATGACCTAGGTTACTTTCAAAGTATCTCAATAGGTGTTTTAATGTGTTAAGCTTGCATTGACCATGATATTCAACTTGTGATTTCTAACCCTTTCATCTTATAATTTAGCTTGGTCATTACATGTCATGTAAAGCGCTTTTTAGCACAATTTCATACATTTTATGCATTCTATCATATTTAGTACATGGAATGTACTAATGCACACTTGTTCCTACATTTTTCACTAATGTAGGGTCCGACGCTCCTACCTCGCATACTTGTGGCTAGATGAGATTCGAAGATCAAGAGTTAGTGAGTCCTCATGTTTCGAGGACCCTGACACTTTTATCATTTTCTTTACTTCAGTTTTCAAGACATTTGTACTTGGTGTATAGGTTACGTTCCACCACTTCTTTTGATGTGTTACTTAGATGGCTTATTGAGACTTAGACTTCACTTTGTCAAACTCTTTTGGTCTAAGAATGATACTTTTGATATCTTTATTTCTATTATCTTATATTATGTATTCTAAGTGGTTTGTGTAGGCCCTTTAGGGATTATATATGGCATGTTACACCTATGGTATACTCTGGGTCGTGACAAAATTGGTATCCAGATCACCAAGTTTAGAAAGGTCGTAGGATGTCTCACAAGCCACGTCGAGTAGAGTCTTCTTCATTAGTGTGAAGCGCGCCACATTTATTAATATGAGGCTATAAGATGTTTAGGAAATTCTACTTGTTTCATTATTTTAAAATCGTGTGATAGTGTAACTTTATATGTCTCTATCCTAATCCTTATCCGATACTTTTTAGGATATGGCCCATCAAAGAGCATATGTTAGAAAAAATGTGGGTGAGAATGTGGAACAAGAAGATCCTCAAGTTTCGGCTAATCATTTAGCTGAGAAAGTGACTCATGCCAAATTCCAAGATGTTTTTTAAGTGTTGGCTCAAGCTATGATTTACTTCATGGACGAGGTCTCTGGTTCAAGTCCAGGATGGCCCAGTTGTGCCAGGTAAAGGAATAGAAGAAGCATATGACTACTTCATGCATTCTCTAGATGGCTCAAGCCAATAGATATACTAATGCTCTTGTGAACCCAAATGTGGTTATGACAGAGGCAAGGATAAGATACTTCACTAGGATGAATCCTCTGGATTTTCATGGTTCTAAGATTGATGAGGATCCTCAAGAGTTCACTGATGAGGTTTACAAGATAGTGGGAATTATGGGAGTGCCTATAGTTGAGAAGGTAGAGTTGGCCACTTATCAACTCAAGGGTGTTGCTAAGTGTTCTCTGAACAATGGAAGAGTGAGGGGGTGGTTGATGCGAGTCCTCTTGATTAGGAAAAATTTAAAGCAACTTTTCTTGATTATTTCTTTCCTCTTCAAATGAGAGAAGAGAATGTTCTTGAGTTCTTAAACTTTCATCAGGGGAATATGAGTGTGAAGGAGTATGTTTTGAAGTTCACTCAATTGGCTAGGTATGGTACAACTATGGTTACTGATTCTAGGGCAAGGAAGAGTAAGTTTGCTTTGGGTGTATCTAAAATGGTGGTTAAGGAATTTCGTACCACCATTCTTATTAAGGAAATGGATATTTCTCGTTTAATGACTCATGCTCAACAAATAGAAGAGAAGAAGCTTAAGGAAATATCTAGGGAGGCAAAAAGGACAAAGAGCGGAGATGGTGACTTTTCACAATCAAGGTCGAAGGACATGGTCATTCTAGATTTCAACAAAGGTTTTCCGGTCAAGGTTCCTCTAATGATCTGTTTCCTAAGTTCAACAAAGATAGGGTATCTAACCCTAAGCCTCAAGGATGAAATAATAGTTGATCTTGCTTGTCTACTTGTGCTAAGTGTGGAAAGAAGCATGATGGAAAATGCTTAACCGATACGGATAGGTTCTTTAGTTATGGTAAGAGTGGTCACACGATGAGGGGTTGTCTATTACTTGCTACTAAGGGAAGAGATGATATGAAAGCTCTGCCTAGTTGTTTGGGTTCAAGTTCCCTAAAGCAAAACCAATTCTAAGCACTTCAAACTCAACATGATAAAAAAGGTTCTCCCGCTGTGGTTACCTATATGTTGGGAGTTTTCCATCTTGATGCTTATGCTTTGCTTGATCTTGGTGCTACTTCGTCTTTTTTGACCCCATATGTGGCTATGAGATTTGATGTTTCTCCGGATGTTGTTAGAACATTTTTATGTCCCTACTTCTATTGGTGAATCTATTGTGGCTAAGAGAGTCGATAGAAAGTATATAGTCTCCTTAACCCATAGAGTCACTTGTGTTGATCTTGTGGAGCTTGATATGTTGGATTTCGATGTTATATTTGGTATGGACTGGATCCATTCTTGTTATGCTTATGCTGATTGTAGAACTCGAGTGGTTAACTTTCAATATCCAAATGAGCCTATCCTAAAGTGGAAAAGGGGAAATTTTATGCCTAAGGGTCAGTTTGTCTCTTGTCTTCAAGCTAGAAAAATGATTTCTAAAGGTTGCATATATCATTTTGTTTGGGTTAGGGATATAGATTCTGAAACCCTCTTTCTTGAGTTGGTCCCTATTGTAAATGAGTTTCTGGAAGTGTTTCTCGATGATCTACCTGGTGTGACTACTGAAAGTAAAATAGACTTCAGTGTTAACCTTCTCCCAAATATGCAACCTATCTATATTCCTCCTTATTGTATGGCTCCGACAGAACTTAAGGAATTAAAAGAGCAACTGAAAGATTTGTTGGATAATGATTTCATCCGACCAAGTATCTCTCTATGGGGTGCTCCATTTTTGTTTGTTCATAAGAAAGATGGTTCACTTCGCATGTGTATTAATTACCAACAACCAAACAAAGTTACCATTAAGAATAAGTATCCTCTTCAAGGATGGATGATTTGTTTTATCAACTCCAAGGAGCAAGTTACTTCTCTAGGATTGACCTTCGGTTAGGTTATCACCAATTGAGGGTGAAAGAGAGTGACATTTTGAAAATGAGTTTTAAAAATTGATAGGGTCATTATGAGCTTGTGGTGATGTTGTTTGGGTTGACTAATTCTCTATCTTTGTTTATGGATTGGATAATTAGGGTCTTCAAGAAATACCTTGATATGTTTGTGATTGTATTTATCGATGATATTTTTATTTACTCACAGAGTGAAGATGAGCATATTCAACATTTGAGGATTTTGTTGCAAATTCTCAAGGATCGTGAGTTGTATGCTAAGTTTAACATGTGTGAGTTTTGGTTGAGGTGTGTTGCTTTTCTTTGATATATTGTCTTTGGTGAAGGTGCTTAAGTCGATCCTAAGAAAAGTGAGGTGGTTAAGAATTGGCCTAGACATCTGTCTGCTTTAGATATACGAAGTTTCTTAGGATTGGCCAGTTATTATAGAAGGTTTGTGGAAGGATTTTCCTCTATTGCTTTGCCTTTGACAACATTGACTCAAAAGAAGGTGATATTCCTATGGTCGGAAGCTTGTGAGAAGATTTTTCAAGAAGGTGATATTCCTTCTATGATGTGTGATAACGCTCAAATTACCCTCCAAAACCAATTAAAATAGTGAGTGGTCGTCATCAATAAAAATCCAACAAAGATTGGGGGTCGAATCCCACAAGTAATGGTGTATCGTGAAGAATTCCTTATCAAGAAATTTGGAATTTAATTAAACTCATTTGTAATAGTAAGAACAATTAAGTGGATGATACCACAAACTTAATATAAAGCTTTGGTTATCAATTATCTCAATTTAACTAAAATATAGACGAAATCAAGAATTAACAAGCAATATAAGGGTGTGGGATTGGAAATCGATATCACATAGTAGTAATTGTGATACTCTGTAGTGATGAATATTTACGAATAGGCTAAGTCATCGTTGTTGACGTTAATCATCTTTTGATCTCAAAGAATCTATAGATAGAATCTCCTTTCGCTCTCATCTAATTACCAATCCTAAACAACCCAATACCATACTCTATTCTCTCTTTCAAGAACATGAAAAATAGATCCAACTCATAACCTCTCTTCCAAGCAGGTTAAAGACATCAAACCTAAATTGCTAATATTTAACTAATCACTCACTCGGATCAATTTCTTTCGAGCATGAACTGGATATCACAACTAGGATTGAAGTTTTCAACCATAACCCTTAAATTAATCCCATTGTACTTAGAACAAATTCATGCATGAACAACAACAAAATAGAGCATAGCACAATACCCACTACATTAAATTAACATCCAATCCCATTTGAGCACCCCTAGATCTTGGGGTTTTAGCCATCCATCACAAAAAGTAAAGAAATTATACCTTCTATGAAAGCAACCATGGGTAACTTGAAGTTAGACAATTAAGAGTAAACCCACTTTGGATTCAACTTCAATTTATCAAAATTTAACACCAAGTTGTAGAAACCCCAAAATCTAGAAATGTGTTCTTCAAAAGTAAAGTGTTCTCCAACTTTCTAAAACTATTCTATAAAATTCAATTCTGAACTCTCTTTAAGAATGACATCCTTTGGACTATTTATATTTTCTCAATATTTAGCCCGAAATTCACATAGTGACTGATTCGGTGACATTAGTCGAGATCTCCAAACCTGCTCGGTGAATCACCCTCCTTTTCTCAACTCGCCTTGTGAAGCTCTAGGCTTCAGGTGTTTGAACCTTAGTTGGAAAAATCAATTGAGTCAGCCTTTCACGCTCAGTAAATCACTGAGTACCACCTTTTTTCGCCTTTCAAGAATGGCATCTTTGCTTTGCACATTGTCACATTGGGCGATGATCATCTAAGTCGTCGTTATCATTTTGCATATCGCCGTCTTCATTGGAGTCCACCAACCTTCTTTGATAAACATTAGTGCTTTGTACTGTCCAATTTGGTGAGGTCAAACTCAATTGGCAATCCGCCCTTCATATTAGGTGATCAACAATATTCACTTGGCACTTCTTTTTGTATTTTTTGTCATTCTTTCAAACATCAGTCCTTGCCTTGTCCAATTGCCTTCATAGCTGCAAATCATCAGTATTCTATCAGAATAGGACAAAATTAGGCATTGATGACACTAATTATTGATCTAAATGGACCTTAAATGAGTGCAAATCTACTATTCATCAGTGTGCATGTAGATGTGTTCATGGTACCACAAGAGTTTGAAGTATGTGTTCACTCAAAAGGACTTAAATCTTTTTCAAAGGAGGTGTCAATCATTGAAAGATTACGATATGAGTGTCCTTATCAACCTAGTAAGGTTAATGTGGTGGCAGATGCTCTTAGTCAACTATCAATACGTAGTGGCGCTCATGTCGAGGATGACAAGAAGGCGTTAGTTCGTGATGTTCAAGATGGGCCCGATTGGGTGTTCGATTGGTAGATTCCAATGAAGGGGTGTAGTTATTCATAATGGTTCATAATCATCTTTTGTATCAGATGTGAAAGTTAAGAAAGATCCAAGATCATGATCCCACATTAGTTGACTTGACGAAGTCGGTTATAAAAAAAGCCATTGAGGCTTTCTCCCAACGGAGAGATGGTGTTCTTCGATATCAAGGTAGGTTATTGTGTTCTGAATGTTGAAAAGTTGAGAAATCAGATTCTGACAGAAGCTTATAGTTCTCAGTATTTTATTCACCTAGGAGCCACCAAGATGTATGATACGTCCAAACTTACAGCTTAATTAAAAAGTATAAATGGTCGATGTCAATTTATAGAACTCAACAAGAGTTGAGTTTGATCCCACACAGAATTGTTGCAGAAATAATCCTACTAGTTCTTATGTTCAGTTGCGGTTGATATTTTCGGAATGTGAATTGCATAAATATTGGGTTGTTTTGTATTTAAGTAACCAATTTCAGTCAAATTGAATGTCAGCAGTAATAGACAATAGTTCCATGATCTGATATTAAACTAGAATAGAATAGGGTTGTGTTCCCTATGACCTTTAAACTACAACTTTAATCTTTGCAAAAATAACAGCTTCTCGATAGCTTCATACATTATGTACATCGAAACGCTTTTCAGCCCTATTAGATGAATATCACTCTTCTTTTTTCAGTGTTAGAGTGTTTAGAAGTTGACCCTCGCTTAGTTGTTAAAAAGACTATCCTCTCTTGAGCTCAAGACTTTAAAACAAGTTGGTAGATTTCGTTTCAAGATTTTCCTAATCATAACTTTCTCTCGAACAAGTGATGAATACATGCATGATCTAATGTGTGCACTCATTAGAAAGAACTCAACATGAATATAGAAACGATGTATGTTGTCATTAATCACAAGTTATTTGAGTTTGATTTTTATGTTGTGCTTTAGTCATGGTTCCCACAACCCTAGTTGTGGTACTTAGCTGCTCATATTCTTAATGAAACAAGAAATATACATTGAGGAAAGAATAACAGTGTAGACTTACAATAATTGAAATCCAAAAGCTTCTTGATTATGAGCACCAAATCAAGATCAACAAAACTTGATCAAATGTATCAAAACGGAATCTACTATTTCTCCACACAGAACTTGTCTAAGAGTATCGATGATTTATCAAAAATAAACCCCAAGAGATTAACAAATAGTCTTAGAAAAGAGTCCTACACGAAGTAGGAAACATAATAGTTGACTCAACTCATGAGCAAGCTAAACATTATGTGAAACTTTTGACGGCTCGTGAAGACCTCTCACGAACCAATACCTAAACAAAAGCTGTCAACTTCACTTGTAACTGCTTCACGATCCACTGTACAGCCCGTAGAAGACACCATGACCTGTTTAGGGTCTCTTGTTACCAGACTTCCAACTTCATTTCTTCCATATCACTTCCATGATCATCTTCACATCCCCTACAAAGGACTATGACTCGTATAGCCAGTCATGCAGTCTTTCTCACTTTCACACTTAACATTTACTTCTTTCCTTCCATCACTAGATTCAAAGTATTTTACCTGCACATTAACAAAAGAAATATCATATCCACATAAACATCCCCGACTTCTTGCATGAATCCTTTGTTTTGGGCATCAAATGTGCTACAAGTTCATGACACATCAACACCCTCAACTTAGAACCATTGCTTGTCCTCAAGCGATGAAAAAGAGCAACAAACAACACACATACATAGGAAACTATCAAAGATATGTCGCTGCTATTTCCACAAGGCTTACATCTAGAATCATCTAATTAACATGCAAGGATCAAAGGACGACATTCCATTACACACAGTTGATCATGCTTGTACCAGTAACAATCTTTTAGTCAACTTACACAACTAACCACAAAGAAGTCCCTCAAACATGAGTTCAATTAACAATTTAGGACTGACAAATACACTCACTCTCCCAAAGAACTTCTATCATTGTAAATATTTCGACCATAAGCTTGCCCTTATTTTCTACACTTCAACTATGAAATAACCAGAATAGGATCACTATAGGATTTTATTAGCTTGTAATGTTGGCTTGGGTGAAAGAGTGTAACATTTGGGCATATGAATGACTAGATTACCTTGATTCCCAAAAGTTAATATTTGCACACAACTCTTGCTTAAGTGGTTCCGACCTCTTTTCTTTAGCGCATCCCGACACCCCACACCCTTTTTGTTTCTTCATTTCCTCTTTTCTATTATTTTTTTACTGTTTATTTTATTTCTTCTTTTTCCTTTTTTCATTATTAACCACCATCTACTTCAACCATTCCTCTTTTTCTTTGTGGTTTCATGCATTTCGAATACCAAGGATACAATCATGCTAAGCTATTTATTTTTCATTCGGGTCATGACCAACCTCAACTTAGGCTTTAGACAAGAGTTGTGCCATAATGCCTTTGGAGAACCAAGGATACAATATCAATAGGGTGACAACAAAAATCAGCTTCAAGGCTCAAACAGGGTTCAAAGGCTCATGATTTCATTTAGTTATTGTTTTTGGCTAAAGTGGACTATATACAAAGACGACCTATGATCCTTTATTATCCAGTTATTCAACAATATCGGCAAGATTACTTTGGCAAGTTCTATCTTATACCTACAGAGTTAGACTTCATACAAACACTTACACTCACTCTTGGCACATGCTTTCATTTTTTAGCATTTAATCAACTAATTTTGGTCCTAGTTAGCAATGATCAACATGCAAGTATATGAAGTGTTACACAAAGAGCCTAACAATCAACTATCATATAAAGGGGTGCTTTTATCAGATTTCACACAAAACTCAAGTTGTGCATATTTCAATATTTTCAACTAATTTATGCCCAAAATAACTATCACCGGGTGCTCTCTCTAGTACATGCTCTGTGTCAGGTCGGCGACTGTCTCGAGTAGCTGCCACACTGACTATGGGGGTAGGATGGCCACTACCTGAAGTGCCATACTTCAATGTGTCACGTTGCTGCTCTAGTTCTTCTTTTTTCCTTTGCATCTCTCCAAAATTCTTTTCTAGCTCTCTTTAGTCTCTTACATTCATCTCGAGGAGTTTAATCAGGGAGGTCAACTTTATGGCTTCTTTTTTCCCCCTTATCCTTGCCCATCTTAGGCCTAGCAAGCTCGTTGTAAATATCGCCAACATACACTGTAGCCAGAGGCATGCTGAACAGATTCATCAACAAATCTAGTGCAAGTGTGGGAGGCATTTCAACCGGCTTGGAAACTAAGTTTGTAATATTATCCTCATCAAGGCCAACTGGACATGCATATCAGCAGCATCGGCAGGGCTCAACGCATCTATTCGGCTAGTGAAATGTGCCTCTAAGCCACCAATCTAGTTTTTCATCACATAAATCTCATGTCAGAGTTCATCGCGCAACCGTTTCTCTACACTTTGGACTTGGTTCTGGACGGCCTAAGGTAGTCTTTTAACTACCTAATCAAGTATGGATATGCTCTCTGTTGTTGCACCGGAAGTTTCTCAAAAACAGATACAAGTAAAGAAACAAATCTACGAGCAATAAACAAAGCTGGTGGTGCTGAAGGCTGGGCTCCCAGTGCTGCTTGTGATGACCTCTCAGTAGACTCATCATCCACTCCCTCATCTCGGGCTGGATCAACTGGTACATGTGGAAACTCCGATATTGGTGCTGAAAGGCTCGCTCATGCGTCGTAGAATGGGTTAGCCACATCCTTGATCTTAGAACCAAAAGTGATCTTAGTGTCCTCAATGTATCTATCCACCAACTTATTAGGCGGTATCTAGGCATGTTGGCACAATATCCTGATTAGACATGGAAAGGGAACAACTATTTTTTCATTGAGGGCACGATCCCTCAATTTTGTAGCAATTAGTTGACCTATATTCAGTGCGTAACCTGCTATAAGACATGTTATTAAGGAATCCTGAGAGGTTGAGAGAGATTTATCATTCCTTGTCTGCCACAATAGTGCACGAACCATTGCCCACCAGATTTTGGTCGGGAATGTCAAAGATTCCTTGGTAATGTGCAGTTCTGGGTAAACTACCCATGGTGCTGTCTCACCATCTGTCCCATAATCCATTTCATAATATTGTCATGAGATGTTGGGTCACCCATCTCCAACTCATTTGTCACCTAGTGGTGAAGATCCTCATATAAACCTACAGTAGGTACAGTGTACTCATGACCATGAAGATATCTATTAATTGTTGTCTCATAAAATATCCACCCCAACACCATGAACAAGCACTTCATCTAGTGATGCTGACTTCAACGTTGCTTTCTGCTCTTTAGATGCTTCGGCAGTTGCAAAATTAAATTGTGTAGCAGAGAGTTAGAATAGAACTCTCTGGTAAAGTGCCTCAAAAAATGTCCTGGATTTTTCAGTCAGGCACTCAAACTGATGCCTCTTGACCAAATTACAAATCTCTAGGAAAGCCTGCAAATCACCCTCATTAATTCTATTATCCAGTATAATGGGTTGTGCCTATGCCACTGGATTTGGAGAATATGCCCGATTTAAAAATAGCCCTTGACCTAGGAATTGCCCATGTATTGTAGATAACTTCAATGAATTGTCGTTGGACCACTGGGTCAGATTCCCTTTCTTGAACAAATTGCGCAATAGAGTCATCACTTCTACTGGCATCATTGTCCTCCTGACTATCCCTTTCTTCCTCCTCAGCCTCAGTTATGGGTGGGTCATTTGCAGAAGCTTGAGATGCACCATTAGACAACTTCTCACTCTTAGAATCATTTCCTTCCTCTTTAGACTAAGAAGGAGTAGGGTCATATTGTTCAGCTACTCTGGCTGTCTTAGATCGAGTTGGGTAAATGTTGTTCGATTGTAGTGTCGACTGGGACCCCCAAGCTACTGTGTTCTTCACTACTAGAGCTGAATTTCGGAGGAGAAGGAGGATATATATGTAACTAAGCTATTTTGTTTCACTGTTTAGTCATTGTACCTATGAGGCAAGGAGTGAGATTTCAATTACACAAAATGACTACATTAACGAGTACTCAGACTTCCTCTGTGTATTTAAACAAAGTGACGATTTCCCTTAAGAATGTCGTCACTCAATCTATCATTGGGAAAGGTCACTTAGTGAACAAAGAATAATAATAAAAAACATAAAATATTTTTGGTTTACTAAATTTGTATATTTTTATATAGCAGTCTATACAATCCATGAAATGCATCACAACCCGTATGAGCCCGCGTGAAAGAATTCTACAGTTACTAACATCTAAGTGTGGTTCACGATGGGCTTCCCGACCCGTGAAGAAGTACACCATCCGTGAAGCCTCTCGTAGACCTACACTTCTGTGAAATTTGTCATTGTCTTCCAAACTAACTCACATCTTCCGATAATATCACACAATAACACACACTCAACTCTCCCTAAGCGCCCTATGTGTATGATTTCACATTGTAAACAAAAATCATCACTAACTAATTTATTTCAATCCCCAAACAAGCAATTAGTCAAGTTCTAACCCAACCTATCAACATATGCACTCA
Organism: Solanum okadae; assembly: GCA_036553675.1. Taxonomy (NCBI): domain Eukaryota; kingdom Viridiplantae; phylum Streptophyta; class Magnoliopsida; order Solanales; family Solanaceae; genus Solanum; species Solanum okadae. Next base: position 20,910,941 of record CM071684.1, on the reverse strand, counting down.
ACAAACTTTGAAATACTCAAGCATACAGTAAACTCATCAATAATTAGCACTTCCCAATCATAATTTCACAATTTTAAGTTTAAAATAACAAAAAATATGGACTTACTTCAAATTTACACAAAAATTCAAAAGATATGAGAAACAATTGTTGCTTGGAAGATGGAGAATGCTTGGAATATGTTATTAATGCTTTGATTTCTTTGATTCCTTAATATAGATGAGGAAGAATAACCGTTTAGTTTCCAAAGAGAAGTTATGAATTCAAAGAGAAAGGGAAACAACCAGTCGCGTGGCATTTTGGATATTTTATTTTAAAATTTTAGGGCTTGGCTCGGGTTGGGTCGAGTTGGGTTTAGTGAAACTGACTTGTTGCTTCCAAATGCACACACAAATGTACGTGGTCACACAAGTAATATAGTGGCCCTAAAAGAGCCGAATTATCAAACCCAAAGAACTTGTCAATTAATTATTATTATTATTAAATTATATTAATTATAATTATTTATTTAAGTGTACTAAAAGAACTTACCTTATTAGAATGCAAGAATAAAAGACGTATAGTAATGGTTGGGAAAATTCCAGGACTGCAACATACTAAGAATTCATGCAAATTATCTCATTTTATGGATGTCAATCACTTATCGAATCACTGATTACAAGGTTAAATGTATGATCATGGTCTCCCGACCTCTAATCGCCTACAGTAATTAGCAGCCTAACTACATCGTCGAGCAGGGACAAACTGAACCAATTACCGAGCATTACGTTTTCATCCTATCTATAAACCAAACAAGGTTTCTAGGTATATCCCTATCCTAGATATAAATCAACCCTAAACCTAGAGAAGAGCATGCTTCTTTTGCCCCACGTTCTATCCTCTTATTTCTCTCCCGAGTTCAATTTGGCAATATATTTATTTTAATGGTAGCCAGTCAAGAAATACTAAAGCAAGAACAAAAGAGAGATTCATACGATAATCAAAATTTGTACATCAAAATCAATAAAATACAATCATCTCATAGACACAGCCTTAGAACATGGGTTTTTAGCTACTAATCTCTAAGAAAAGAAAAAGAAGAAAAGAACCCTCAAATGACGACTTGTCCTTACAAAGTATGATCCCCACTCTCCCTCTTAATAATTATTTTTATGGACTATTTATAAATCTAGGAAACCCTAAATAAAATAATAGAGTCCAAAACAAATTGAGAACTCAAAACCTAACAGAATTAGAATTCCTCGTGAACAGTAATCGGGTGCCTCACAATTTTGTGTGTCTTCAATTGGTGCCACGTGGCAGCAAGCTGATTTCCTTGAGAATTTCCATTCTGCACTTTGACGCATATATAAAATATTTTTACTATATTCAATTTAATCCATTAAGTTGTTTGCTTGATTTCCTTCTTCAACTTTCCATCTTTAATTCGTTTTAGCTCCAAACTTCTTCATCCTTACACCAATTAAATCCTACAAATAAAAATATACTATTTAGCACAATCTATAAAACCAATTCTCAAATAGGAAAAATATAAATACTACGTATGAGGTTAATGATTAAAAATATGTATTTTTGGCCTCACATCGTGACTCACCTTCAACAAGACATGATATGGCTCGTGAAGAGCATCACGGTCCGTGTGGTTACCCCTAAACCTATACTAGGAGAAAAATCAGAAAAACTTACCTTAATGTCCACGGGAGGCTAAACAGTCCATCAAAGGTTTAATGGGACGTAAACCTTTCCGTGAACATTTCCCCCATTTGACCTGTAAGTAAATGACCAATTTCCACACACTTCACAGGCCGTGTAGATCTTCACGGCATGTGTATTGGTCCGTGGTGACAACTTATTTTCCCAACTCTTTCCTACATACATTCAACACACAATGAAGCTATAAAAAATAAAAATGCAAGGAAATAAATTACTTATTACAATTACATCTTTGGTTGCCTTCCAAGTAGCGCAAAATTTAACATTGTCGTGCGACATAAGTTACTTGATTACTCAGATTCTGGGATCCCATGCACAATTTGACTCGTTGTCCATTTTCCTGGAACCTTTCACCCTTTACAATTATAGTTCAATGGCTCCAACTGAAATACTTGTGTGACTTTAAATGGTTCTAACCATTTGGACCTGATGAGTAGAGAGTTTTGACTCATTTGGGGATTGTTATTTCTTGAATTAGTGTCCTCAATGCCTACTTTGTGTTCAGAAATGATGTTAAATTATTTATGTGCAGTCATGAAGGTTTCAGAACAAGGCAAGGACATATTGTGAAAAAAAACACAAAAGATATAATAAATGGTTAGAGTTGAGGAAAATCAAGGCCGGAGCTCGCAAAAGTCACTCGGTGAGTCGCCGAGTGAATTTTTAGGTCTCTAAAAGATCCAACAAGTTTGGCTCATTAATCAAGCCAACTTGGCAAACTCAAGTGCAAAAAGGCACATTGCCGAATGAAATGATGATCACAACTTATATCGCTTAAATGATCAAAATAACTAGAGAAGGAAATCAAGTCCAATCGATGAGAGACTTCAAACTGCTAGTCGTCGAAGTCATTAGGTGATGTCCATCGGTTCGCCAACTGAGAAGTAAATAATTTAAAAGCTGAAGCAGAAAATTGGTGATAAGACCTGCCTATCAGCGGATCACCGAGTTATTCGACGTACCCAACTAGTACCACCGATTTGGTCTTGAGGTGAAATTTTGGGAAATTATTGGAAACATTCAAATTGGTTTTTGGAGAGAGAGAGAGAAAAGGGACCTTTACATTATTGAATATTTTACTAGCATAAACATTTATACTCTTGGAGATTTTGAGCAATGCTATTGAGATTTGAGGTTTTAGTTTTAAATTTTGGCATTGAGTATTGAATATTTTATCATCCTGATGGAACATCTTTTTGGTAACTCTTACTTACATTTTACCATGCTTGGCTAAAGCCCCTTACCTTAGAGGTGTGATTATGTAATCTAATACACAAATTAGCTTGTGGATATTGTTAATTGCTAGATTTAATGTTGTTTTGTAATGGGTTCAGTTTCTTACTCATGTCTTCATTTATGAATGGAAGTTGGAAATTTAGTTCTAGATTTAGCTCTTTATGCTTTCTTGTGAAAGATGCTTAGGGTGGAGTATATAATTGATAGTTGAATTGACTCTTGTCTTTACAACCCAGCTTGATAAAGTGGGTTAAATTAAGGATTTGGGTTGCTTCGCATCGTTAAGCTTGTTGAGGTTTGAAATCACTTGCTTGAAACATAATAGTTGACTGAAAAATGGTTGTTATACTTACAATCCTTCCTATCCACTGAGATTCAACGACTTAAAGCAATTAGTCAACACAAATTAAGCGAAATTAGTTTCGATTTCACATACACTCCTAAGGTCTTCTCTCTACTTGTTCAAAACCTTACGTTAATTGTCTTCATTAACAATAGGTTACTAAATCCTCTTAATATTGATAATCGAAATTTATTAATTTACATTATGTTACGTTTGATTGATTTCCATTCTACAAGAAGTGTGAACCCTTTCATACTTCGTAGTTGAATTCTTTTCAATACCATTCCTCATTGTTCCCAAGTTGTCTAGCAACATTGATCCCATGCACACTCATTTATTCACTTATTGAGAACAAACAACAAGAAAACTAATAGGAGAGTTCTACTACAACAAATTAATTCACGAAAACACTTCAACAAAAGAATTCGAAACATCACTCCCCGGCAGCGGCTCCATTTTTTATAACGCTCAACTACACTTCTTATGATTCAAAGCGTAGGCAGTCATTTACAAGTATAGACCCAACGATGAGTTGGGGTCGATCCCATCAGGAATGGTATTGAAAAGAATTCAACTACGAAGTATGAAAGTGTTCACACTTCTTGTAGAATGGAAATAAACAAAACGTAACATAATGTAAATCAATAAATTTTAATTATCAATATTAAGAGGATTTAGTAACCCATTGTTAATTATAACAATTAACGTGGGGTTTTGAACAAGTAGAGAGAAGACCTTCGGAGTGTATGTGAAATCGAATACTAATTTCTCTTAATGGGTGTTGACAAATTTCTTTAAGTCGTTGAATCTCAAAGGGTAGGAAGCATTGTAACTATAACATCTATTTTTCAGTCAACTATTATGTTTCAAGCAAGTTTTTCCAAACCTCAACAAGCTTAACTATGCGAAGCAACCCCAATCCTTAATGTAACCCACTTTATCAAGTTGGGTTGTAAAGACAAGAGTCAATACAGCTATCAGTTATATACTCCACCCTAAGCATCTTTCACAATCAAGCATAAAGAGCTAAATCTAGAATTGAATTTGCAACTTCAATTCATAAATGAAAACATGAGTAAATAATTGAACCCAATACAAAACAACATTAACTCTAGCAATTTACAATACCCACAAGCTAATTTGTGTATTCGATTACATAATCACACCCCTAAAGTAAGTGTAACACCCCAGAATATTTTTAGGCTAAGCTAGAGCCAAACGTAAAGGTTAACGTCAAGGAAAAAGAGTTAGAGCCTAGGGAAATGGGCAAGGGCCAAGGCACGGGGACAAGGCTTTCCTATCTTGTCGGGGCACTGCTTACCTCCATGCTAGCCTTCACGGCTTGTGTGGCCACCACACCCTGTGGTTCCACCCATGGTGGTAAGGCAGTGAGCCCCTCAAGGTTGCCAAAAATTTCCTCCTCCACATGAGCCATTTCGTGGCTTGTGAAGGACTAGATGGCTTATTGAAAGGTTATTCTCATTAACACACCTATGTATGAATATAGTATGAAGTGAAAGTTTTTCTCACAATATGATGCTACTAAGGTTAAAAGCTATTCTCACCTATTGAATCTAAGAGCTATCTTATGAATTATGTTGGATTGAGTGTTAAGACATTCTTCCATGAGTATGAACTTAAGTCAAGACTTAATATGAACTCTGTGGTAATTAATGCTTAGCAGCGAATGAATTTTTATATGAGATGGAAGCCCGCACGATAGTAAAGGCCAGGTTTCTAGAAGCAATCTCTTGGGGTGAAAGTCCTCACGTTAGTAGAGGCCGGGTTTTGTAGTAACAATCCCCTTATCCCATAAACTATGTGCCCTCATAGGTCTTTAGCTAGTGGATCCACCTAAGCTAAGAGTATGGTTCTACCTTGGGCAAGTAGGATAACCCCTTTTCGGTATAGGGTAGACACCGGATTCCATGTTAAGCTCACTTGGTCTATGTCGATTAAGGCTTATCCCCACTATGATAGTATGAACAAGAATATGAATTATGAACTATGGCTACTCAAGAAGCTTTACTTAGCATGGGTGGGATTATGGGATCTTGTTCATGCATTGCACAAGTATGCTTTGAGGGTACTTATGGTATGTTTCCATTTTGTTATGATGATTTATATGTGGAATATGCTTATGACTTATGTTTCTCCATTATCTTCAAAATGATGCTTTAACTTAGTAAATTGCATGCATTCAATTAAAAATGTCCCTTTTTGCATTTTTTCAAGGTTTTTATGCATGACTATCATACTTAGTGAATTTTTGTACTAACCTATATTTTTCTATACTTTTCCCAAGTGTAGGGTCCGGTTCTTAGGGCGATCGTCATTTGGTTCAAGCTTGGATTCGACTATTCTCCTAGCTTGTGGTGAGTCCTCATGATTCGAGGACGGATGTTTCATTTGCAGTCGCTTTCTTGTATTTTTATTTTTTTTTGGATTATGTTGTAAGGGCTGTGACCCTATTTGATTTAAGTATTGTAATAGATGGCTATATTGAGACAAGTCTAGACTTCCGCTTTCCTTTATGAAAATCTTGGACTTGAAATGTGTTTTTACTCTTTGTTGTTCTATGCTTATGTTATGATATGCTAAGTGGCTTACGTGGTTCCTTTCGGGGTTCTATGTACGTTGTTACATCTACGGGTTACTCCTGAGTCGTAACAAACTTGGTATCAGAGAAGAAGTTTTAGAATGATTCTAGGATGATGTCTTATAAGCCACGTCTAGTAGAGTCTTGTTCATAAGTGTGAAGCACGCCACATTTATGAATGTGAGGCTATAAGCTATTTAGGAAATTTCACTTCTTTCATTACTCTTAAGTTGTGCGATAGAGTTTAACTCTATAAGGTCTTCCTTCTAATCCTTCTCTTGTGTTTTCAGGAAATTAATAGATGAAAGGCTAATACTAGAAGGATGGAAGATCAGAATGTGAATCAAGGAGCTCCTCCTCAAGCTTCGACGGACTCTTTGGTTGAAAATGTTACTCATGCGGAGTTTAGGGTGACTATTCAAGTTTTGGCTCAAGCCATCACGACTCAAGCAAATAGAGAGGTCATTGATCCTATGAACTCTAATGTGAATTTCACGGCTTCTAGAGTGCGGGATTTGGCAAGAATGAACCCTCCCGAGTTTCATGGCTCCAAAGTGCAAAAGGATCCTCAAGAATTGGTGGATGAGGTGTACAAAATACTTGATATTCTGGGGGTGACTTCAGTAAAGAAAGAAAAGTTAGTTTCTTACCAATTGTGAATTGTTTCTCAAGTTTGGTATGATCAGTGGAAGGGTAAGAGACCCGTAGGAGCAGGCCGAGTAGAATGTGAATCGTTTAAATCAGCATTACTTGATAGATTCTTTCCCCTAGAGTTGAGGGAACAAAAAATGCAAGAGTTCATTAATCGTCATCAAGGAGGTATGCGTGTTAAGCAGTATGCTCTTAAGTTCACCCAACTATCCAAGTATGCTTCAACTATAGTGGCGGAGTCAAGGGATAAGATGAATAAGTTTGTAATGGGAGTGCCCGACTTGGTAGAGGAAGAATGTCGTACGGCAATACTCATTGGTGATATTAATATCTCACATCTTATGGTGCACGCCAACAAATTGAGGAGTCAAAGCACAAAAGAAAGAATCGGGAGGTGAAAAGAGCAAGGACTGGTGATGGGAACTTCTCCAATGCTAAGTCCGATGGACAAAGTCAGCCAAGGTTCAAACAAGGGTTTTCCAACCAAGGCTCCTCTAGTGCTCCAATGGTCAACAAGGATAGGGTGTCTAACCCTAAACCTCAAGGAGGTAATAGTGGTGGTTCTTACGTGAATAGGCCTAATTGTGCAAAGTGTTGAATGAAACATGATAGTAAGTGCCTAGTTGGCATGAATGGTTGCTATGGTTGTGGAAAAAGTGGTCACAAGATGAGAGATTGTCCTATGCTTATGGGTATAAGAAGAGAGGGAAAGCAAGCAACTCTTAGCGGTTCAAACTCCGATGCTCCGAAGAATAACCACTTTTATGCTCTTCAATCCCGAGGTGACCAAGAGAGCTCCCCTGATATGGTGACCGGTATGTTAAAAGTCTTTCTTATTGATGTGTATGCCTTGTTGGATCATGTTACTACTTTATCTTTTGTGATGTCCTTTATGGCAAGGAGGTTTGATGTTCCTTTGAAAGAGTTATTAGAACCTTTTTCTACCTCTGCTCCCATTTATGATTTTGTGGTGGCTAGGAGGGTTCATAGAAGGTGTCCCGTTTACTTATCCCATAGAGTTACTCTTGTTGACTTGGTAAAGCTTGAAATGTTAGACTTTGATGTTATTTTGGGTATAGATTGGTTGCATGCATGTTACGCCTCTATTGATTGTAGAACTCGGGTGGTTAGATTCCAATTTCTAGATGAGCCTATCTTAGAGTGGAAAGGAGGAAATTCTATGCCTAGAGGTCAATTTGTGTCCTACCTTAAAGCTAGAAAGATGATATCGAAGAGTTTCTTTTACCATCTTGTTAGGGAGAGGTATGTTGAATCCAAAACCCCTTCTCTAGATTTGGTTCCGGTAGTTAATGAGTTCTCGGAAGTATTCTGTGATGATTTGCCTGATATCCCCCCCAATCGGGAAATAGATTTTGGTATTGACCTTCTTCTAGATACACAACCTATCTCCATTCCTCCTTATAGAATGGCTCCAACCGAGCTAAAGGAGTTGAAAGAATAGTTGAAGGATCTATTAGACAAGAGTTTTATTCAACTGAGTATCTCTATATGGGGTGCTCTAGTGTTGTTTGTTAGAAAGAAGGATGGATCTCTTAGAATGTTCATTGATTATCGTCAGTTGAATAAAGTGACCATTAAAAACAAGTATCCCCTTCCAAGAATTGATGACTTGTTTGACCAACTTCAAGGAGCTAGTTATTTCTCTAAGATTGATCTTCGTTCAGGTTATCACCAATTGAGGGTGAGAGGGGTTGATATTCCAAAGACGGTTTTCCAAACAAGATATGGTCACTATGAGTTCCTAGTAATGTCCTTTGGTTTGACTAACGCTCCGGCGGCGTTCATGGACTTAATGAATAGAGTGTTTTGGCAATATCTTGACATGTTTGTGATAGTGTTTATCGATAATATTTTCATCTATTCAAGGAATGAGAATGAGCATGTTGGCCATTTGAGAATTGTATTGCAAGTTCTTAATGACCATAAACTTTTTGCAAAGTTTAGCAAGTGTGAATTTTGGTTAAGGTACGTAGCATTCCTCGGCCATATTGTGTCAAGTAGGGGTATTGAGGTATATCCTAAGAAGACGAATGCGGTCAAGAGTTGTCCTAGACCTCTATCACCGACATATTTTAGAAGCTTCTTGGGCTTAGCTGGTTAATATAGGATATTTGTTGAGGGTTTTTCTTTCATTCCTTCTCCTTTGACGGCCTTGACTCAAAAGAAAGTTAAGTTTGTGTGGTCGAAAGCTTGTGAGAAAAGTTTCCAAGATTTGAAAGATAGACTTACTTCCGCTCCGGTGTTCACCTTACCGAAAGGTATGGATGGTTTGGTGGTGTATTGTGATGCCTCTAGAGTTGGGTTTGGATGTGTGCTTATGCAAAATGGTAAGGTGATTGCCTATACTTCAAGGCAACTTAAAGTCCATGGGAAGAATTATCATAGCCATGACCTTGAGTTAGCGGTGGTTGTTTTTGCCTTAAAGATATGGAGGCATTATCTATATGGGGTACATGTTGATGTATTTACCGATCACAAGAGCTTACAATATGTGTTTAGTCAAAAGGACTTGAATCTTCGACAAATAAGGTGGTTAGAATTATTGAAGGACTATGACATGAGTGTCCTTTATCACCCCGGCAAAACTAATGTGGTAGCGGATGCTCTTAGTAAATTGTCCATGGGTAGTGTGGCTCATGTAGAGGATGAAAAGAAATAATTGGTTCGTCATGTGCATAGGTTGGCCGGGTTAGGTGCTCAACTAGTGGAATCCACAAGAGTCTTATACGCCGATATATTTCCGCCTCATTCTCCGCGGCAATAACGTTTCTAAAAGTTTAGAGTGATTCCGAACTCGATTCAGATTCCAGGCGGGGAAGACCCTGGGAGAAATGGAAGGAGTTAGGAGGATGGAGCGCCCTTTGCCCTAAGAAATAGGCGGCTTCGCCTTCAAGCCGTCAATAAAATTGAGCTAATATGTGATCATGACAGTACACTGATGCATAGGTCTTCTTTACTCTACGGCCTTTTGATTATGATGCATCATGAACGTGCCACGGAACTAAGACTGTCCAACTAGAGTATAGCCGGAAGGAGCTCTTTTTGTATTGAAAGTGTTTTCAAATAGCAATCTATCGCGAAGGGTGGTGTCATGGTCCATAATGGTTCTGAATCATCCTTTGTGATGGGTGTTAATTCTAAACAAGGCGTTGACCCTATATTAGATGAGTTGAAAGAGTCGGTACTCAAGAAGTCCGTTGAGGCTTTTTCCCAAGGGGGAGATGGGTTGCTTCGGTACCAAGGTCGGTTATGTGTTCTGGATGTTGATGTTTTGATGGAAAAAATTCTAGAAGAAGGCCATAGTTGTCGGTATTCTATTCATTCAGGAGCCACGAAGATGTACCATGATCTACGGGAAGTTTATTGGTGGAACAGAATGAAGAAGGATATTGCGGGATTTGTAGCCAAATGTCCAAATTGTCAACAAGATAAGGTCGAGCATCAAAGGCCGGGAGGTTTAGCTCAAGATAGAGATATCACCACTTGGAAGTGGGAAGATATTAATACGGATTTTATTGTGGGTCTGCCTCGCACCCGAAGGCAACATGATTTTATTTGGGTCATTATAGATCGGATGACAAAATCAACTCACTTCATTCCCGTCAAGTTTTCTTTTTCAGCGGAAGACTATACCAAGCTGTATATAAGAGAGATAGTGAACCTGCATGGGATTACTTTATCTATTATTTTAGATCGGGGTACTCAATTTACCTCACAATTTTAGAAGTCATTCAAAAAAGGTCTTGACACTAAGGTTAAGCTTAGCACGACTTTTCATCCCCAAACCGATGGGCAAGCGGAGCGTACCATTCAAAAATTGGAAGATATGTTAAGGGAATGTGTTATAGACTTCAAGGGTAATTGGGATGACGACTTGCCAATACTAGAGTTTGCCTACAATAATAGCTATCACTCAAGTATAAGTATGGCTCCCTGTGAAAATTTCTATGATAGGAGATGTAGGTCTCCGGTTGGTTGGTTTGAAGTAGGTGAAATTGCTCTATTTTGTTCTTAGCTAGTTTATCAAGCCATTGAGAAAGTTCGACTCATTAGAGAGAGATTAAGGACGGCCCAAAGTCGGCAAAAGTCTTATGCCGATATTAGAAGAATGAATCTAGAATTTGAGGTTAATGATTGGGTATATCTAAAAATCTCACCTATGAAAGGTGTGATGAGATTTAGCAAGAAGGGAAAACTTAGTCCCCGGTATGTAGGGCCATACCAAATTTTGAAACGTGTTGGGAAAGTTGCCTATGAGTTAGATTTGCTAAATGAGTTGGCTCCGCTGCATCCGGTATTTCATGTATCCATGCTTAAGAAGTGTATTGGAGATCCGACATCCATTATCCCCTTAGAAGGGTTGGGGGTTGATGAGAGTTTCATATGAGGAAGTTCCGGTAGAAATCCTAGATCGGCAAGTTAAAAGGTTGAGAAACAAGGAAATAGCTTCCGTGAAAGTTTTATGGAGAAATCATTTAGTTGAGGGTGCTATTTTGGTGGCCGAGGCCTATATGAAGTCCCAATACCCTCATCTCTTTCCTTCTACTCCTATTCAAGCTTTAGGTAAGTAGTTTCTCTTATGTTTTAGTGTTTTGGGAGTCATGTGTGTTGTATGTGTTCTTCCATGATTTCCTTATGGTATGCATCTTTTTGAGAAATTCATGTTTAGCAAGCAAATGGGTTTTCATGATTTATGTGTTCCTCATGTTGTTGTGCATTTAGTATGAGTTGCATATTTGATTTCATGAGATGAGTTGATGAACATGCTTTAGTATGCTTTTGAGAGTAATTGCATATTGGCTCCATGATATTGTGTTGAGCTTGCTTTTAGTTCGAGAAGGTCGTTCCTACTATGAATATGAGAAATGTTGAAGTTTCATGCATAATGGGCTGTTTGATGTAGTTCCTACTCCCTTGTGATGCATTGATTATGTTTGAGATGGAGTTGATGTTTCCTCCTTTGAATCGTGCATTATTTTGATGTTTCATGCATGATGGGCAACTAGTCTTGAGTCTTTACTTTCGTAAGGTCTCTAGATCGTCATTTGAGGACAAATGTTCCTGAGGGGGAGATATAGTAACACCCCCAAAAGTTTTTAGGCTAAGCTAGAGCTAAACGTAAAGGTTAACGTCAAGGAAGAAGGGTTAGAGCCTAGGAAAATGGGTAAGGGCCAAGGCAAGGGGCCAAGGCTGCCCTAGCTTGCCAGGGCACTGCCTACCTCCACGCCAGCCTTCACGGCTCGTGGTGGCCACCACGCCCCGTGGTGCCCACCACGCCCCGTGGTGCAACCCGTGGTGGTGAGGCAGTGAACCCCTTAAGGCTGCCCAAAATAGCCTCCTCCACACGAGCCACTTCACGGCTCGTGAGAGTGGGAGTGGACTTGCCTTAAATTCTGGGTGGATGGGTGGGTTTAGTGGTGTGTAGCATGGCTACTTGTCAAGGGACCATGGGCACCTTAATGGGACGTGGTGCCTTTGACGGCTCATGAAGAGGGGCATGGCCCCTGGTACCCACTTAAAATGAGGGTTATTTTGGGAAGTTCCTTTTTAAGTTAGTATTAAGTGAGGTCGTTTTCCTTAGTTTTATACACCTATATAAGTCATTTTAAAGTCAAATTCACCTAAACTAAATCATATTTCCCAAACACCCAAATATTTCCCCAAGTTCATCTTCTTTCAAAAAATTCTCTCTCTAAAACTTTAAGGAAGAAAAAGAAGAAGGAAGTTGGAACTAGGGTTTAAGAATCTAGGTTTCTACTCAAATTCCTTGGATTCCATCGCTAAGATATAATAGTCCTTCATCCATGGATTGTCTTCATCCATGGAGTCCCTCCAAATTCAATTTCAAAACTAGCAATTTCCCAAAGGTTAGGGTTTGACTTCAATATCATGGGTTCCCTTCAAAAATATTTATAATGATTGATTTATGATATATTATGTATAAATTGTTGATTTCCTATGGTTTTAATGTTTAATCCCCCAAGAACCCATGAAACTCCCATATTCCTCAATTATGATCTTGTAATGTGGGTTTGTTGATTATAGAAGAATGTTATGAGATTATGCATGTAGTGATTGGGTTACTTGAATTATGATTATATCCATGTCTACTGTATTAATTCTTTATGTTTTGATTGAATATGATCTATGGTCCTTTAAGGGGAAAAGTATGAGAATTATTCATGATTATGAGATTTATGAATATGCTTAAAGAACATATTGAGAGTGAAGTGATTATAACTATGATATTGTTGTGTGTTGTTGAAAGGTTATTCTCATTCACACACCTATGTATGAATATGATATGAAGTGAAAGGTTTTCTTACAATATAATGATTCTAAGGTTGAAAGGCTATTTTCACCTATTGAATCTAGGAACTTTCTTATGAATTATGTTGGATTGAGTGTCAAGACATTCCTCCATAAGTATGAACTTAAGTCAAGACTTAATATGAACTTTGTGGGAATTAATGCTTAGCATCGAGTGGATATTGATATGAGATGGAAGCCCTCATGATAGTAGAGGTCATGTTTCTAGAAGTAATCTATTGCGATGGAAACTCTCACGTTAGTAGAGGCCGGGTTTTCTACTAACAATCCCCTTATCCCATAAACTATGTTCCCCCATAGGTCTTTAGGTAGTGGATCCACCTAAGCTAAGAGTATGGTTCTACCTTAGGCAAGTAGGACAACCTTTTTTCGGTGTGGGGTCAACACTGGATTCCATGTTAAGCTCACATGGTCTATTTCGGTTCAGGCTTGTCCCTACTATGATAGTATGAACAATAATATGAATTATGAACTATGGCTACTCAAGAAGCTTTACTCAGCATGGGTAGGATTATGGGATCTTGTTCATGCATTGCACAAGTATGCTTTGAGGGTACTTATGGTATGTTTTCATTATGTTATGATGATCTATATGTGGAATATGCTTATGTCTTGTGTTTCTCCATTATCTTCAAAATGATGCTTTAACATAGTAAATTGCATGCATTCAATTTAAAATGTCCTTTTTTTTGCATGTTTTCAATGTTTTTATGCATGGCTATCATACTTAGTGCATTTTTGTATTAACCCATATTTTCCTATACTTTTCCCAAGTGTAGGGTCTGGTTCTTAAGGCGGTCGTCTTTTGGTTCAAGCTTGGATTCGACTATTCCCTAGCTTGTGGTGAGTCCTCATGATTCGAGGATGCATGTTTCATTTGTAGTCCCTTTCTTGTATTTCCTTTTTTTTGGATTATGTTGTAAGGACTGTGACCCTATTTGATTCAAGTATTGTAATAGATGGCTATATTGATATAAGTCTAGACTTCCGCTTTCCCTTATGAAAATTTATGAATTGAAATGTGTTTTTACTCTTTATTATTCTATGCTTATGTTATCATATGCTAAGTGGCTTACATGGTGCCATCTGGGGTTCTATGTGCCTTGTTACATCTAGGGAGTTGTAACACCCCGAAAACTAGTAAGCTAAACTATAGAATGTTTAGCCTTGTGTTAGGGTTCTAGAGTTTGATATGAGGGTTAAACTCTTAAAAATGACTTCCTGAACTTAGAATGAGCGTTTTAGGGTTAGGGCGTCGAGGTACAACTCCCCAGGGACCAACCAAGGGTCCTTGAGGAGGACCCAAACCAGCCTCTAAGAAACTGCCCAAAAAGGGCCACCTACGGATGACACTTATGCCAAGTAGATGGACCGGCGCCCCGTGGTTGGGTGTTGTGGGCCAAGGGCCAAACTGAGGTGCTGCAGACCATGAACGAAAGACTTGCAGCCACCCCGTAGACCCACCCACAGTCCATGGTGCTTGGTTGTACGTCATGCATGTAGGCTGCCTCAATTCGGCCAAGTGTAAAGATTTTTAGGTTATTTCCTTTTTTGTTAATTTGATATGGGGTCATTTTATATTGTTTTAATAAACGTATATAATACTTTTTAAGCCATTAACCACCTCCTAAACCTCATAAACCCCAAGACCCCAAATCCATAACCAACTTCCCCCCAAATAAACTCTCTCTAGAATTCCAAGGAAGAAGAAGAAGAAAGGTGAAGCTAGGGTTGATCAATCATGCTTTTATCCCCAAATTCATGGTGAATCGTCAATAAGGTATGTTATATTATTCGTCTATGGATTATTCGTCTATGGATTCTTCCATCTATAGAGCCCCCTAGATTTCCCCCAATTGTGAAGAACAAACCCAATTCTAGCTAGGGTTTCTTCCTGTGTTATGGGTAGAGTTGAGTATGATTCCAATTGAGTGGATAATACTTGTTTATGGTTATTTCTTATTGATTCATGATATTATGATGATATTACATGTTGTCCATGGTTAACCCTAGTCTAATTGATGAATTTGAGTTATGTGGGTTGACTTGATGTATTCGGGCGCTTCATCCAACACTAAACGCCCACGGTCGTTCAATAGTAATATAACCCAACTAGTGAGTTGGGGTCGAGTCACAAGGGAGTGGTTTGTAATTGAGAATCAATAGGAAAGCAAAAATATGTTCAAGGTTGACACAGTGTCAATATCAAAGGGGGTTTTCGTAAGCAATTATCAACTAAAATGACAACTAAAACAAAAATGCAAATATGGAGACTGGATTCTTGGGATGTGATAGGAATAAGGGCTAAAATAAACAACCGAGTAAATGTTATTTATAGTAAGTCGCTGTAAATTGGTAACTAGGCTAGACTTTAGTGGGTGTAAATTTTCGCTCGAACAATTTACCTCGAATCAAATCGGTTTCTCTCGAACATCGATAAGCGGCAATGAAGCGCAACATTCGCCTTAGTCAATTCACTCTCTCGAGTTGAATGTGTTGGAGAGATTTTAGGATTCACTCTCTCGAGCTAAACCAACGACAACCCAATAACCACAGACTATCGATTCAGTAGTTTTGGTTTTACAATCCCCCTCTCGAGCAAGTAAAAAACACAAAGATAAAATTGTATTTGCAACTACAACCCCATTAAATTCAAACACAACTACGGAAAGAAATCACCTTTAAACAGAAAAATAACTATCGATAAGCAATACCCAGCAGTAAATTCAACCCATATTTACATAATCACACCCTAAGAATTGGGGTTTTAGCTAGACATAGTAAAGAGATAGAAAGCGATACCGAAAACTGTTTCCATCAAATGGCTATGATAAATATTGACTTTACACGCATCAAGGATGAGGAATATTCAATACCCACTTCCAAATGTTTAGAAAATGAAAATCTTCAACTCTTCAAAGCTAAGGAAAATTATCTCCAAAAAAACTAAGTTCTAAAACTGAGTAACTCTGAAACTGAGTTCTGAAATGTAAAACTTAAAAATTGCATACTAAACTAAAAATTCAAACAAGTATTGATAGTTGTCAAAAAGTCTGTTGCGAAGGATCACTCGGCGCAGTTAGTCGGGATCGCCGATCCTCTCGGTGATCCGTCGTTTAGTCTGGTTCATGCATTGGCCTTCAGCAACTTCAAGTTCTATAATGTTGGGTGATGGAGTAATGCATCGCACAATCATTCGGTGACTCGCCGACTGTTCCTTTCTATCGTCTATTTGATTTTGTCCTTCAGGGCTTGGCACACTGGAACATTAGGCGAGACCATAGCCAGTCAGCGACTCGCCTAATGGTTTAGGTGATCCTCAGGCCTTCTTTACTTCGTTCTTTCGGCTGCCTTGTTCCTCTTTTCTCCATAGTGTCCATGCTTTGTCCCTAAGTTCAAATACCTGAAATTCAAGTATTTACATCAGTTATTGAGACAAAATATGCATTTGAGGACACTACATCTATTAAAATCAAGCCCTAAATGAGTCCAAATCGTGGACTCATCAACACCCCTAACTTAAACTTTTGCTTGTCCTCAACTAAAACTCAAGTTTGGTAGTTCAAAAAGGTGTCTCAAATAGTGCTACACAAGACTCAATTATGAATGCACACAAAAAGATTCAATTTACTCATGCAAGGATCAATTGTGCACTCAAAGTTTCAAGTTGTGACTCACCATTATCAAAGAATCTCAAGCTCACTATACTTGCTTCAAATGCAAGTTCAAACTCAACAAAGGTATTCAAATGCCCTCACAAAACGAATGATTCCATATTCACTCAAAGGTTCAATCATTTAAAGTTCCGAAATCAAGATCAACACTCACACTCACAAATATTAACACAATGCATGATTTCACCCATAGGTTTGCCCTTATTTTCCAATCGACTTTTGCTTCAGCTCATTCAAGATCAAAAAGGTCTTTTTCAAGGCTTGTAATGGGGCTGAGTGTAATTGTATGGTCATTTAGGCTTATAGACTGAAAATCCTCATGAAATATGACGTGAACAACACCTTCTTTCCTTCTCTTTATCAATTTCATTCATGCTCAAAAGTCACCTATTATTCGTCTTCCATGAGTCATTGGAAACCCATTTTCTTTGTATTTCCACAACTTTATTTCACGACTTTTTCTTTCTTTTTCTTTTTCTTTTTTTCTTTTTGTTTTATATGGAGGGGTTCCATTTTTTCTCAAAACATGGGCATAAGGGACTCCTTTGCATTTACTTGATTTGCCTTCTATTTTCAC
This sequence comes from Solanum okadae, assembly GCA_036553675.1. Taxonomy (NCBI): domain Eukaryota; kingdom Viridiplantae; phylum Streptophyta; class Magnoliopsida; order Solanales; family Solanaceae; genus Solanum; species Solanum okadae. The sequence goes on along the minus strand of CM071684.1, from coordinate 20,893,799 downwards.
CACACCCCCAACTTAGGCTTTTGGCCTAAGTTGGATATTCAAACAAACCACAAATCATGAGGATTATGGGTAATGTGTCGATAAAAGGTAGCAAAGTTATCAAGATTCTTCCAAGAAAAGCATAAGGTTCAAAGGGTGCTCAAAAAAGGTTCACACACACACATGGTAAGCCATAAAAGAGGTGTAATGTCAAATTGGTTCACACTCTTTAAAGTTGCCTAAGATCATTTCAAGAGTTCACATCACTTAGTCAACTGGACCAATGGGGCAAATTCTAGGTGTCATCATGCATGGTTCACAGTAAGCTCATCACACAAGGCATTGACACCAAAATTAAACAAGATTCCACAGTTTCGCTAGTGTGCAATGTTCATCACAAAAGACTAGATCCGATAATTGGCTAGCCAAAACAAGATGCAAAGAGTTCACATATTTTCGATGCAACTTCAATTGGCCTCGCCACACATTCAGTTTTGTTCGATTATGAGCACTATTCAAGTCATCGGTATTGATCAAAACCGATACACAATTTTGCAAGAGAACATCTCATTCAACACGTACAAGAGGTGGCAATAATTTTTTGGAAGGGTCAAAATCATTTATAATGAAAAACGAGGAGCCACACGCTCAAGCATCCACAAAATCAACGTCAACACATTTATAGATTTCAACCCAAATATATAAACAAAATGGAGCCACAAAAGATGGGCCTCACCCCACCACAAATAAAAACATTTGTCCTCAAATGCAGATAAAAAAACATCCATAAGTCGAAATAAAGTAAGGCATATATGGAGGTAAAGAGAGGTTCATGTCTACACAGTCGCTCCATCTGGTTGGGCATCAGTACCATATCCATCACTCTAAGTTTGAGCATCAGTGCTCGGGGTCACCTCAGGAGGAACGATAGTGTCAGATCCACTAGGGGCTGTCACGTACGAGTCCTCCAGAAAGCCATGCACAGCTGCACAAAATCCCCGGGCCCATGAAGGAACATTAGGGTCTCTGATAGTGGTCTTCATGTTAGAAGTGGACCTCTTGCCCTTGCCTTTCCCACCAGTTGTGGTAAGTTTCGTAGCTTTTCCGCTGGATATAGTTGCATCCTCATTTAACGTAATCCCCTTAGACTTCTCTTGGATTGGTATTATTCTTTCAGTTGATTTTGATCTAGTCATGTCTACAAAATATCTAGCAGAAGTTAGGAAATATCCAAACAAATGCACAGAGAATTAGGCACAAACAGAATCACCAAAATAGTTGGCGGGTCGCCGATTTGCTTCGGCGAACTGGGTTAGCCTGCCAAAAGTTATAGTGCATAAAAGGGTTCAGTTGTGCAGACAAAGGGCGATCAAGAAAACTTTCGGTGAGTCACCAAGTTCCTTCGGCGACCTCAGGCTTCTCGTCGAAAGTTACAGACTCTAACAACACATTTAGCATGAAGTTAAAGACTAAAATGAAAATCCAAATATAGGGACGGGATTCTTGGGATGTGAAAGGAATATGGGCTAAAATAAACAATCGGGTAAATGTTATTTATAGTAAGTCGCTGTAAATTGGTAACTAGGCTAGACTTTAGTGGGGGTAAATTTAATCTCGAACAATTTACCCTGAATCAAATCGGTTTCTCTCAAACACCGATAAGCGGCAATGAAGTGCAGCCTTCGCCTTAGTTCATTCACTCTCTCGAGCTAAATGTGTGGGAGAGGGTTTAGGATTCACTCTCTCGAGCTGAGACCACGACAACCCAATAACCACATACTATCGATTCAGTAGTTTTGGTTTTACAACTTCTCTCTCGAGCAAGTCAAAAACATGAAGATAAAATTGTATTTGAAACTATGACCCCATTAAATTCAAATACAACTACTGAACAAAATCACCTTTAAACAACAAAAAACTATCGATAAGCAATACCCAGCAGTAAATTCAACCCATATTCATATAATCACACCCCAAGAATTGGGGTTTTAGCTAGACATAGTAAAGAGATAGAAATCGATACCGAAAAGTGTTTCCATCAAATGGGTACGATAAATATTGACTTTACACGCATCAAGGATGAGGAATATTCAATACCCACTTCCAAATGCTTAGAAAATGGAAATCTTCAACTCTTCAAAGCTAAGGAAAATTGTCCCCAAAAAACAAAGTTCCAAACCTAAGTAACTCTGAAACTAACATCTGAAATGTAAAAGTTAAAAATTGCATACTAAACTAAAAATTCAAACAGGTATTTATAGTTGTCAAAAAGTGTAGCGCGAAGGATCACTCGACGCAGTTAGTCGGGATCGCCAATCCACTCGGTGATCCTCCCTTTAGTCTGGTTCATCGCATTTTTGCATTGGCCTTCAGCAACTTCAAGTTCTGTAATGTTGGGCGATGGGGTAATGCATCTCGGAATCGTTCGGTGACTCGCCGACTACTCCTTTCTATCACCTATTTGATTTTTTTCTATCAGGGCTTGGCACACTGGAACATTAGGCGAGACCATAGCCAGTCGGCTACAAGTCCAATGGTTTAGGTGATCCTCAGGCCTTCTTTACTTCATTCTTTCGGCTACCTTGTTCCTTTTTGCTCCATAGTGTCCATGTTTTGTCCCTAAGTTCAAATACCTTAAATTCAAGTATTTACATTAGTTATTAAGACAAAATATGCATTTGAGGACACTAAATCTACTAAAATATTATTGAGACAAAATATGCATTTGAGGGCACTAAATCTATTAAAATCAAGCCCTAAATGAGTCCAAATTATGCACTCATCATGGGTTTATGCCATGAAAGGTGAAATTGACGATTCAAATGTCATCTTCTAGAATTGATGTTATGAGTAGTAGTTGTTCAAGAATAGAAACATGTAAACATGAATTGAACTAGATTTTAGTATATATGATGGATCATGACTAATAAAGCTTGAAGTTGGACCTTTATGATGAATTATGACTAGAATCACTTGATAATGAAGAATGTGATTAGGATACATTGAAATCTAGGTATGTATGATGATTGTAAGAAGTAAAGCTTTGAGAGAAAGGCTTGTAGTCATGAATGTTGAATCACCTGGGCTTTGAGAGTAAATTTAATGTGATGAATAAAAGTCTAATGGGTAGAATTGTGGTGAAAGGCCTATACTCACCTAGCCTACCTTATAAATTCTTGAATGTATAAAGTGATAAGATCCTTGAACATGGATTGATTGTCAAGGATATTCTTGAGACTTGAATGTTAAGCAAGGCTTAATAGTGAATCTCTAGGTGTATGCTTGGCCCCAAGTGGATATTGACAATGAGATGGAGTGTCACACAAGGTAGGGTCCGGGCTGCAAGTTGAAAGGAGAACCACACCTAGTGATGTGAGGATTGTCCAAGTTAAATGTGGGACTCTTACGTAGTAGAGTGTAGGTTTTCCCAAAGTTAGGTCTCATGAGATAGAAGCCTTCACACAGTGGAGTTAGGGTTTCTAGTAGCAATCTCCATATCCAATGAACTAAGACATACTTGAAGAAGTATCTCGAAGTGTTCAAAAGCATTAATGGACTTAGATGTACTTAAGGGAGTATCTCATAGGGTCCATCTTAGAACTTAGACATGCTTAAAGAAGCGTCTCATAGGGTTCAACCTAATAATGAACCAAGATGTTCTTAAAGGAGTACCTCATAGTGTTCTAAGGTTTAAAGAGAGGGACTAGTTTCCAACAAAGAAGTATGAGTATGACGACCTAAAAGTGGTACTTAGTAGGAATGGCATTATGGGATGCCATTCATGCATTGCACAAGTATGACTTAAGGTTATTCAAGATAGTGTTCTCTTATATAATTTATGCTTAGATAGGATTGTGTTGTAATTGCCTTCCTTGCTAGTGTCAACTAAAGGTGAGAGATTCCCTTGGTTATGAGTGTAAGCTAAGAATGAGACCAAATGAATGGTAAGTATGAATATGGTGGCTTCAAGGTTATGCTTAGTGTGAATGGTATTATGGGACGCCATTCATGCATTGAACAAGTATGCTTTGAGGTTAGTTAGGAGTAGAGTGCTCTTATGATATAAAAGCCTAAGTCTTGACTATGTATATAGACTATGTTTAAGATGACCAAAAAGGGATACTTAGCTTAGATGGTCTTATGGGATGTCATTCATGTATTGCACAAGTATGCTTTGAGGTTACTTGAGAAGTATTTCTTTTATGCTTTGAATGACTAAGGATGAAAAATGCCTATATGATGCTTATGTTGCAGACTTTGCTTATGATTATGCTATTGTCTCGTATGCGAAGTTTATGTTTCATTAAGTATTTCTTATGCTTATGGATTATGTCTTATGTTGACTAACCGTTATGTTATGCTCTTATGATGTTATGCTAGCTATCATATTTAGTACTTTTGTGCTAACTAATACTTTGCCTACATTCTAATCAAATGTAGGGTTCGGAGATTGGCTTCCATTCTTGAGGATAGGTTTCTAAGGAGCAAGGAGTTGAAAACTTGGTGAGTCCTCATAGATTAGAGGACAAAACCACTATTTCCTTTATTTCTTTTATTTCCATGTTTTGAGACTATTGTATGGGCTATGTCCCAAGAGTTTTATTCAAAAGTTTTATTAGAGGGTTTGAGACAAAAGTGTCTTAAAGACTTCCGCTTGCTTTTATAAAAGATTTCGATTGTATGGATAAAGATTTTAAAAATTTCCATACTTTTATATTATCTTATGTTATGATGTGCTAATGGCTTGTATGAGACCCCTTCGGGGTCAAGTACGCCATGTTACTTCTAGGGTGTACCCATGGGTGTTGACAAACTTGGTAATCAGAGTACAAGGTTTAGAATGGTTCTAGGATTGTCTCAAACCATGTCTAGTAGAGTCTTATTCATAAAAGTGAAGCGCACCACCTTAATGAATAGGAGGCTATTGGAAGTTTAGGAAATCTCACTTCTTCATTCTCTAAGTTGTGACATAGAGTTTGGCTCTAGTAGGTCCTTCTAATATGTGCCCTATGGTTTTTTAGGGTATGGCTAATACAAGGGAAAATGCTAGGAGAGATGAGGAAGGTAATATGGAGCAAGAGGTTCCACCATAAGCTCCTCCTCAAGCTCCAATTGATCCTCTAGTTGAGAATGGCACTCACGCGGAGTTTAGGTCTATTATGCAATTGTTGGCTCAAGCCTTGACTGCACAAGCCAATAGAGAGATTATAGCTCCGGCTAACCCAATAAGGGAGATGGCTGCTTCTAGAGTGAGGGAATTTTTGAGGATGAACCCTCCGGATTTTTATGGCTCCAAGGTGGAAAAGGTAGAAAAAGAGGAACTAGCCGCTTACCAATTGAAGGATGTTGCACAAATATGGTATGAACAATGGAAAGAAAATAGACCGGTAGAATCAGGTCCAATAGAGTGGGAAGGGTTCAAAGAAGCATTCATTGATAGGTTCTTTCCCCGAGAGTTGAGGGAGGCTAAGGTGGAAGAGTTCACTAACCTTAGACAAGGTAGCATTAGTGTTAATGAGTATGCCTTGAAATTCACCCTACTATCCAAGTATGCTCCATCTATGGTGGTGAATTCGAGAGATATGATGAGTAGCTTTTTGACGGGTGTGTCTGAATTGGTGGAAGAAGAATGTCGTATGGCAATGCTCCATAATGGCATGGATCTCTCTAGGCTTATGGTGTATGCCCAACAAATGGAGGAGTCAAAACTTAGTATAAAGAATAGAAAGATGAAGACGGCTAGGACTAATGAGGGGAACTTTTCTAATGCTAAGTATGATGGACAAGGTAGGCCTAAGTCTAAACAAAGGTATTCCGGTCAAGATTCTTCCAACACCCTTAGGTTTGACCAAGAGAAAGGTAGTGAGTCTCCATTAGCTAAGTCTACTAGCTCCAAGTGTGGAAGGAGCCATTACGGTAAGTGCCTAGTCGGCATGGATGGTTGTTATGGGTGTGGAAAGAGTGGGCACAAAATGAGAGATTGCCCGATTCTTAAGGCTAAAGCAAGGGAAGATAAGCAAGTTGCCTCAATTGGTCTGGATGAGAGTACTCAAAAGAAGAATAGGTTCTATGTCCTTCAAGCTAAGAATGATCAAGAGTGACCTCCTAATGTGGCTACCGATATGTGTTTCATTCTTTACTAAAATTCCGGTATTGTTTGGTCTTTTATGACTTATTATATTAGACCTTGAAGTTTCCTTTAGTATGAATGATGTTAGAAGAGTTTACATAGGCTTACTCCCAAGGGGGAGATGTTGTGCCTATCTAGTAAAGTTATTGTGTGTCATGTGTTGCCATGATTTCCTTATATGCATGCTGATGAGTCCACAATTTGGACTCATTTAGGGATTTATTTTAATAGAATTAGTGTCCTCAAATGCATATTTTGTCTCAATAACTGATGTAAATCCTTAAGTTTTAGGTATTTGGAGTTCGAGGCAAGGCATGGACACTACTTGGAAAAAAGGAACAAAACGACTGAAAAGACGAAGAAAAGAAGGCCTGAGGATCGCCAAATGCATTCGGCGAGTCACCGAAAGGCCTTAACCTTGCCCAAAGTTCCAGTGTGCTGAGCCCTGAAGGAAAAAGATAAAGTTGGCAATGAAAGGGAGAAGTCAGCGTGTCACTGAATAGTTCCGCGAAGCAGTACTATATCGCCCAATGATCTAGAATGCGAAGATGCTAAAGGCAAAAGCTAAAAGGCGATGAAGCAGACCAAATAGTGGATCGTCGAGTGCATCGACGATCCCGACTAACTGTGCCGAGTGAACCTTCTCAGCACAGTTTTTGACAACTATAAATACTAGTTTGAATTTTTATCTTAGTACGCAATTTCAGATAGAACATTTTATTTTCTAAGTTTTGAAGTAGAGAACAATTTTGCTTAGCTTTTACAGATTTGTAAACTTCCAATTCCAAGAAATTAGAAGTGGGTGTTGAAGCTTTATCATCGTAGACTTGTTTAAAGTGAATATAAATCATGCCCCGTTGATGTTACTTCGATTTGGTATCATTTTCTTCCTTTTCTGTATGTCAAGCTAAAACCCCAAATCTTGGGGTGAGATTTTGTGAATATGGTTAAATTTCCTGTTGGGTATTGCCTATTGTTAGTCTATTTGTTGATTAAATGTGATTTTGTTTAGTAGTTCTGTTTGAAATTAATGTGATTGTAGTTGCAAATACTATTTCATCTTAGTGTTTTTGGCTTGCTCGAGAGAGAGGTTTTAAAACTAAGACTACTAAATCGATAGTTGATGGTTATTGGGTCGTCATGGGTTCAGCTCGAGAGAGTGAATCCTAGGCCTTTTCCCACACATTCAGCTTGAGAGAGTGAATGGTCTAAGGCAGAGGTAATGCTTAAAAGCGGTAACTCAGTGTTTGAGAGAAACCGAGTTGATTCGAGGTAAGTTGCTCGAGAGAGAATTTGCCCCCACTAAAGTCTAGCCTAGTTTCAAATGTTCAAAAATTCATTATCAATAACATTTACCCGATTGTGTAGTTTATCCCATATTCCTATCACATCCCAAGAATCCCATCTCCTATATTTGCATATTTGTATTTTTGTTGTTTTAGTTGTTAATCGACTACAAACCCTTCATTGATAATTGACATTCGTATCAACCCCTTGATTTAGCATGTTTTTACTCGATAATGTTTTTAGCTATGGTTAAATCTAGCATATTCACACTTAACTCTTAATTCTCAGAAACCGCTCCCTTGGGGATCGACCCCAACCCATTCGGTTGGGTTATATTACTATTGTACTATCGTAGACACTCGAATTGGAAGTTGTGTCTTGACTACGCAAACATAAAAAATGGCACTGCTGCTGGGAAGTGGTGTTACTTGAGAATTTCGAGTTACGTCAAATTTTGCTCTTGTTAGTCATAGTTTACTTACTTAATTTTTAGTTTAGTTTTGTTTGTTTGTGTGAATATTTCAGGAAGTATGAGTGTGAACGGCAGCAATGGCAGCCAAGTAGGCCATCAAGACGACATCAGAAACCTTAATGATGTAAATGAGCCTCATGCTAATGACCCCCATCTCATGGGTGGTATTTGTTCCATTTGGTTGCCTCCGACCGAAGGGAATGTTGTATTCCACATCAGGAGTACTATGTTGCAACTCTTGCAACTAAAGGGGTTTTTTAATGGATTGGCTCATGAAGACCCTTATGAGCACATTCGAAATTTCGTGGATGTGTGCGGACCATTCTCCTTCAAGAATATATCCTAAGAGTCGGTTCGTTTACAATTGTTCCCATTCTCTTTGATGATAGAAGCATGGAAGTGGCTAGCTGAATTGCCACGCGACTCAATCACTTCGTAGGAGGAGTTGGTCACCTCATTTAATGTGCGATTTTTCCCTCATTCAAAGATGATGACTCTTGGGGACAATATCCAAAGCTTTAAGCGTTTGGAGGGCGAGCCAATTCTTGAGACTTGGCTGTGATTCAAGAAGTTGGTGCTCCAATGCCCAACTCATGGCTTGCCTAACAACGTATTGCTGCAGTACTTCTACCGGAGCCTAGATTTGGTGAACAAGGGTGTTGCTGACCAACTTTCTCCTAGAGGTTTGATGCAACAGCTGTTAGTGGTAGCAACTCAGCTATTGGATGGCATGACCACGATAAATCAAGCTTGGTACAATCGTGAAGATCAAGTCTCCCCTTTTACATTCAAATTGACAAAGGAGCAGATGGAAAAAGATCAAGAGAGGGACCAAAACATGGCCAAGATCATGACACAACTTGACATTTTGTCCAAAAATGTCATGTGAGCTGGTGCTCGGGGTGTCAATGATGTGGGTATCGGGTTTGCAAATTTGAAAGAGGCAAAGTTTGATGCTTTGTACAATGAAGAGGTGAACTTCCTAGCCAACCAAGGCGGTGGTTATCGTTCAAACTACCCAAGGCAGGGTGGTAACCAAGGTTGGGCTAGAGATAAAGGTTGGAAAGAGCGTGAATGGAGAGACTGTAATCCTAATTGGAAGGATGGGGAGAAGGATAGGTATGTGCCTCCCCACGAGCACCAAAACCAAAAGATTCGGAGGGTGGTAGGTTTGAGGATATGCTTTCTCGTATCCTCAAAAAAGTTGAGGGGTCAGACAAGATCTTGAAAGAGATAAAAGAAGACGTGTCGACCCTTAGCCAGACCGTTACCTCCCCTTCAGTATCAATCAAGCAACTGGAGACCCAAATGGGTCAGATGTCGTCTCACCTAAATTTGAGACAAAAAGGGGGGTTGACTAGTGACACTATGGTCAACCCCAAGAATGAGGTTTGAAGGTGGACTTGTGTCGTGCCACGACGTTAACTAAGGCGTTGTTTGGGAGGCAACCAAAAACCCCGTATTGCTTTTATTTATGTTTTGGTAAAATAATGGTATGTTGTTTGTATAGGTTGAAGTGTGGAAAGTGTTCGAAAAGTGCAGGGTGGCTAGCAACAAGTCCAGTCGGTGAGTCACCGAAAAGGTTGGCGATCCCGACCTAATCCGTCGTTTGACCCAAGACATCTTCAAATTGAGGTTTGTAAAACTCGGTGCGCCCAGGAAATTATTTGGCAAGTCACCGACCATGTCGGTGATCTCGACGGAGACCGCCGTTGGGACCCCCGCTAACTAGAGGTCCTATAAAATTCGGTGAGGAAATTGAACACTCGGCGTGACGCCGAGCGGATGGGCGAGCTTGACTAATGTCGCAGAATGGGCGAGAACTGGACAGTTTTTGCAGGCCAAAGGTTTAAAAGTTGCAAACTCATTGACTTTCCCTCACTATTTATCTTCCCAAACTCACATCTGCTCGTTAGTTCCTATATTTTCACAATTTAAAATTATTTTTAGTTATGATTTGTGCTCGGAGTTTGATTACATTGCTGCCTAGCATTTCAATCTCCTTTTTATCGACACCAAAGGTTAGTTTTCTATGCCCAAGTTTATTTTATCAAAAATTATACTCATTTGCAATAGCCTGATCTTGTTGAAGTGTTCTGATCATGCCTGATAGGATTAGATTGTTTACATGCATGATTTAATTTGATAATTTTTCTTGAGTAGTTGTGACTGTTGAATTCCCGTAATTGTATGCCTTAAACAGGATTAAAATTTGAGTGGTTGTGTTTGGGTGTGATGGGTCCTACCTTAATTTATAACTAGTGCATGATTTGATTTTGTTTTTGGGGGTTGCGGGTTTAAATTCGAGAAGTTGGGTTGAAAATAGGCACGTTGGGCCGTTTGGCGAGCTAGGTTGATCTCCCCGAACCACTCGGCGGTTCACCTAATGTCCCCATCTCGCCTTTGATTCCATTCTTTATTTGATGATTGATTCTATAACTTTGACGAGAAGCTTAATGTCGCAAAACGCACTCGGCGACTCGCCGAAAGTCCTCTCTCTCTACCTTTGTCTGCACCCCTGAACCTTTGTGCACTGGAACTTTTGGCGGGCCTGTCCTTGTTCACCGAAAGCTATAAGTGGCACACCGAGTGGTTCCCCCCATCACCTACTTTCTGTAGTTTTATAGGTAATTCCTTCAGCGAACTCGATCTAACTCGCCCAAGAATTCAGCGATTCACCCTCTGGTTTGGCCAGTTTGTCTGAAATTGTTCTGTTGTGCTTTTGTTTAAGTTTTTCTAACTTCTCTTTGAGATTTTGCAGACATGACTAAGTCAAAAGCTACAGAAAGAATAACACCAGCCCAAGAGAAGTCCAAAGGGATTGCGATAAATGAGGATGCAGCTACGTCGAAAGGCAAAGCTATGAAACTACCCGCAACTACCGAGAAAAGCAAGAGCAAGAGGCTCACTTATGTCAGGAAGACCATTACCCTAGACCCTAATATTCCTTCGTGGGCCCGGGGATTCTGCAGGGTGGTGGATGTCTTTTTGGCGGACTCACACTCAGCAGAACTTAGTGAATCTGGCACTGTTGTTCCTGCTGAGGTGACCTCAGGCACTGATGCCCAGGCTTAGGGTGAGGCATAGGCACAGATGCCCAGACAGATAGAGCAACTGTGTAAACAGGACCCCCTGTTTACCTCTCTCCCTGTTTTGCTTTATTTCACCATTGGATATTTATTTTTTTTGCATTTGGGGACAAATGCTTTTTATTTGTGGTGGGGTGAGGCCCACATTTGTGTGCTGATTATGACTCTTGTTTTGTTTCTATATTGGGTTTTTAGTTTAAATTATGTTATACACTGCTTTTTGTGGAAGGTTTGAGCTTGTGGCTCCTTGTTTTTAATTGCAACTCGTTGCTTTTAATTGGAAATGATTTTTGGACCCTTTTAAAAAAAATTTGCCACCGCTTCTGTGTCGAATGTGGCTGTTCTTTTGCAATTTCAGTATCGGTCCCGATCAATACTGATGACTTGAATAGTTCTCATAATCGAACATACATGAATGTGCAGCTACGATGAGGCCAAATGCAGTTGCATAGACAATATGTGAACTCTTTGCATCTCGTTGTGACTAGCCAATTATTAAATCGAGTCTCTTGTGATGAACATTGCTCACTAGCGAAAGTTTGGAGTCTTGTTTGACTTTGGTGTCGATGCCTTGTGTGATGAGATTATTGTGAACCATGCATGATAACACCTAGAATTTGCCCTGTTGGTCAGGTCGACTAAGTAAGACTACCTCTTTATATGATCTTAGGCAACTTTGAAAAGTGTGAGACAATTTGACGTATACCTCTTTTGTGGCCTACCTTGTGAGTGTGTGAACCTCTTTTGAACACCCCTTGAGCCTTACCTTTCTTTGGACGAAACTTGATGAAAACATGACCTTTCTTAAATCCACTACCTATAATCCTCTTGATGTGTGGTTGATTGAATAGCCAACTTATGTCAAAAGCCTAAGTTGGGGGTGTGGTGAAAAGAGAAGGAAAGTCAAGAGCGCAAGAAAAGTCTCCTTTAACCCATGTTTTTGAGAAAAAAATGGAACCCCTCCATATAAAAAGAAATGGAAAAGAAAAGAATGAAAAAGTTATGGAATAAAATACAAAAGAAATGGGGTTTCCGAACAATCCATGGAAAGTGAATAATAGAATGACTTATGAGCACTAAAGAAAATGATTAAAGAAGAGGAAAGGAAGTGTTGTGAGCACCACATTTCAAGAGGACGAAAGTCACTAAGCCTAAATTACCATACCTTTGCGCTCAGCCCCATTACAAGCCTTGAAAATACCTTTTTGATCTTAAGTGAGCTGAAACACTTGTTTATTGGAAAATACGGGCATATCTATGGGTGAAAGCATGCATTATGTTCTTCTTTGTGAGTGTGAGCGTTGCATTTGATTCTGGAACTTTAAATTGTTGAACCATTGTGTGTGAATATGGAATCATTCTTTTGTGTGAGGGCATTTGAATACCTTTGTTGAGCTTGAACTTGCATTTGAAGCAAATATGGTGAACTTGAGAATCTTTGATAATGGTGTGTCACAACTAGAAACTTTGATTGCACATTTGATCTTCGCATAAATAAATTGAGTCTTGTGTGTGCATTCATGATTGAGTCTTGTGTAGCACTGTTTGAGACATCCTTTATGAAATGCCGAACTTGTGTTTTACTTGAGGACATGCAATAGTTTAAGTTAGGGGTGTTTATGAGTCCACAATTTGGACTCATTTAGGGCTTTATTTTAATAGAATTAGTGTCCTCAAATACATATTTTTTCTCAAGAACTGATGTAAATCCTTAAGTTTCAGGTATTTGGAGTTTGAGGCAAGGCATGGACACTACTTGGCAAAAAGGAACAAAACGGCTGAAAAGACGAAGAAAAGAAGGCCTGAGGATCGCCTAATGCATTCGGCGAGTTGCCGAATGGCCTTAACCTCGCCCAAAGTTCTAGTGTGTTGAGCCCTGAATAAAAATGATCAAGTTGGCGATGAAAGGGAGCATTCGGTGTGTCACCGAATAGTTCTGCGAAGCAGTATTTTATCGCCCAATGATCTGGAATGCGAAGATGCTGAAGGCAAAAGCTGAAAGGCGATGAAGCAGACCAAATGGTAGATCGCCCAGTGCATCTGTGATCCCGACTAACTTCGCCGCATGAACCTTCACAGTACATTTTTTGACAACTATAAATACTAGTTTGAATTCTTTTCTTAGTAGGCAATTTCAGATACAACATTTTATTTTCTAAGTTTTGAAATAGAGAACATGTTTGCTTAACTTTTGGAGATTTGAAGACTTCCAATTCCAAGAAATTGGAAGTAGGTGTTGAAGATTCATCATCGTAGACTTGTTTAAAGTGAATATAAATCATACCCAGTTGATGTTACTTTGATTTGGTATCATATTCTTCCTTTTCTCTATGTCTAGCTAAAACCCCAATTCTTGGGGTGTGATTTTGTGAATATGGGTTAAAATTCCTGTTAGGTATTGCTTATTGTTAGTCTATTTGTTGTTTAACTGTGATTTCGTTTAGTATTTGCGTTTGAACATAATGTGATTTTAGTTGCAAATACGATTTCATCTTATTGTTTTTGGCTTGCTCGGGAAAGAGGTTTTAAAACTAAGAATACTAAATCGATAGTCGGTGGTTATTGGGTCATCATGGGTTCAGCACGAGAGAGTGAATCCTAGGCCTTTTCCCACACATTCCGCTGGAGAGAGTGAATGGGCTAAGGCAGAGGTTGTGCTTAAAAGAGGCAACTCGGTGTTTGAGAGAAACTGAGTTGATTCGGGGTAAATTGCTCGAGAGAGAATTTATCCCCACTAAATTCTAGCCTAGTTACAAATGTTCAGAAATTGATTATCAATAACATTTATCCGATTGTGTAGTTTATCGCATATTCCTATCACATCCCAAGAATCCCGTCTCCTATATTCGCATCTTTGTATTTTTGTTGGTTTACTTGTTAATCGACTACAAACAACCCATTGATATAATTGACATTCGTGTCAACCCCTTGATTTTGTATGTTTTTACTCGATAATGTTTTTAGCAATGCTTAACTCTAGCATATTCATGCTTAACTCTTAATTCTCAGAAACTGCTCCCTTGGGACTCGACCCCAACCCATTCGGTTGGGTTATATTACTATTGTACGATCATAGACACTCGAATTGGAAGTTGTGTCTTGATTACGCAAACATCACATGCTCATGAAAAAGTTTAGGTCTTGATAGAAATGACTTATATGCATTGTTTTGCCACATGTTATAGTGCATTGTGTATGTTTAGTTTGGGATTGAAGTTTTTGTTCATGTGCATTTAGATGAGTTGCATGAATGATGGGCTACTAGTCTAGAGTCATATCCTTGATGAAGTTTTTAGAATTGTCATTTGAGGATGAATGATCCCAAGGGGGAGATATTGTATCACCCCGGAAACTAGTAAGCTAAACTAGTGAGTTCTAGAGCCTTGTGTTAGGGTTCTAGAGTTTGATATAAGGGTTAAACTCATAAAAATGACTTCCCGAACTTAGAATGAGGGTTTTAGGGTTAGGGCGTCAAGGTACGACTCGAAAGGACCAACCAAGGGTCCTTGAGGAGGACCCAAACCAGCCTCTATGAAACTTCCCAAAAGGGACCACCTATGGATGGCACCTATGCCCAGTAGGTGGACCCACGCCCCGTGGTTGGGTGTCGTGGGTCAAGGGCGAAGGTGAGGAGCTGCACAACATGAACCACAGACCTGCAGTACGCCCCGTAGACCCATCCACGGTCCGTGGGGCTTGGTTGTGGGTCATGCATGTAGGCTGCCTCAATTCAGCAAAGTGTAAGGATTTTTAGGTAATTTCCTTTTTAGTTAATTTAATGTTGGGTTGTTTTTTATTGTTTTAATAGACCTATATAAGAATTTTTAAGCCATTAACCACCTCCTACACCTCATAAACCCAAGACCCCAAATCCATAACCAACTTTCCCCCAAATAAACTCTCTCTAGAATTCCAAGGAAGAAGAAGAAGAAAGGTGAAGCTAGGGTTAATCAATCAAGATTTTATCCCCAAATTTGTGGTGATTCTTCAATAAGGTATGTTAGATTATTCATAGATGGATTCTTCCATCCAAATAGGCCCCTAGATTCCCCCCCCCCCCCAATTGTGAAGAACAAACCCAATTCTAGCTAGGGTTTCTTCCTATCTTGTGGGTAGAGTTGAGTATGATTCCAATTGAGTGGATAATACTTATTTATGATTGTTTTAGTACTGATTCATGATATTATGATGATATTACAAGTTTTCCATGGTTAAACCTAGTCTAATGGACGAATTTGAGTTATGTGGATTTATGCCATGAAAGGTCAAATTGAGGATTCAAAGGTGATTTTCTAGAATTGATGTTATGAGTAGTAATTGTTCAAGAATAGAAACATGTAAACATGAATTGAACTAGATTTTAGTAGATATGATGGATCATGACTAGTAAAGCTTGAAGTTGAACCTTTATGATGAATTATGACTAGAATCACTTGATAATGAAGAATATGATTAGGATACCTTTAAATCTTGGTATGTATAATGATTGTAAGAAGTAAAGCTTTGAAATTAAGGCTTGTAGTCATGAATGTTGAATCACTTGGGCTTTGAGTGTAAAGTTAATGTGATGAATAGAAGTCTAATAGGTAGAATTGTGGTGAAAGGCCTATACTCACCTAACCTACCTTATAAATGTGTGAACGTATAAAGTGATAAGACCACTTGAACATGGATTGATTGTCAAGGACATTCTTCCATAAGACATGAATGTTAAGCAAGGCTTAATAATTAATCTTGGGGTGTATGCTTGGCCCCTAGTGGATATTGACAATAAGATGGAGTGTCACACAAAGTAGGGTCCAGGCTCCAAGTTGAAAGGAGTACCACACCTAGTGTTGTGAGGACTATCCAAGTTAAAAGGGGGACTCTTACGTAGTAGAGTGTGGGTTTTCCCAAAATTAGGTCTCCTGAGATAGAGGCCTTCACATAGTGGAGTTAGGGTTTCTAGTAGCAATCTCCATATCCAATGAACTAAGACATACTTGAAGAAGTATCTCAAAGTGTTCAAAAGCATTAATGGACTTGGACATACTTAAGGGAGTATCTCATAAGGTCCATCTTAATAATGAACTTATACATGCTTAAAGAAACGTCTCATAGGGTTCAACCTAATAATGAACTAAGATGTTTTTAAAGGAGTACCTCATAGTTTTCTAAGGTTTAAAGAGAAGGACATTTTCCAACTAAGAAATATGAGTACGAGGACCTAAATGTGGTACTTAGTATGAATGGTATTATGGGATGTCATTCATGCATTGCACAAGTGTCACGACCCAAGCCTAGGGCCTAGACGTGACATGGCGAATGAGGACCCCGAAGGAACCCCAAACAAGCCTCTCAAACTTGTCATCACACTTCATCGGTCGCGGAAGTACATTCAACATTAATTAACGGGAAATAGGGACTAAGGGCAAACCATTTCAAAATGACATCATAGAACAAGAGTCAAGCTCATTTACAAAATACTTGTCCAACGCACACCTCTACATACATAGATAGGACGGGGGCCATGACATACTACCGGCTCCCCTCATAGTCAAAGTACAATTGCAAGCTAAAGTCTCAAAACATAGGAGTAGGAAACATAACATAGCCCTCGAATCATTGAGGACTCACCAACAAACTCGGATAAGCACCGTACTAGCCACGTGAATGGAGAGAAGGATCAAGAGTAGCTTCGGTCCCTACATGGTGACATCATGTAGGCAAAATATGTGTTAGTACTTGGAATGTACTAAGTATGCGGGGTGCAACACAACAATAGGCAAAGACACAATCGAAATACAAGAAATAGTTTCATAGGCATTATGAATAACAATATGAGGATGCATGATCAAAGTGAAGTCAAAACATGTTTAAGTAAATCTATACTAATAATAGATATCATATGTGTATGCATGATCCAACCAATCTATAACCCCAACTTAGGATGGGGGATGCCGTTCACACCCGGACACCCTGGTGGCAAGGTATAAACCCCTCACATGGTTGATGTTGGTCACACCCCAAACATCCTAGGTGGTGAGATATAAACCTCTCACATGGTTGATGTTGGTCACACCCCAAGCATCCTAGGTAGTGAGATATAAACCTCTCACATGGTTGTCCGGTTCTTTTCCCCCGGACCGGGCATGGTCATGCAACACTTTATATAGGAAATTCCCATTAGGCTCTAATGTAATCTCACGTATGGAATGAACATATACACAAGCTTAGTTTGTTATCAACACATCTCTGGATTGCCATACAGATCATAACTCAAGCTTTAAAGCATCGATTCATCAATTCTCCATAGTTGGACATTTTGTCAAATACCTTGAAGGCATGTAATGGAATCAAAGAGCATGGAAAATAGGGTAGTAATTATGCAGCCAAACCAGTGAACAACCACAACAACACCTTTTAACACCCACAATACCACATGAAAATCTCCACATCCATTCCAAATTTAGATTCAAGTTCTAGAGTCACAACATGCTCAAAACAATCACTTTTCATGTTTAAAATTCAATGTGCAGGAAATTATTACAAAGAACAAGACTAAATTATGAATCTTAACTTAAACCATGAATTAATGAGTAGAATAGAGTCTAGGCACTATGGGTGGAAGGACCCATGAGTTCAACACCACATACCTTGAGTTCTTATGAAGGTCTTGAGAGTGTCTTCAATGGAAGCTTGGAACTTGGAGCAAGAGTCTCTTCAGTCTTGAGGAAGGTTTTGGATTAGGGTTCTTGAGAGAACTTGAGAGAAAATGTGTCTAAGTATGGGAGAGGTGTTTTGGGAAATGTTTTAGAGATGGGAATTGAACTAATGGTATATAGGAAATAACATATGCCCTTTGGAAAAATGGTCCTACACTTAGAAAAAAAAATGAGGCGGGTGAACAGTAAAAACGCTCACTGGAAATTGCATTTCCTGCCGGACAGAATTTACGAAAATGGGCATAACTTCTTCGTCCAAACTCCGAATGAGGTGAAACGAAGTGCGTTAGGTAGCTAACTCAAAGGGCTTTCCATGGATATGTTATGGGCCACCCAATTATTTTTGTGCTAGGAGATATGACCCTCCAAAGTAGACCCTCGAAAAAGGCTTCACTTGGAAATTTCGGATTTTGATACGGTTACTCTAAAATTTGGGTTAGACCCATTTCCCACTCAATTTGACCCCCTAAACAAGAATATGAAGTCGGATTTTCGAAAAACGAAACGGATTTTTTTTTTTTTTAGATATAGCTAAACAAGTTTCTGGTAACTTCCGAAGCACATTTTTAAGAACTTTTTGGGTCATTTCAATATCTCCCCCTTGGGAACATTCGTCCCCGAATGTGGAAGAGACGTACAAGGCAAGACTTAGTAAGAACATATCAGCCCCAACATGAATGCAAAAATTTTATTTAAACATCACTTCAAGATTTCAAAACTTAGTGTAAAGCATCCATAACTCATCAATTTAAACATATATGCACATTAATGATTCAGGGCTGAAATGTAAGACTCAATGGAGTACAAAGGACTTGATTTAATACCTTAGGCTTGAGTGGAGTTGAATAGATAAGGATAACATCTTTGCATGTCCGCTTCGGCCTCCCAAGTAGCACTCTCCACTTGCTGATTTCTCCAAAGCACCTTAACGGACGCCACTTCTTTGTTCCTCAACCTTTTAACTTGTCTATCTAAGACCTGAACCGGGACTTCTTCATACGTCAAATTATCTTCTACAACACCCACAACCTCAAGAGGTACAATAGCGTTAGGATCACCAACACATTTCCTCAACATCGATACATGGAATACCGGATGAACTAATTCCATCTCCTTGGGCAACCCCAACTCATAGGCTACTTTACCAACCCTTCTTATTATCTCATAAGGACCGACATACCTAGGACTTAATTTCCCCTTCTTACCAAAACGAACCACATCTTTCATTGGAGAAACTTTCAAATAAACCCAATCACCCACTTTGAATTCAAGATCCCGTCTCCTCACATCGGCATAAGACTTTTGACGACTTTGGGTTGTTTTCAACCTCTCCCTAATCATCCTTACCTTCTCAAAAGCATCCATGACCAGATCCGGACCCAACAAGGCCACCTCTCCAACTTCAAACCACCCAACCGGTGACCTACACCGTCTACCATAAAGTGCCTCAAAAGGAGCCATACCGATACTAGAATGATAACTATTGTTGTATGCAAATTCAATCAAAGGAAGATGATCATCCCAACTACCTTTCAACTCCAATACACAAGCTCTAAGCATATCCTCCAAGGTTTGAATTGTTCTTTCGGCTTGGCCATCCGTTTGAGGGTGGAAGGCCGTGCTAAGCTTTACCTTTGTACCAAGACCCCTTTGGAATGACTTCCAAAAGTGAGAAGTGAATTGGGCACCACGATCCGAGATGATAGACAAAGGAATCTCATGCAACCTTACCAATTCATGAATGTACAACTTGGCATACTCTTCATCCCCGTAAGTAGTTTTAACCAGTAGGAAATGAGCCGACTTTGTCATCCAATCAACCACCACCCAAATCGAATCAAAGCCTCTTCTAGCCTTGGGTAAGCCCACTACAAAATCCATGTTGATTTCTTCCCACTTCCAAGTGGGTATCTCAATGTCTTGAGTTAGGCCACCCAGCCTTTGATGTTCAGCCTTGACTTGTTGACAACTATGGCAACCCGAAACAAATTTTGCAATGTCCTTCTTCATACCGCCCCACCAATACACATCCCTCAAGTCTCTATACATCTTTGTTGACCCCGGATGAATAGAATAAAAAGAATTATGAGCCTCATCAAGGATTCTTTCCCTCACACCATCCACACAAGGAACACATAATCTACCTTGGTACCTAAGGGCACCATCTCCCCCTTGGGAGAAAACCTCCACCTTACCACTACTCACCGAAGCCTTTAATTCTACCAAAGAAGGATCAAGATCTTGCTTGACTATCACCTCATCAACCAAGGAAGACCTTGAACCATCAACAACAACTACTCCTCCACTATCCACCCCTTCTAACCTAACTCCCAATTTGGCCAACCGATGGACCTCCTTAGCCAACTCTTTACTACATTCCTCCACATGAGCCAAGCTACCCATGGACACTCTACTCAATGCATCCGCCACCACATTAGCTTTCCCCGGATGATAGTGAACACTCATATCATAATCCTTAAGGAATTCTAACCACCTCCTTTGTCTCAAGTTAAGATCTTTTTGCGTGAACACATATTGGAGATTCTTATGGTCGGTGAAGATATCAACATGCACCCCATACAAATAATGACGCCAAATCTTTAAAGCAAAAACCACGGCGGCCAATTCAAAATCATGGGTTGAGTAATTTTTTTTCATGAACCTTCAGTTGCCTAGAAGCATAGGCTATAACCTTACCACTTTGCATCAACACACAACCCAAACCAATACGGGAAGCATCACAATAAACAACAAAATCTTCTAACCCATCCGGAAGTGACAAAATAGGAGCGGACACAAGCCTTTCTTTCAAAGTTTGGAAGCTTTCCTCACACTCATCCGACCACACAATTTTAGCCTTTTTTTGAGTCAACTTAGTCATAGGAGAAGCAAGAGAAGAAAACCCTTCCACAAATCTCCTATAATAACCCGCTAAACCCAAGAAACTCCTTATATCCGACGGGGTCAAAGGTCTAGGCCAATTCTTAATAACATCGGTCTTCTTAGGATCCACCTTAATACCATCCCCCGACACCACATGGCCTAGGAAAGCAACTTCCTTCAACCAAAACTCACACTTTTCATATTTAGCGTACAACTTCTCTTCCCTCAATCTTTGGAGTACAACCCTCAAGTGACCCTTGTGCTCTTCCTCACCCCGAGAATAGATCAAGATGTCATCTATAAACACCACCACAAAAGAATCAAGGTAGGGTTTGAAAACCCTATTCATCAAATCCATAAAGAGAGCCAGAGCATTAGTCAACCTGAAAGACATCACCACAAACTCATAGTGCCCATACCTAGTACGAAAGGCCATCTTGAGAATATCACACTCCCTCACCTTCACTTGATGATACCCTGACCGAAGATCAATCTTAGAGAAGTGACTAGCCCCATGCAATTGGTCAAATAAATCGTCAATCCTTGGAAGAGGATACCTATTCTTGACGGTGACCCTATTAAGTTGTCGATAATCAATACACATTCTAAGAGACCCATCTTTCTTCTTGACAAACAAAATCGGAGCACCCCAGGGAGAATGACTAGGTCTAATAAACCCCTTCTCTAACAAATCTTTTAATTGCTCTTTCAACTCTTTCAACTCCGCCGGGGCCATACGGTAAAGGGGGATAGAAATAGGTTGAGTATCGGGAAGGAGGTCTATACCAAGATCTATCTCCCTTTCGGGAGGGACACCGGGAAGGTCTTCTGGGAAGACATCTAGAAACTCATTAACAACCGGAATAGACTTAAAAGGAGGGACTTTAGACTCCACATCATTGACTCTCACAATATGGTACAAGCACCCTTTGGAAATCAACCTATGGGCTTTAATGCAAGAAATGAATTTCCCCTTCACCACAACATCCCGGCTCTCCCACTCAAGGACGGGTTCATTAGGAAATCGGAACTTGACTTTACGAGTCCTACAATCAATAGAAGCATAATATGCACGCAACCAATCCATCCCAAGAATAACATCAAAATCCACCATGTTCAACTCAATAAGATCACAAGGCAACAACTTATTTAATATGCAAACTGGACAATTTCTATACACTTTTCTAGCAACAATAGAGACACCAATGGGAGTAGATACTTCATATGACTCATGCAACAATTCCGACTCGACATGAAATTTTCTAGCAACTAAGGGGGTAACAAAGGAAAGGGTGGCACCCGGATCAATCAAAGTATAAACATCAAGATCAAAGATTTGCAACATACCGGTCACCACATCCGGAGTCTCATTAACACCTTGTCTACCATGCAAAGCATAAAATCGATTGTCCCTTGGGGCACCACTTTGAGAAGCACCTCTACCCAAAGGAGTAGTGTTAGCACTTCGGACCTTGTTGCGGATCTTGGGACACTCAAACCTCTTATGACCCACTTCTCCACATTCAAAGCAAACACCCGAACCCTTCATGCAAGGACCACCATGCTTCCTCCCACACTTAGGGCATACATCCATAGAACCCACTTCACCTCCCCCTTGAGGTCTAGGAACATTGATAGCAAATCCCCGGTTAACATGAGGGTTTCCTCGGCCTTGATGAAATCTAGCACCCTTAGGGAACCTATTCTCCAATCGGGCCCTCTTCGCCTTGTGCCCCCTTCTCTTCCTCAATTTCTCCTTCTCCATTTGCTTGGCATAAGTCATCAACCGAGACAAATCCATATCTCCAATGAGCATAGCGGACCGACACTCCTCACTAACCAAGTCGGATACACCCATCACAAATTTGTTCATCCTCGACCTAGAGTCGGCCACCAAGTGAGGTGCATACTTGGAGAGTTGGACAAATTTGAGGGCATACTCCCTCACACTCATAGCTCCTTGCTTCAAGTTCATGAACTCCACCAACTTTGCCTCCCTAAGCTCAAGAGGGAAGAACCTATTAAGGAAAGCAAGTTTAAACTCCTCCCACAACACATAGCCATTACCTTTCTCACCCTTCCATTGATCAAACCAAATTTGAGCAAACCCCTTGAGTTTGTAGGCCGCCAATTCCGCCTTCTCACAAGCACCAACATCCATAATGGTCAAGATTTTGCATACCTCATCGATGAACTCTTGCGGGTCCTCATCCACCTTTGAACCATGGAAAACCGGAGGGTTCATCCTCATGAAATCTCTCACCCTTTCCCCCGGGGTGGTAGTTCGAGGAGCTTGGGCTCCTTGTTGCACTTGGTTAGCTACCACTTGTGCAAGCATGGTGAGTGCATCACGGAGATCACCATTGGTGGGTGGCTCTTCCAGTGATCGGGCCCGTCTTCCCCTCATGTTTGGCATGATGATCTAGCAATCCAAAGAACAAGCGTTAAGGAGGAATCACCTTATCGCACTCTAAGCATGACATAAAACATGAAGAAGGGAAACCTTTCCTAAAACGTTTTGTAGCCTCCCATCCATAGTCGTGGCGCGCTTCACAACCATCATTAGGACTCTACTCAACGCGGTTTGTTGGACTCCGAGGATTTAATAACCTAGTGCTCTGATACCAAGCTTGTCACGACCCAAGCCTAGGGCCTAGACGTGACATGGCGAATGAGGAACCCGAAGGAACCCCAAACAAGCCTCTCAAACTTGTCATCACACTTCATCGGTCGCGGAAGTACATTCAACATTAATTAACGGGAAATAGGGACTAAGGGCAAACCATTTCAAAATGACATCATAGAACAAGAGTCAAGCTCATTTACAAAATACTTGTCCAACTCACACCTCTACATACATAGATAGGACGGGGGCCATGACATACTACCGGCTCCCCTCATAGTCAAAATGCAATTGCAAGCTAAAGTCTCAAAACATAGGAGTAGGAAACATAACATAGCCCTCGAATCATTGAGGACTCACCAACAAACTCGGATAAGCACCGTACTAGCCATGTGAATGGAGAGAAGGATCAAGAGTAGCTCCGGTCCCTACATGGTGACATCATGTAGGCAAAATATGCGTTAGTACTTGGAATGTACTAAGTATGCGGGGTGCAACACAACAATAGACAAAGACACAATCGAAATACAAGAAATAGTTTTATAGGCATTATGAATAACAATATGAGGATGCATGATCAAAGTGAAGTCAAAACATGTTTAAGTAAATCTATACTAATAGTAGATATCATATGTGTATGCATGATCCAACCAATCTATAACCCCAAGTTAGGATGGGGGATGCCGTTCACAACCGGACACCCTGGTGGCAAGGTATAAACCCCTCTCACATGGTTGTCCGGTTCTTTTCCCCCGGACCGGGCATGGTCATGCAACACTTTATATAGGAAATTCCCATTAGGCTCTAATGCAATCTCAGGTATGGAATGAACATATACACAAGCTTAGTTTGTCATCAACACATCTCTGGATTGCCATACATCTCATAACTCAAGCTTTAAAGCATCGATTCATCAATTCTCCATAGTTGGACATTTTGTCAAACACCTTGAAGGCATGTAATGGAATCAAAGAGCATGGAAAATAGGGTAGTAATTATGCAGCCAAACCAGTGAACAACCTACAACAACACCTTTTAACACCCACAATACCACATGAAAATCTCCACATCCATTCCAAATTTAGATTCAAGTTCTAGAGTCACAACATGCTCAAAACAATCACTTTTCATGTTTAAAATTCAATGTGCAGGAAATTATTACAAAGAACAAGACTAATTTATGAATCTTAACTTAAACCATGAATTAATGAGTAGAATAGAGTCTAGGCACTATGGGTGGAAGGACCCATGAGTTCAACACCACATACCTTGAGTTCTTATGAAGGTCTTGAGAGTGTCTTCAATGGAAGCTTGGAACTTGGAGCAAGAGTCTCTTCAGTCTTGAGGAAGGTTTTGGATTAGGGTTCTTGAGAGAACTTGAGAGAAAATGTGTCTAAGTATGGGAGAGGTGTTTTGGGAAATGTTTTAGAGATGGGAATTGAACTAATGGTATATAGGAAATAACATATGCCCTTGAGAAAAATGGTCCTACACTTAGAAAAAAAAATGAGGCGGGTGAACAGTAAAAACGCTCACTGGAAATTGCATTTCCTGCCGGACAGAATTTACGAAAATGGGCATAACTTCTTCGTCCAAACTCCGAATGAGGTGAAACGAAGTGCGTTAGGTAGCTAACTCAAAGGGCTTTCCATGGATATGTTATGGGCCACCCAATTATTTTTGTGCTAGGAGATATGACCCTCCAAAGTAGACCCTCGAAAAAGGCTTCACTTGGAAATTTCGGATTTTGATACGGTTGCTCTAAAATTTGGGTTAGACCCATTTCCCACTCAATTTGACCCCCTAAACAAGAATATGAAGTTGGATTTTCGAAAAACGAAACGGATTTTTTTTTTTTTTAGATATAGCTAAACAAGTTTCCGGTAACTTTCGTAGCACATTTTTAAGAACTTTTTGGGTCATTTCAACAAGTATGACTTAAGGCTATTCAATAAAGTGTTCTCTTATATGATGTTTGTTTAGATAGGATTGTGGTATAATTGCCTTCCTTTTTGGTGTTGACTAAAGATGAGAGATTCCCTTAGTTATTAGAGTAGGCTAAGAATGAGACCAAATGAATGGTAAGTATGAATATGGTTGCTTCAAGGTTATGCTTAGTGTGAATGGTATTATGGGATACCATTCATGCATTGCACAAGTATGGTTTGAGGTTACTTAGAAGTATTGATAGCATCCAAGGAAGCTCTACTCCATTGAAGGACAAGGATGACGCTTTAGAAACTCCAAGGAGGCCCATAACAAGATCTCAAACCAAGGAGTTCAATGATAAGCTCAATGGGCTTCAATCGCTGATCCAAAGGTTTCTTATTGGGGAAGAAGAGCTCAAGCCCAAGGGAGAGGAATTGTCCAAATGCTACAATTATTTGGTGGCCCAAATTCAAGCCCAAGATGAGGAATTTTAAGGTCCAATTTCGTGCAAAAAAGGTCAAGAAGAGTCCAAGAATCAGCCACAACAAGAGTTGCTTTCTGCCCAAGTTTTGAGAGAAGACTAGTCAAACTTTCCAAGATTGTCAAGATTCTTTTCCTAGTTGGGATTTACCTTATTTATTTATTTATATATAGGTTATTAATATTTTCCTTAGTCTATTTATGGTCTCTTAAGTACCATTTAATGCTTTCCTAGAAGTACTAAATTTGTTCCTAGTTAGGTTACTTTATTTCCTTTCTAGAGTAGGATTCCTTGTAATTGTTTTTTTAGGGTTTGGCTTCTTGGACGTTTTTCCCTTCTCCTATATATAGGAGTCCTTTTCATTCATTAAAGACAATTTAGATTGATATTATTAATATTTGAGAGAGTTCTTTGAACCTTTGTGACTTGTTCTTTGAGAATTTATCTTTAAACCTTTACTAGTTTCATAGTTTAAGGTATAAAGTAATTTCTTCTTGTGATATCTTTGGTTTCTTTTTGGTATTCTTTAGAAGGTGATTAGTTTCTACATACTAATTATTGTCTTTAGTTACTCATAAAGCGGTCAAGATCCGAATCTATCGTTTTGATTCGTTTTCTCAAGTAAAGGCGTTAGATTTCTTCCATAAATCTATACGTTGTTACTTGGATCTTTTCAAGGCCTTAGAACATCTAATCCTTGGAAATTCGTGGATCTTTCCTTCGAATTTCCCATATCTTTAGTTAGTCTTTTTGTTTCTTTTCTTTGTGCTTCCGCATTCTAATATTCAATTCTCTATTTGTGATCTCCCTTAACCTTGCTGTTATCAAGTGGTATCAGAGCGGTTCTATCAAGATTCCGTTCTTGATAAATCTTGGGATTTCTTCTTAGAGCCAAAAAAAAAAAAAAAAAAAAAAAAAAAAAAAACTGTAGCGTGAACAGTAGCGTCGTGAAAAAAAAAATAAAAAAAAATTTAGTAGCGTGAACAGTAGCGTGAACAAAAAAAAAAAAAAAAAAAAAATTCTCTAAGAAATCTGATTACTTGTCCTCCAAGAAATTTGATTACTTGATTCCCAAGAAAGTTTATTACTTGCTATTCAAGAAATCTTATTACTTGCTCTCCAAGTTTTGTATTAATTTGTTTCCAAGCAAGAAGGTAGCAAGAAGAGGGAATTCTAGATCTTTAAGAATTAGAGGAGATTTTTTTTCTTGTTCTTATAATTCTAAAATAAGTTCCTTTTTATTCGTGTTTTGTTTCAACTAAATCCTACTTGTTCTAGGAATAGTTCTTTACTTTCTTTTGTACCCCAAGATTCCATACTTTATTACTACGAACTTGATACACGTTTTGGTTTAATTATAAATCTACAAAGTATTCTCGTTCAAAGGTTATTTTTAGTGGAAAAAGGCAAGTGTGGGTGAGTTTAAAAGAGGGTAAAAGCCATATTAAAAGTGTGATACTTGATCATTTATTCTTTTTTTTTAGATGTCTATTTCAGGTGGTGATGAGGAAAGGGCTCGTTTAGAAGCCGAGGTCAAAGGAAGGAACGACTTCACCCTCCAAGCTATGCACCAACAATTTGAGAGATGGACCCTTCAATTTCAAGAGATGAGGGATATGATTATCGAGCAGAATGACATCATAGCTGCAATTAGGAGGGAGAATAATGTTGTACCCCCAAATAATGTTAGACCCCAAGTTAGAAGGAATGTACCCCATATCCCTTTTGTAAATCCTGAATATGATAATGATGATTTTGATGTTGAATTTAATCTAAAAAGAAGAGATAGGAGGGGACAAAGAGGTAGAGTAGAAGATGATAATATAAATAGTATAAAGATGAAGATGCCATCTTTCAAGGGGACAAGGGATCCAGACTTGTACCTTGATTGGGAGAGACGAGTTGAAGCCATCTTTGATTGTCATAACTACTCTGAGGGTAAGAAAGTTAAACTTGCTGTTGTTGAGTTTTCTGATTATGCTGCTTCTTGGTGGAAAAAGCTTGCTAGAGACAGATTGCAAGAGGAGCTACCACCTATTGCTACGTGGGCAGAGATGAAGAGGGTAATGAGGAAGCGATTTATTCCATCATACTTCCAAAGAGATCTACAGTCTCGCCTTCAACACTTGAAGCAAGGCTCCATGTCAGTGGATGAGTACTTCAAAAGCATGGATATGGCTATGATCCAAGCTAACTGCATGGAGGAAGAAGAGGCTACAATAGCTAGATTTTTAAATGGTTTAAATACAGAAATAGCTAATGTAGTAGAGATACAACAATATGTAACTTTAGATGAGTTAGTTGATTTGTCTGTAAAAGTTGAAAAACAAATTGAGAAAAAGCGGCAAAATAACTCATGGAGAAGTCGACCAAACACTATCTCGAAGAAGCCATGGTCAACTCAAGAGGGGAAAGCTCCTTCCAAACCTCAAGATGATAGAGGTAAAGGTAAAGTTGAGGAGGGAGGTAAAACCTTTAATCCTAAATCTTCTAAACCTTCAAGTTCTATTCAATGTCACAAATGTCATGGAAGGGGGCATATGATGCATGAATGTCCAAGTAGAAGAAACATCCTACTTAGAGAGAATGGAGAATATGAGAGTGAAAAAAGTGAGGGGGAAGAAGAAGAGGGAGAAGGTGTAAGTGAGGAAGATGATTTGGAATTGCCTAATGATGGTATAATTGGGGTGGTTAGGAGAATTATGACTATCAATTTGGGTAGTGTTGATGAAGGACAGAGAGAGAATTTGTTTCATACTAGGTGTGGGATAAAAGGGAAGACTTATTCTATGATTATTGATGGGGGAAGTTGTGCAAATGTGGTGAGTTCATACTTGGTGGATAAACTAGGAATTGCATGCATGAAGCGCTCTACCCCATATAGGCTCCAATGGTTGAATGATTGTGGAGAAGTAAAAGTAAACAAACAATGCATGATTTCATTCAATGTTGGTAGGTATGAAGATGAAATTCTTTGTGATGTAGTCCCAATGCAAGCATGTCATGTTTTACTTGGCCGACCTTGGCAGTATGATAGGGATACTACTCATCATGGGAGAAAGAATAGGTATAGTCTTCTGCATAATGGTAAGAAGTATACTCTTGCACCATTATCTCCTTCTCAAGTGTTTGAAGATCAAAAACGATTGAGGGAAACAATGGGAAAACAAAACGGAGAGGTAAAAAGTGAGCTTGAGGGAAAAGAAAAAGGCCAAGAGATAATAGAAAAAAAGAGAGATGGCCGCGAGAAAGAGAGAGAGGGCAGCGATCTAAGTAAAGAGGTAAAAGAGGGTGTGAGTAACAAAAATAAATATTTTGGTGAGAGGAAAGAGGCTAAGGAAAAGAAAAATGAGAGCCTTTTTATAAAAGCCAAGGAGTGTTTGAATGCTAGGAGAGAGGGGCTGCCCATAATACTACTTACTTACAAAGAAGTATTAATTAATTTTGAACAACTAACTCCTTCTTTGCCAAATAGTGTTTCTTCTCTTTTGCAGAATTTTGAAGATGTTTTTCCTGATGACACTCCAAAGGGATTGCCACCTTTGAGAGGGATTGAGCACCAAATAGACTTTGTGCCTGGGTCTCAAATTCCTAATAGGCCTGCCTATAGGAGCAATCCTGA
Source organism: Solanum okadae (assembly GCA_036553675.1). NCBI lineage: Eukaryota > Viridiplantae > Streptophyta > Magnoliopsida > Solanales > Solanaceae > Solanum > Solanum okadae. The sequence continues at coordinate 20,864,600 of CM071684.1, read as the reverse complement.
AGAGACCAAAGAATTACAACGGCAAGTTGAAGAATTGCTTGTAAAGGGATTTGTTCGAGAGAGTATGAGCCCATGCTCTGTTCCAGTCCTATTGGTCCCCAAAAAGGATGGAACATGGAGGATGTGTGTAGATTGTCGAGCCATCAACAAGATAACGGTAAAGTATCGCCATCCTATTCCTCGTCTTGATGACATGTTGGACCAACTGTATGGTTCCAAAATCTTTTCTAAAATTGATCTAAAGAGTGGTTACCATCAGATTCGTATGAATCCTGGAGATGAATGGAAAACTGCTTTTAAGACCAAATATGGACTTTATGAGTGGTTAGTTATGCCCTTTGGCTTAACTAATGCACCAAGCACTTTTATGAGACTAATGAATCATGTTTTTAAAGATTTCCATGGAAAATTTGTTGTGGTGTATTTTGATGACATCTTGATCTTTTCTCAAAATCTGGATGAACACCTAGAGCACTTAAAACAAGTTTTTGAAGTTCTTAGAAATCAACGCTTATTTGCTAATCTCAAAAAGTGTACTTTCTGTGTGGATCGTGTGGTTTTCTTAGGTTTTGTAGTCAGTTCTAAGGGAGTTGAAGTAGATGATGAGAAAATCAAAGCAATAAAAGAATGGCCTAAACCTAATAGTGTAACTGAAGTTAGGAGTTTTCATGGACTTGCTAGTTTTTATAGGAGGTTTGTGCGAGACTTTAGCACCATTGCTGCTCCTTTAACTGAAGTTATTAAAAAAGATAAGGTTTTTACATGGGGAAAGGAACAAGATGATGCATTTAACTTGCTGAAGGATAAATTGTGTTCTGCTCCTCTTTTGCAATTGCCTGATTTTTCTAAGTCATTCGAAATTGAGTGTGATGCCTCTGGTAAGGGCATAGGTGCAGTTTTGATGCAAGACTCCAAGCCAATTGCCTACTTTAGTGAAAAGCTAAGTGGAGCAACATTGAACTACTCAACTTATGATAAGGAGCTATATGCCTTGGTGAGGGCGTTAGCTACATGGCAGCACTACTTGTGGCCTCGAGAATTTGTGGTCAAGACTGATCATGAGTCATTAAAATACTTGAAGAGCCAAGGTAAACTTAGTCGTAGGCATGCTAAATGGGTAGAGTTTATTGAAACTTTTCCTTATGTAATTGCTTACAAACAAGGAAAGGAGAATGTGGTTGCTGATGCACTCTCAAGAAGGTATGTTTTGATCTCTACTCTTACTTCAAAGTTATTGGGTTTTGACCAAATCAAGTTCCTCTATGCTAATGATTCTGATTTTGGTGAGATTTTTGCTGAATGTAAGTTAGGTCCTTTTGAGAAATTTAATCTTCAAGATGAATTTCTATTCAAGGAAAATAAATTATGTGTTCCTAACTGCTCGTTGCGTGAACTATTTGTTAGGGAAGCACATTGTGGAGGGCTAATGGGACATTTTGGTGTACCCAAAACACTGGAAATACTTTCTGAACATTTTTATTGGCCTAGCATGAGAAAGGATGTTGAAAAAGTGTGTTCTTATTGTCTTGAATGTAAACAGGCTAAGTCTAGAACATTGCCGCATGGTCTTTATACTCCTTTACCTGTTTCTAATTCCCCTTGGATTGATATTTCTATGGATTTCATATTGGGGCTGCCAAGGACTAAGTATGGTAAGGATAGTATATTTGTGGTAGTAGATAGATTTTCTAAAATGGCTCGTTTTATCCCATGTAAAAAGACTAATGATGCATCTCATGTGGCTGACTTGTTTGTAAAGGAAGTGGTTAAATTGCATGGAATACCTAGAACTATTGTTAGTGATAGGGATGCCAAGTTCTTAAGTCACTTTTGGAGAATTCTTTGGGGAAAGTTGGGAACTAAATTGCTATTTTCTACATCTTGTCACCCACAAACGGATGGGCAAACGGAAGTGGTTAATAGAACTTTAGGGAACATGTTGAGGGCTATTTTGAAAGGAAAGTTGACTTCTTGGGAAGATTACTTACCTATTGTAGAATTTGCTTATAATAGGACCTTCCATTCTTCTACTGGTAAGACTCCTTTTGAAGTTGTATATGGATTCAACCCCCTTACCCCCCTTGATTTATTGCCTTTGCCTACTAATGATTTTGCTAATCTTGATGGTAAGAAGAAGGCTGATATGATGAAGAAAATTCATGAACAAACAAGGCTTGCAATTGAAAAGAAGAACAAGGAAGTTGCATTGCGAAGGAATAAGGGCAGAAAATATGTTGTTTTTAAACCTGGTGACTTGGTTTGGGTGCATATGCGAAAGGAAAGATTTCCTTCCAAAAGAAAGACCAAACTAGATCCTAGAGGAAGTGGGCCATACAAAGTCCTTGAAAGGATTGGAGACAATGCTTATAAACTTGATCTTCCTGGTGAGTTCCAAGTTAGTGCTACTTTTAATGTTTCTGATCTTTCCCATTTTGATGCAGATTTGAATTCGAGGACGAATTCTCTTCAAGAAGAGGGGAATGATAGCATCCAAGGAAGCTCTACTCCATTGAAGGACAAGGATGACGCTTTAGAAACTCCAAGGAGGCCCATAACAAGATCTCAAACCAAGGAGTTCAATGATAAGCTCAATGGGCTTCAATCGCTGATCCAAAGGTTTCTTATTGGGGAAGAAGAGCTCAAGCCCAAGGGAGAGGAATTGTCCAAATGCTACAATTATTTGGTGGCCCAAATTCAAGCCCAAGATGAGGAATTTTAAGGTCCAATTTCGTGCAAAAAAGGTCAAGAAGAGTCCAAGAATCAGCCACAACAAGAGTTGCTTTCTGCCCAAGTTTTGAGAGAAGACTAGTCAAACTTTCCAAGATTGTCAAGATTCTTTTCCTAGTTGGGATTTACCTTATTTATTTATTTATATATAGGTTATTAATATTTTCCTTAGTCTATTTATGGTCTCTTAAGTACCATTTAATGCTTTCCTAGAAGTACTAAATTTGTTCCTAGTTAGGTTACTTTATTTCCTTTCTAGAGTAGGATTCCTTGTAATTGTTTTTTTAGGGTTTGGCTTCTTGGACGTTTTTCCCTTCTCCTATATATAGGAGTCCTTTTCATTCATTAAAGACAATTTAGATTGATATTATTAATATTTGAGAGAGTTCTTTGAACCTTTGTGACTTGTTCTTTGAGAATTTATCTTTAAACCTTTACTAGTTTCATAGTTTAAGGTATAAAGTAATTTCTTCTTGTGATATCTTTGGTTTCTTTTTGGTATTCTTTAGAAGGTGATTAGTTTCTACATACTAATTATTGTCTTTAGTTACTCATAAAGCGGTCAAGATCCGAATCTATCGTTTTGATTCGTTTTCTCAAGTAAAGGCGTTAGATTTCTTCCATAAATCTATACGTTGTTACTTGGATCTTTTCAAGGCCTTAGAACATCTAATCCTTGGAAATTCGTGGATCTTTCCTTCGAATTTCCCATATCTTTAGTTAGTCTTTTTGTTTCTTTTCTTTGTGCTTCCGCATTCTAATATTCAATTCTCTATTTGTGATCTCCCTTAACCTTGCTGTTATCAAGTATAGTGCTCTTATAATATGAAATCCTAAGTCTTGACTATGTATATAGACTGTATAGTTCTCGAATAGAACAAAACTGAAAGTAAAGATAACTCAAGGGCACGTCTGGAATGAACCGCTACCTCTCGAGTATGTCCCGAAGTTCAATCTGCTAAAGAAAATACTAAGCCAAATCTGCGAGAGTTGTCAACCTACACAATTGTGTAGAAGCAAGGGTGAGTACTGAAAACCACAGGTACTCGCAAGTAACTCTAAACTAAGCAAAACTAGCAGCTACAAACAACTCCTTTCAATCCCAACCGAACCACCGAAACTTCAATCTAACAGCAAACCAACCAACCTATACTAAACAGATCATATTCAACAGCCAGATTCAACAGTATATCCTCATCAACCTCAGATAAACAAATAAGAGCAAGTAGATCAAATTCCACATAAGAAGGGTAAACCGATACAATCCCCACATCACAGACAAAGATAAGGCAAATGCGATACAAAATGCAATAATGATGTCATGTAGTCGTGATGCATGTCTGTTCTACGATACACATCTGTTGACGTAATCAGTCCGCACTGAATACTCAAATCAGAACCCATGGGGGCCACACATGGACCATGTATCACCGTCGAAACCAGATCCCATCGGCATCCAAATCGCTAGCCGGAGCTAGTCCATCTAATATATCTCTAGCCGGAGCTAGTCTCAACTGTGTCTCATATCCATCCATCCTCATATCAGTGTCTCAGAACTCATGCAACAGATAGTTCACACATGGGTTGAATAATGAATATGCACATGTCATCAATCACAATCATATCACGATAACATCATAGTATTACACATCATCTGTCTCAATCACAACCATATCACGACCACATCATAGTATTACACATCACCTGTCTTAATCACAACCACATCACGACCACATCATAGTATTACACATCATCTGTCTCAACATCAATGTCTGTATCAATCATAGCCTACTCATGCTCTTCTATCCCGTCAATATCAGTTATCACATGACTTATTCAACAATTCAAGTCACATATAACACATTCAACTCATTTTATTTCCCATCTTTCATTTACAACAATTTCAATCAACAAATAAAACCCATCCTTAATCCCCATTACTCCCCAACACAAATAGGAAAGTAGTCATGCGTAGTCTAAGAGTTTTACAAAGTTTGGAAGCCACTTGCCTTAAAACGAACTCCAAAAGTTACTTGACTTGAGCCTTTCCTTTCCGAGTATAATCCGGATCACGATAATCTATTCAAACAATTATTCACAATCACAATTCGAGTCCAATGACACCAAAATCAAGAAATTTAGGGAAAAAGAGCAAAACGGTCCAAAAGTCTCATACCGGAAAACGATACCCAAATCTGGAAATTTTTTATGTAAAATGATCCTTAAAGTATTTGGAAGCTAATGGTGAAAACCAATTTGAAAACGGAGTTGAAATCAATTCACAAACTCAATTTGAAGGAAAATCCATGTTCTTGAAGAAGCCCAAAATATTCAGATCCGAAACCCCGACTCGAAAATGAAATATTTCTTGAAAAACATCTTACCATGCTTAGATAAGTTCAAATATGAAATTTCATCAAAAACGGAGTTAAGATCGACCTTGAAATTCTCAATTTATCAAACTTTAACTTTATCGGGAAAGTCCAAATTGTACGCGGTTAATATGATGAAAATAATCGATGAATCAATAATTTTATGTTAAAATCAGTTTACCCATAACATAAGGATCGTAAATATACCTTTTTCATCAAAAAGGGAGTCCAAATCGATAAAGCCCCAATTTTTCCCAAGAAATTTACGGATATGAAAAAAAAACCAGATAAAGAAATTATGAGAAAATGTTGAATTGAAGATTGAATACTAACCCTCATATTAATTTGAGAAGAAACCCGTAAGAATCACTCCATTCCAATCTCTAGAACTCCCGATATGCTAGAAATACCAAATGAACACAATCTGAGATTTTTATAACAGTACATGGCTGTTATGCACCAGAAAAACAGCAGTTAATCTTTCACTAAAAAGGCCGTAATTTCCTCATACGATAGTGAAATGACTCGATTATCTTTTGTAAATGTCTTAAATAATGATATGGACCTGCTCGTTCAATCGGAGCTCAATTTCATGCTCGTTTGCTCAGTCAAATATCATTTCTACTCGGTAAACAATTATTTCTTATTTGCGATAAATGTCCAATCTCGGGTTAGCGAAAATGCACCAAAATTTGAAGATAAGTTTTATAATTCATGCTCAAAATTTCATAACCTTCGTAATAATTTTTCGACCTTTAAAACTAATAATGAACCCTTTAGTTGTCACAATTTGCTGAAATAGTGTCAAAGCATCCAAGAAGCTTAAAAGCTCACCCCAAAACTCATTTGGCACTTCCCGAACACAAACCAAATATGTTACTAGCTTGAAAATGACATTTCGGACTCAATGAAATCGTTGGAATTTGAATTCGAGGTCTCCTTGACCCGGTATCCGATAAGGCGTCAAGAAACTAACTTTAGGCTTAAAAACTCGAAACGCACTCGGGGCCTCTAAAAATTCAACCAAGACTCATTCTAGACTTAGAATCACCCCCTGAATCCAACGGTACCCTCGAAATTCCATTTCGAGCACCGGAACCTCGTTTGTTGACCAAAGTCAACTCTTGATCAAAATTTCACAATTTTAGCAACTTAGGACCTCAAATCTTCGTTTTAACTCCAAATTAAACTCCATAAACTCTCATAGACCCGTTTTGACATTCTAAACTGCTGGAATCGACGAAAATCCGATTCGAGTCTCGAAACTCCAAATGACTCGAAATAGCACTTTTAACCAAACTTTAACTCTTAAAAACTCAACTTTCCAAAACTCAACTTTTCATCAATTTTCCTTCAAACCAACTTCGAAAATACAATAATTAGGACTCGGGGCAACTATCGGGAGGGGTAAAACGGTCATTTTATGAAAATTTCCAAAAATGACCTTTAGGGTCATTACATTTTAGCACTAGTTAGATTTTGGGATTTTAGGACTAGTTTGAATTTGTGATTTTAAGACTAGTTTGAATTTTGAATTTAGGACTAGTCTGAATTATTATTGAAGTTAAACTTAGAATTTGAACGTGAACTTGAACTTAGAACTTGAACTTAGAATTTGAAGTTAAACTTAGGACTTGAACTTGAAATTAGAACTTGAACTTAGAACTTGAACTTGAACTTAGAATTTGAACTTGAAATTAGAACTTGAACTTGAACTAGAACTTGAACTTAGAACTTGAACTTAAACTTAGAACTTGAACTTGAAATTAGAACTTGAACTTGAATTTGAACTTAGAACTTGAATTTGAACTTGAACATGAACTTAGAACTTAGAACTTGAACTTGAACTTAGAACTTGAACTTGAAATTAAAACTTCAACTTGAACTTAGAACTTAGAACTTGAACTTAGAACTTAGAACTTGAACTTGAACTTGAACTTGAACTTAGAACTTGAACTTGAAATTAAAACTTGAACTTAGAACTTGAACTTGAAATTAGAACTTGAACTTGAATTTAGAACTTGAACTTGAACATGAACTTAGAAATTTAACTTGAACTTGAACTTGAACTTAGAACTTGAACTTGAAATTAGAATTTGAACTTGAACTTAGAATTGAACTTGAACTTGAAATTAGAACTTGAACTTGAACTTGAACTTGAACTTAGAATTTGAAGTTAAACTTAGAACTTGAACTTGAAATTAGAACTTGAACTTGAAATTAGAATTAGAACTTGAACTTGAACTTAGAAATTGAACTTGAACTTAGAATTAGAACTTGAACTTGAAATTTAACTAATTTTAGAACTTTTCGTGCTAGGCAACTGAGGAAGCTCAACATCTAAAAAAGTTGATACAAGACTATATTGCTTCTTTCATAAAAGTAGGAGATAAGGTTGGTGCTTCTAAATTTCTAAAGTTCAAGTACAATTGTTTTCAATAATGTGTTTGTGTCCATCTAGTATTGATATTTAGCTTTAATTTTATGACAATACTTTTGTGTCTATCGATTGTTTGTTAAGCATAAGTACCAACACTAGTTGATCCTATTGATGACAAAATTAATTTTCTTGCAAGATCGATTTGTGTCCATCTAGTGTTGACACTTAGCTTTAAATTTAGAAATAATATATTTGTTAAGCATGAGTACCAACACTAGTTGATCCTATTGATGACAAAATTGATTTTCTTGCAAGATCAATTTGTGTGACATCTAGTGTTGACACTTAGCTTTAAATTTAGAAATAATATATTTGTTAAGCAAACACTAGTTGATCCTATTGATGACAAAATTGATTTTCTTGCAAGATCGATTTGTGTCCATCTAGTGTTGACACTTAGCTTTAAATTTAGAAATAATATATTTGTTAAGCATGAGTACCAACACTAGTTGATCCTATTGATGACAAAATTGATTTTCTTGCAAGATCGATTTGTGTCCATCTAGTGTTGACACTTACCTTTAAATTTAAATAAGTTAAATTAAATAATGTGGTTTTGTTGATGGATTTAGATGTTGGAATTAAGTCAAAACTAAACTAGTTCAAGTTAAAAAGTTGTTAAGTTGTTTAAATAAGTTAAATTAATTAATGTGGTTTAGTTGGTGGATTTAGTGTTGTATTAAGTCAAAACTAAACTAGTTAAAGTTGTTAAGTTGTTTAAATAAGTTAAATTAAATAATGTGGTTTTTTTTTATGGATTTAGTTGTTGGAATGAAGTCAAAACTAAACTAGTTCAAGTTAAAAAGTTGTTAGGTTGTTTAAATAAGTTAAATTAAATAATGTGGTTTTGTCAATACTAAACTAGTTTTAGGACTACTACTAGTAAAATTATTATTAAATTTTATTTATAATATAATTGAATATCTATATTTTTGTAGATGGATCATCGTTTGTGGATGTATAATATGCATTATGAAACTGGTGCTGGTTTGAAACCTGAGTTTATTGATGGTGTTAGAAATTTTATTGAACATACAATGACACTTGACATTTTCAAGATTAATGGATTGGTTAGGTGTCCTTGTAGTGCATGTAAGTGCTTAATTTTTTTTTAACCAGATAGAGTTATGGTTCATTTGTACCGTAATGGATTTAAGCCTAGATATTTTGTAGGGATTGATCATGGAGAAAGCGATGGATTGGATGGTATGTTTTATAATTCGATGCTTGTTGATGTATATAATATGGTTGCACCACATGGCCAAATTAGGGTTGAACAAGTTAGAGTTGAACATGATAGGGTTCATGAAATGATCAATGATGCTTTCGGGGTTCAAGGTGGGATGGAACCGGAACAATATTTTGATGAAGCTCCTAATGAAGAAGCAAGATGCTTTTATGATCAATTAGAAGAGTCTAGTCATCCACTATGTGAAGGGAGTGCGCATTCTGCCTTGTCAGTTGCGGTTAGATTAATGAATATTAATCAGATTGAAATGTTCCTAATGTTGCTATGGACTCAATGGTTGATCTTTTGGGTGAACTAGTTAATCCAGAGTTTAACATACCAAAGAACTTCTATCAGGCAAAGCGTTTGGTGTCTAAGTTAGGATTGACGTATGATAGAATTCATCATGTGTTAATGGATGCATGTTGTTTTACAAGACTAATAGTGAATTTGAAAATTGTAAGTTTTGTGGACATACTCGTTATAAGAGGACTCCGGCCAGAAATATGGTCCAGTTCAGGCGATGCATTATCTACCTCTCATTCCTAGGTTAAAGAGGTTGTATGCATCGATGAGGTCTGCCCCACATATGAGATAGCATCATGAATATAGAAGGCCGTCGGGTGTCTTGTCTCATCCATCTGATGGTGAAGCATGGAATCATTTTGATAATGTATATCCTGATTTTGCTAGTGAACCTAGAAATGTTAGATTGGGGTTGTGTTCAGATGGCTTCACACCATTCTCTAATAATGCTTCGCCTTATTCATGTTGGCTGGTATTTCTTACTCCGTATAATCTTCCTCCTGAAATGTGCATGACCAGTCCCTACATATTTCTAAGTTGTGTTATTCCAGGTCCCCGAAATCCAAAAAGTTTGATTGATGTCTATTTACAACCATTGATAGATGAGCTCAAACAATGGTGGTTTGAAGGCGTTTTGACTTATGATATACAACTAAGCAGAATTTTATTATGCGTGCTTCTTTAATGTGGACTATTAATCATTTTCCTGCATACGGGATGTTGTCTTGTTGGATGACAGCTGGAAAGCTAGCATGTCTGTATTGCATGGAAAATAGTAAGGCATTCACTTTAAAGCATAGCAGAAAAAATACATGGTTTGATTGTCATCGCTAGTTCTTGCCAATGGACCATGAGTTTAGAAAGATGAAAAATGCATTTTGGAAAAATAAGGTTGAAAGTGACCCCCCACCTCCATTACTCACAGGGCATCAAATTTGGGAGAGAATTTCTCAATTACCTAAAGTTACAGAAGCTTCACCTTCTAGACTTCCTGGATATGGTGTTGAACATAATTGGATCAAACAAAGCATATTTTGGGAGTTGCCATATTGAAAGGACAATCTGCTATGACATAATCTAGATGTGATGCACATTGAAAAAAATTACTTTGACAATTTGTTTAACACAGTGATGGATGTTAAGGGTAAGACAAAAGAAAATCCAAAAGCTAGAATGGACAGAAAGGAATATTGTAGGAGAAAAGAGTTATGGTTGTAGGAATTACAGAATGGTAAAATAGTTAAGCCCAAAGCCAGCTTTTCATTCACATTGGATGAGAAACGTGAAATTATTGAGTGGGTTAAAAATTTGAGGATGCCAGAGGGCTATGCTTCGAATTTAGGAAAGCGGACAGATATGAATGAAGGAAAATTGATAGGTATGAAAAGCCATGATTGTCATGTGTTCATGGAAACTTTAATTCCTATCGCTTTTAGCCATCTACCCGAAAGGATATGGAAACCAATCACAGAGATAAGTCTTTTTTTTAAAGATTTGTGTTCTGGAAAGTTGTTGGAGAGTAGTTTAGATAGGATGGAGGAAAATATTCTTGTCACTACTACTAAGTTGGAGAAGATATTTCCATGTGGTTTTTTGATGTGATGGAGCATTTCCAATTCACCTTGTACAAGAGGCCCGCCTTGAAGGTCCGGTTCAAACAAGATGGATGTATCCATTTGAAATATTCACTAAGTTATATATATTCGCCAAGTCTTTTATATATTAACATATATATACATATATGCATGTAGAAAAATTGGTAGTTCGAAGCAAACGATTAAGCAAAGGGGAAGGATCGAAGGATCATTTGTTCAAGGTCATATTGGGAGAGAAACAAGTGATTTTTATTCTTATTACTTTGGTCATGATGTGTCATGTAGGAGAAACAGGCCCAATCGCAATGATGAAGGCGATATTGATCCTTTATTTCCACCGATATCAATTTTTAATCAAAATGGTCGAGGATCTAAAAAGCGTAGAAAGCGAGGCTTCACTGATATGGAAATGCAACCAGTTGTGACACATATTTTGCTTAATTGTCAAGAGATTCAATCATATCTCAAGTAAGTGTTAAAAATATGTTATTAAATTACATACTAATAAGTGATCATTAACTAACGAAATACTTTAATGTAAAATGATCAGCTTGTTCGTAAACACATGGGGTAATGAAGCCATCTATACAGAATTTTCCAAATGGCTGAGGAGCTATGTAAGTGTGCAATCACTAAGTATTTAATAATATATTCATGTTATACTAAATTATATTACTTGAAATAACAATCGCGTAGGTTTACGATGAATACTCAAGTGTCCAGCATTTGCAATTAGTGAAAGAAGTAGCCCTTGGACCTGAATCTCAAGTACTGGAAATGAATAAGTATTGTGTCAATGGTTTTAAGTTTCAAACTGAAGAAGTATCTAGGAACAAGAAAACAAAAAATAGCGGTGTCTACATACAAGGTGATGTTGGTGGTACTGGTCAAACTATTGAATATTATGGTATCATTCAAGAGATTATTGAAGTGAGGTATTTAGGTTGGCCTAATAAGAAGATTGTATTGTTTTAGTGTGAGTGGTTTGACCCATCACATAGAGGCACAAAGGTGGACCATCAACATAATATAATTGAAGTTAAGCACACCAGGAAATACAAAAGTTATGATCCTTTTATTATTGCACAATATGCTAAATAGGTGTATTACGCTTCATATCCATTGCGTAGAGACAAAGCTGATTGGTGGGTTGTTATAAAAAGTAAGCCTGTGGGAAGAATTGAAATTGACAATGTCTTAGATATGGCGTATCAAAATGATGTTGCAATTGTTCAACAACAAGTTGATGTTGAATTGGAAACCACACTACAACATCCTCAACACATATTAGAAGAAGTATTTGATGATGAGATATTGAATGTTGAGGAAGAAATATTCGAGAATGAGGAAAATGAATCATTTGATGACGAAGAATCGGACGATAATGAAAATGAAACAACTGAGGAGGAAGAATGGGAGAATGATGGAATTGAAACAAGCGAGGACGAATAGTGTAGAATGAAAGCTAGCTAGTACATATGTAAGTGTACTTTGCTAATTTTATTTAATTTATGATTTTTATATATATTATACATGTAAATTTGCATACAAATGTCATCAGGCGATGACGGTGATAGACATCGCGGGCATCTTGGAGTTAGCCAGACTAAACAGGCTAAGAAAAAGAAGTCTAGGAGACCGATAAATACTGAGGATATTGCAGGATCTATTTCTTCTGCGCCAAAGCGCATCAGCCATGATACTCATTTATTTGCTATTTCGTTTGGTACAGCGGATCCTCGGCAATATTATCCTAATTATCGTCGACCAGTCGGTGCTTCATCTACTTCACAGGCATTGCCTTTACGACGCTACGAGGACCTACCTTTATAGGCTATTCGTCGAGCACGACCCTTATTGGCAGGTACTCCATCTCCCACAGGTACATCTCCTCAGTTATCTGCCATGAGGCTTGGAGATTCTAGTAGCGAGCAGTCAGATGCTATGGCCGGTACGCCTCCATTGACTCAACGTTTTGTGCATCCTGATGTATCACCCTCGTCTACAGCTGCACCTAGTGCTACACCACATTATACGATGTCTGCTCTAGCTCCTGGCCAGAAGGACAGACTTGGTAGAGTCATGATTGAGCCAGATCGATCATCGTAAGTTTGTTTTGTTATCTATTTGTTAGTTTATTTTATTTATTTCTTATACTTTAATATATTATTCATGAACTAACATATTTATTATGTGTTTTGCAGGTGGTATCCTGCAAAGGATGCTGCCCGGGCTTTAAAAGAGTGTGTCAGAAAACTCTATACACAAGCTTATCACTCTTGGAGCGAGATTCCAAATAGTATACGCTAGGCGATGTTTAATAACTTTAAGATATATATTTTTTAGTTAAGTTTAGTATATTTTACTTTTTTTTTACTATCGATCTAATTAACGTTATTCATTTTTTTTCAGACTATGTGTACTTGGGAGTCGAGGTACAATTTGGTCATTGGGACCACATTTGAGAGGAAGGCATCCACCAGACTGTCTAGCTGGCTAAAGAAAGTTTGGGATAGTGGTGAACGTCCCGGTTGGATATTGCCTCATGTTTTTGATGAATTGGGTCAGTATTGAAGCACAGACAAGTTTAAGGCAATATCAGATCAAGCCAAACAGGCTAGAGACAGTCTTAAAGGTGGCTCGTTGCACACCGGAGGTGCAAAGACGATTGGAACAATTGCACGAGAGATGGTAAGTTCTAATTCAAACTTTTAAATAAATAATTAGTTGATTCATATATATTGTTATAAATTTCAGTTTTTATTTATAGGAAAAAGAATTGGGACGCATTCCCATTGAACCAGAGATTTTCAAGAAGACTCATGTCAGGAAGAAAGAAAATGAGTCGGATCCGGATGTGTGAGTGGAGGAAAGGGCCGAACGAACTTTTGTAAGTTATTTAATATGAATAATATATATTAATAGTGAATATATTTATGATATGTATATATATTGATGTCAATTTTTATATTTAATATGCAGAATGACTTTCATCAGTACGTCGCTGAGAATCTAGATAGTTCGGTCCAATTAACCCCTGAATTGTCCACCCAGATTTGGAAAGAAAAAGTTGTAGGGGAACACACAAGGGTAGGTGTTATGGTCTAGGCTCTCGAAACGATGTTAGACGACTCCAGTTAGGCTTAGAAGGTATTGGATCGTCACGTCAAGCCGAGGCACTTAACGGTGTTTAGATTGCTTCTATGTCGGATCAAATAGCTAAACTTACAATGGCACTAGCAGAGTCAGAGCGGAGAAGAGTAGCTGAACAAGCAAGCATGAGTGAGACCGTTCAGCAAATCAAAGAACAAGTGATGAACCTCGCTCGTCGACCTACTACTTCCGCTCCAGATGACACCGACGACGAGAGTGATGATGATGATTATGTAGATCTCACTCCCTAGTTTAGATCTTTGGACATTTATGAACTTTTTGAAAGTTTGAAACGAATTTTAAAAGACTTTATAAGTGTTTAATTTATGATTTAGATACTTTTGAATGTTATTTTAAGTTTGTTGTTTTATGTTTTGTTTAGATTGTTTATAATTGTGTGTGTTTAATTGGGATGAATAGTATAGAATTGAATTGAATTGAATTTGTAGGTGGGCAGCAGAAACTGCCAGTTTTTGCTGTCAAAAATATTGCAGAAAAAGCGACGGATAGAGTGGTTTAGTCCGTCGCTTTTCTGGGTTTTTAAAAATAAAATTTCTAGAAAAGCGACGAACAGTGTCCTTTTGTCCGTCAATTTTCTGGGATTTTCAAAAATAAAATTTCCAGAAAAGCGATGGACTGCGTCGCCTTTTAGAAATAAAAAAATTAAAAATAAAATAAAGCGATGGACTCTGTCATATTTTTAAAAAAATAAAAAAAAAGATGGTAAAAATGCGACGCCGTCCGTTGCTAAAAGAGACGCAGTCCGTCGCTTTTTGAAAAGCGACGCAGTCCATCACTTTTTAAAAAGCGTCGAGCTAAAAAGCGACGGTGGTGACTATGTTGCTTTTCCGTCGATTTTGACCAAAAAAATGACACAGTCTGTCGCTTTTGGCCATCGTTTTTTGACAATTTTTAGTAGTGTATACACGGCCTATGAAAATTTGGAAATGGTCGTTTACTCACATGTCAAGTGGGGGAAATGTTCACAGAAGGGTTTAGCCTCCCGTGAACATTGAGGTAAGTTTTTCTAATTTTTCTCTAAGTATAGGTTCACGGGTAACCACACGGACCGTGATGCTCTTCACGAGCCATATCACGACATGTCTAAGGTGAGTCACTATGTGAGGCCAAAAATACATATTTTTAATCATTAATTTCCTCATATGAAGTATTTATATTTGTCTTATCTGAGCATGGATTTTATGGATTGTGCTAAATAGTATATTTTATTTGTAGGATTAAATTGGTGCAAGGATGATGAAGTTTGGAGATAAAACGAATTAAAGATGAAAGGTTGAAGAAGAAAATCAAGCAAGCAACTTAATAGGTTAAATTGAATATAATAAAAATATTTAATATATGTGTCAAAGTGCAAAATGCAAATTCTCAAGGAAATCAGCTTGCTTCCATGTGGCACCAATTGAAGACACACAAAATTGTGAGGCGCCCGATTATTATTGACGAGGAATTCTAATTCTTTTAGGTTTTGGATTCTTAATTTGTTTTGGACTCTATTATTTTATTAAGGATTTTCTACATCTATAAATAGTCCATAAGAATAATTATTAAGGGGGAGACTAAGATCATACTTTGTAAGGACAAGTCGTCAATACTTTTGAGGGTTCTTTTCTTATTTTTCTTTTCTTAGAGATTAGTAGCTAAAAACCCTTGTTCAAGGGGATGCAACTACCAGATAATTGTATTTTATTGATTTTGATGGATAGATTTTATTATCGTATGAATCTCTCTTTTGTTCTTGCTTTAGTATTTCTTGACTAGCTACCATTGAAATAAATGTATTGTCCAAATTGAACTCGGGAAAGGAATAAGAGGATAGAACGTGGGGAAAAAGGAGCATGCTCTTCTCTAGGTTTAGGGTTGATTTGTATCTAGGAAAGGGATATACCTAGAAACCTTGTTTGGTTAATAGATAGGATTAAAATGTAATGTTCGGTAATTGATTCAGTTTATCCCTGCTCAACGATGTAGTTAGGCTGCCAATTACCGTAGGTGATTAGAGGTCGGGAGACCATGATCATGCATTTAACCCTATAATTAGTGATTCGATAATTGATTGACATCCATTAAATGAGATAATTTGCATGAATTCTTAGTAAGCTGTAACCCTGGAACTTTCCCAACCATTAGTATACGTCTTTTATTCTCCCACTCTAATAAGGTAAATTCTTTTAGTACACTTAATAAATAATTACAATTAATATAATTTAACAATAATAATAATTAATTTACAAGTCCTTTGGGTTTGATAATCCGCCTCTTTTAGGGCCACTATATTACTTGCACGACCACGTACACATTCGTGTGCATTTGGAAGCAACAAGTCAGTTTCACTAAACCCGACTCGACCCAACACGAGCCAAGCCCTAAATTTTTAAAATAAAAGATCCAAAAAGCCAAGGGACTGGTTCTTTCCCTTTCCCTTTGAATTCATAACTTCTCTTTGGAAACTAAATAGTCACACTTCCTCATCTATATTAAGGAATAAAAGAAATCAAAGCATTAATCACATATTCCAAGAATTCTCAAGAATTCTTCCTTATCTCTTGTGAATTTTGGTGTAAATTTGAAGTAAGTCCATATTTTTAATTGTTTTAAACTTAAAATTGTGAAATTATGATCGGGAAGTGCTAATTGTTGATGAGTTAACTGTATATTTGTGTATTTCAAAGTTTGTTGAGTGAGCATGTTGATAGGTTTCAAGGAATATGTATTAGTTGATGCAAAGGTAATAGTGTCATCTGCATAAGCAAGATGATTTAGACTAGTACTCCATTTTGGTAAGCTATAGCCTACGTATTGATCACCCTCAAATAAAGAGTTTCGAGCCCTAGTCAAAACATCAGAAGATAATATGAAAAGAGCAAGTGATAGAGGATCCCCTTATTTTACACGTCTAGTAGAGTGAAAGAAACCATGAGGTTGACCATTTATCAATATTGAATAACAGTTATTAGCAAGTAGTCTCCAAATCATATCAACAAACCTCTCAGAACAACCCATCTTGTTCAAAACTTTCATAAGAAAGAATCAAGAGACTCGATCATATGCCTTAAACATATCCAGCTTAAAACCACATTAACATGCTTACCCCTATTTCTGATATCAGTAACTATCTCTTGTGTGAGCAAAACATTTTCTATGTACTTCTCCTTTTAACAAAACAAGACTGGTTATAAGAAATCAATTTAGGTAGTAATACCTCAAGTCTGTTAGGCACAACCCTGGATATGATTTTATTGATGAAATTGCTCAAACTAATTGGTCTTAAGTCACAAAAAGATTGAATAATATCTTTTTTCGGAAACAAAACCAAATTAGTATGAGTGATATATTTAGGAAGGGTATTACCATTGAAAAAATCTTGAACCAACCTTAGGATATCATTACCTATAATCTCCCAACATAACTGGTAAAATTTTCCAGTTTAACATCTGGCCCACTTGCATTATCCCCATTTACGTTGAAAACAACTCTCCTGACTTCTTCCAAAGAAGGTTGTTTGCAGAGCTTCATTTTCTACTTCATTTATAAGGGAAGGGATATGTCTCAACAGTGAAAATTCAATAGCATCCCTTTCTTGTAAAAACTGACATAGGAAAAATTGTACAACCTTCTCTCCTATTTCACCAGCCCCTTCTAACCATGTACCACGAGCATCTTGAACTCTTTGAAGTTGTAGCTTTCTTCTCCTAACCTTCACAATGAAAGAATTTAGTATTTTTGTCTCCACTATCAAACCAATCATACCCAACCCTTTGTTTCCAAAATATCTCTTCAGAATGCAAGTTTTTCTTATATTCAGCCTGTGCTCTCTGTAGCATTTCCCGATTCTCAGCATTTGGAAAATCTTAAAATAACTTCTCTTTAATATTAACAATATCCTCCCTGATAAGAATTTGCATAAAAATGTATCCATAAGTTTCTCTGCTCCATTTTGTTGATGCTGCTTTGACTCCTTTGATATTAGGTTTAAAGTCAAAATAGCAATTTTGGGAGTCATTAACAAACAATGTATGTCTAACTACCTCCAAAAAATTTGGATTATCCACCCAGAATTTTAGAAACCTAAAAGGTTTCCTATGATTACTCTCTCCAGTCTTGAAAGAGAGAAACATAAGAGCATGATATGATCTTTTCCTTGCTAAGTTCTCCACCTCCATATTCATAACCTTTTTTGTATCTCTTTATTGAACAAGATTCTATACAATATTTCAAAACTGAAGTCATGTCTAGCCCTTCCATTCCACCAAGTGAAAGGGCTTTCCTTAAATTGAATTTTAGTAAGATCATAGTATTAAATGCAATTATCAAAATCCTCATGTTCAATATGAAGTACCAGCAAACCTCTAATTTTTTATTTAGCATTCAATACCACATTAAAATCACCCCCAACTAACCATGGACTAGTCATTGATGATGCCATTTGAAATATTTCTTCTCACAATACCAATCTTTCTTCAGCAGTACATTTGGCATAGACCACTATTACAAGGAAAATTTGTGACGTTATCTAATTTTGAAGCTTAATAGTAGTTGATTTGAGATTTTAATAATAGTTGGATCAAACCTATTATTTGGAAAGAACCAATTTTTGCCATTTGAATTGAAAGTAGCACATGACATCCTCAATCTCCTCTTATACATGTTAATGTGTCTAACATTCTAAAACGTCTCTAATAGTCCCACAAATGAGAACTTATGATTGTTATACAACATCTGTACTCTTTGAAAAGCTTGTTGGGATCTGACTGATCTAATATTACATATCACATTCATTTCTTATTAGAAGTTTGTTTTACCTTTTTAGGCTAAACTCTGATAGGTGTGTTTTTATCACCATTAACTTGTTTCTTCCCTTTTCTTGCACTTTTGTGTAGACTTGGTGATAGGTCGACCGCAAGTTGAACATCCCACTAAACCTCTAACTATTTGTGTACCATCTAGCTTATTGTTACCACTGTTTCCTACATCAATATTATGAGAAATAATATCATGCAAGACTTTATTAAGGGATTACATCTGGATCAATTGACTATCATCCATTTGCACCACCCTTGGAACCTCAATTATTGCCTGTGAGAGGCCTATATTGAGATGTTCTTATCAATCACATCCACATCCCCTCCATGCACTTATTCAATTAACATTGAAACTTTATTAGCTGATTACTAATTATTGTCTTCAATTGCACGACTACTCGGGTTATTACTTGTTGTGTGTTGTATTATATTATTGCTGGCAGATAAGGTATTGTAATTGTGTTTCACCTATTCCCCTTTTCGGGGCTATGGATGAAAAGAAACATACTAGTAGGAAGTTAAGAAAAATAAGAAGAAAATTAAACAAATTATATCCAGAATATAAACAACTCAATATCATAAAAACTGATAACGACAAATTAGATCAATTAATAGATAATATATCTAAAATAGAATATAAATATATTCAATATTTAAAGATACAATGAATAACGAGTATAACGAATATAGAAAAAAACTTACTAAAATAATTATAGCAAAAAGACAAGAATTGAGACATAGGCAAAATAGACTTAACAATAATATATTTGCAGGAATTTGTAAAAAATCTATAGTAGCACAAAGAAAAACTATTTTATATCTACAGATACAAATAGAAAACTAAGAATATAAACTACAACACAATTTATAAATGAATAAAGAAGAATGCGCAATAGATGAAAAAACATATGAAAACTATGACGGATTAAAAATAAAGATAATATTTTCTAATCTAGGAAGAAGATATAAGAAAATAGGTGACAATCTAAGTTTAATGTTAGAAAAAGAAATGATAAAACTAGAAGATAGTTTAACTGCTATGATAAGAATAACAAAAGAGAACGAAGAGATAGATAGAAAAACGGAAATTGAAAAAATAAAACAACAAGCAAAAAAGGAAGTACAACAATTAGAAGAAGTAAAAATTACTAAAATAATAGAACTAGAAAAAGAGTTAGCAGTATTAAAAGAAATGTATGAAATTAAACATAAAGAAAAAGAACAAAAAACAAAATTAGCAAATGAGATAAATAAATTTAAAGAAAAATTGCAATTAGAAGAAGAACTAGAAGAAAAAGAAGAAAATAACCAAGATAATCTATCTGAAATAAGAATTGATGAAATAAACGATGATGATCTAGATGAACAACATTCAGAAACAAGCGAAACATATACGGAATTCTTAGCAAACATAGATAATACAAAGAATTTAGGAGTAAATACAGGAGACGTAGACATGGATGAAAAACCCAGTACATCAGGAATAAAAAACCCAAAAAATCTAAATCCAAAATATTATAATGCAAACTATGAACAAATATGATAAAGAAAAAACTATATGGGATAAAAGATTAAATAAAAAATGGACACCTAAATCAATAACTGAACAACATAATTTTTTAGATTTAGACTGTGTAGCAGATATAAATAAAACAATCCAATTATGGATAGGATATATATCAAAACAATTAACAAAATAGGAATGACAGAAACACCAGGATATATAGAAAGAACACTTATAGGAACAGTAAAATTATGGCTACAAAATTTATCAGATGAAATTTTAAAAACTTTAAGAAATAATAAAAAATTTGATGGTGAATTAGCTACTACAACTATGGAAATATTATATAAATATGAAATAGCTATAAGCAATGAATCTAGTAGTATGACAACAGAAGTAGAAGAACAAAATAAAGAAAAAATCATAAATCGGAATCTAATGACAAAATTAGCAATATGTAATATGTGTTATTTAGATGAATATACATGTGCATTTAGAGAATACTATTATAAAGGAACATATAGCACAGAAGAAAGTAAAGAAATAGGAAAATTATATTTTACAAAATTATCAGAACCTTTTAATTCAAAAGTAATAAAAAAATTGGAATGAAGCAGGATTAACAGATACCTTAAGAGCTAGAATGAAATTCTTACAACGATGGTTTATAGAACTGTGTGAAAAACATAAAGAAGAAATAAAAAATATATATATTAGTAAAAAACCTAGCATGTTGCAAAAATAAAACAGCACCCCAATTTGGTTGTACGGATAGGTATTATAAAAATAAAAAAAGAAACTATAAAAAATACAGATCAAAATATAAGTATAAAAGACCGAGGAGAAACTACTACGTAAAAAACTACAAAACCAAAAGACCATATAGACCAAAGAGAAAACTAACGGAATGTACTTGTTATAATTGTGAAAAATTAGGACACATAGCTAAAGATTGCAAATTACCTAAGAATCCAAAGAAAAAAATAATATCAAAAATACTAGTAGACAACGAAAAATATATACCAATAGAGTATATAGATTATGAATTAGAAAGCGATGATAGTATATATGAATTATCAGAAAACGAAACAAACGAAATGGAAAATAATTCAGTAACAGAATCAGATAATGAATACTATATAAATGACTGAAACAGATATACAAATAATAACTAAAGAAAAACATCAAGATGAAGAATCTTTAGAACAAAAAATAATATTTGATAATAGTATATTTGAACAAATAAAAGGAAAAGATTTAAACCTAAGGGTAGAAAAAATATTCGAAATACCAACAATAAGAAATTGGTTTAAACGATAAAAAGAAGAATATTATGTAGTAAGTCAAAGAGAACATATCATAGATTGCAAATACACCAAAGGAAAGGCTAAAATACCAATAATAAACAAACGAATAATCAATAAAGAAATACAAGATATTAAGGCTAAAAAATCAATTAAATATGTACATTGAGGAACAGAAATACTAATAAAAGCATGTCTTAGAGAAGGAATAGATACACTCATAGAAATATACTTAGCAGATGATAGAATTATACAACCCATAGAAAAAAGTATAATAAGTGCAGTAAAAGGTAACCTCATATACCAA
This sequence comes from Solanum okadae, assembly GCA_036553675.1. Lineage (NCBI taxonomy): Eukaryota > Viridiplantae > Streptophyta > Magnoliopsida > Solanales > Solanaceae > Solanum > Solanum okadae. Next base: position 20,842,844 of record CM071684.1, on the reverse strand, counting down.
AAATTTAAATTTATAATAAGTGCTAACTACTCAGTAGCAATAAATGACAGAAACGTAGATAAATCACTAGTATTATATTGGAAAATGTCAGGGATAGAACTAGCCCTAGGAAGTAAGATATTTACAGCTAGATGTAAAAACTTATATGTTTTAACAACAAAACATAAAATAACAGTAAAAAATAAAATAAATAAAATAAAAATAGAAAATCCTTTTGAAAGGATAGTTACAGTCATAGATAATAATGATTATAGTTATAATGAGATTGATATAGAAGAAGATTTAGAAATAGTAAAAGAAAGATTAAGCACATCAAAAAGAATAAACAATGAAATATCACAAATATCATAAAAAATGAGTAACTCAAGAAGAATAGATAAAACTCCACAAAAATCAATGGAAGAAGAAATAAAACCATATCATTACTACATAACAGGAGTAATGGAACAACAAAAATACTTAATATTAATAAATACAGGACAATAAGAAAACTATATTACAAGAGAATTAGTAACAGAAGATGAAATAATAACCACTGAACAATTGTGCCACGAACTACCAAAAGCATTAATAAATACCGAAGAAACTACAGAAAAGGAAATAATTATTGGAGGAGTACCAATAGTAATAAAGTTTAAAATATATCAAGGAGATAAAAAACATCACTTTAGGAATAAAATGGTTAGAACAAGTAAAACCATATAATCTAGAAAACAAACAGTTAACAATAAATTACGAAAATAAAAGAGTAATAATAAAAAGAACTTTAGTATGATAAAACCATGAAAATATATATACTTTCAAAGATAATAATAGAGGAATATTACAACAGATATTACACACCAATGAATATGTAAATACAATTGTTTACCAGAAGATAAATGGGAAAAATTAAAAACACCGATAGTAGTAACAGGATTTAATAACGAAGGAAGCATGATCACATATAAGGCCAAAAATATAAAAATATAAATATGGGATAAGATATTAACTATAGAAGAAATGTATAACTTCGAACTTACAACAAAAGATATGCTATTAGGAATGCCATTTTTAGAAAAATTATACCCACATATAATAACAAAAACACACTGGTGGTTCACAACACCATGTAAACAAAAAATAGGAGCAAAAAGAGTGAATAACAAAAAACGAAAAACAACAGAATGGATAAAAGGTAGTGAAAAAATTACACAAAAATTAGAAAATATAAAAGAAGAAGACCCTAAAATAGAATTAATTATATTCTCTATAGATAAAGTAAAAATAATCCAAGATAAGTTAGAATTATTATATAGTGAAGATTCTTTACAAGGATGGGAAAAACATAAAACAAAAGTAAAAATTGAGCTAATTGATAATAATAGTATAATAACCCAAAAACCATTAAAATATAATTTTAATGATTTAACAGAATTTAAAATACATATAAGTGAATTAGTAGAAAAAGGATATATACAAGAAAGCAATAGTAAGCATATAAGCCTAGCATTTATAGTAGATAAACATAGTGAAAAAAAAGAGGAAAAAGTAGAATGGTTATTGATTATAGAAATTTAAATGCAAAAACTAAAACATATAATTACCCAATACCAAATAAAATATTAAAGATAAGACAAATACAAGGATATAATTACTTTAGTAAATTTGACTGCAAATCAGGATTTTACCACTTAAAGTTAGAAGAAGAATCTAAAAAACTTACAACATTTACAGTACCACAAGGATTATATGAATGGAATGTATTACCATTTGGATATAAAAATGCACCAGGTAGATATCAACACTTTATGGATAACTATTTTAAACAACTAGAAAATTGTATAGTATATATTGATGATATATTACTATATTCCAAAACACAAGATGAACATATAAGATTATTAGAAAAATTTATACATATTATAGAATATTCAGGCATAAGTCTAAGTAAAAAGAAAGCAGACATAATGAAAAAGCAAATAGAATTCTTAGGAGTACAAATAGATAAAAATGGAATAAAAATGCAAACACATATAGTACAAAAAATATTTAACTCAAATGAACAACTAGATACAAAAAAGAAATTACAATCATTTCTAGGATTAGTGAATCAAGTAGAGAATACATACCAAAATTAGCAGAGAATCTAAAACCATTACAACAAAAATTAAAGAAAGATATAGAATACCAGTTCGATAAAAAAGACCAAACACAAATACAAAAAATAAAACTATTATATAAGAACCTACCTAAACTATATTTCCCGGATGAAAACAAAAAATCTACTTATATAGTAGAATCAGACGCCAGTGAAAAAAGTTATGGAGAAGTCTTAAAATACAGGTATGATAAAGAAAAAATAGAACACCATTGTAGATATTATTCAGGAACATTTACTAATACAGAAATAAGATGGTAAATGAATAGGAAAGAATTATATTCAGTGTATAAATGTTTACTATCATTTGAACCATATATTGTATATAACAAATTTATTATAAGGACAGATAACACACAAGTAAAATGGTGGCTAACAAGAAAAATACAGGATTCAGTAACTACAAAAGAAATGAGAAGATTGGTATTAAATATATTAAATTTTACATTCACTATTGAAGTAATAAAAACTGACAAGAATGTTATTGCAGATTACTTATCAAGACAAAGCTACTCAAACTGAGAAAGAAAATACAATCGAAGAGATACTCAAAGCCATTACTACACTTTGTATCAAAGTGGACAGTATGGACAATGAGATACAAAAGCTAAAGACTAATGAAGATAATCTGAAGTCTAAAGCTAGTACAAGTCAGCAGCTTGACTATAAAAATGCGGAGCTAAGTCGATCGGAAGACTTTAAAAATCCAGAGCTAAGAGGTGACGTTGGGAAACACCTTAAAACCCATAATGATTGTTTAAGTACAGCTGCAGGTACAAAGAAACCAGTTATTGAAAAACAACGGAATGTAAATTTAAATCAGTTATTTGAAAAACCATTTACACAAAAAACAAAAAAACCCATTAACCATAGAACCACAAACTTCAGCATATGCAAATAGCCTACAACATGAGAAAAAGGTATATAACCACATCACAAGGACATACATCAAAAATATATACAAAATACAGAGTTACCTAAACCTCAATCCTAGATCTACCACTACAAAAGATCCAAACCAAGATTATACAACCCAGAAATTACAAGGATACAACAAGCTAATTGCACAGCCGAAAACCAATGCTAACCTAGTTAAAACATGTTATAATTATGGATTAATAAGTACTGCATATACCTACGATGGAGAAGAATTAAGCGATATACCAGAATTATACAAAGCATTTATTATATACAAAAGAGTAACCAAAGGAAACTTATTTTATATAAAATTCTATACGGCAACAACAGAAATACTACATGAGGAGATAAAACCTCTGATTCAAGTTGTAAAGATAGGCCTGACCAAAGATATGATAATACCAGAAGATAGCGGAGAACAACCAGAAATACCAAAAATTGAGATACTCAGTTTTTATGCCAATAAAAGAATAATTGGTATATCAACTATAATACAAGAATTAGCCAACAATTATTGGAATGGCAATGCTATATGGAGCTACTATTCCAGGGATCAATTAATGATTTATGCCAACTCAAGGGAACTAAGGAAATCAGATATGGATGAAGTCCAGAAATGGATTTTATCATTATTAAAACCAGAAGAAAAGCCTACAACAAGAGCATTAAAGGCAAGATTTATTTTGTCAGAACTGTTAACCAGATATTGTAAGCTAATTGGACATAAATATCCTGACCATATATGTTCAAAATGTAATGGAGAAGATAATGTGATTCCCGATGTCCAGCTGGAATGATCAAATAAGATAGAGACGGAAGAAGATAAGAAGAAGAAGACAAGAAGAAGAAGACAAAAGGATAAAAAGAAGATAGATACATGAAGTAAAATGTGCATTATTATGTAAAGAAAGTCGTAGATAAAGGAGAAGACAAAGAGATTAAATAAAAAGAAGAAGACAAAGAAGATAAGAAGAAGATGACAAGAAGAAGAAGACAAAAAAGATAAAAAGAAGATAGACACATGTGCATTAGTATGTAAAAAAGTCGTAAAGTGTACAGTAGACATGTAAAAAAGTTGTAAAGAGTACAGTAGACGCATTATTATAGAGAATAATATAGGATTAGAATTGTCTATATAAAGGAATGTACATGTAATATAATAAGCAAGCCTTCAATAAACGAAGCAAGCTTTCATAAAAAAACACTCTCAAATACTTAAGATATTCATATTTAATAGATAATGAACAATCTGCAGATATCATGGATAAGCAAGAGGCAAAGGTATATTGTTCAACAAATATGCAGAACTAATTTCATATATTCCTGAATATCATATATATGATTGAATAAATTTATGTTAGTTATTATGTATTAGAATTATTTGAATCATGATTTCTAGTTTATTAGCACACTGGAAACAGGGAGAAAACTTCTATACTATGTCATCCTAATGTTGAAACCAGTAGACAAGGAAAGCCGTTTAGAGGAGTAAACAAAGTTGAGGCGCTGATAAGAAGGAAGTATCTGCTAAAGTACGATGCTAGTAGTGACAAGAGAACATGATAAACAGATAATCTAATTCATAATGATCTAATATGAATTTAATCAATTATGGATATGATAGGAAGGAATAATTGAAAACAAAAAACTTGCATAACAACGAACATGACTACATACATGCATGATGAAATGATAAAAAACTATGAAACTTTAATCTTATATATACTTAAAGGTATAGAGATAATTGAATTAAGAAGAATCATATGGGAAAAAATATTTAATGATGACGAATCAGAAGATATATTAAACCAACAATGGTATGAAATAGACCTACATGATCTAGACCTCGAGAGAATAGAATTATATGACTTAGAAATAGATTCAGATTAAAATGAACTACGAATATTTACAATATTGGACAGAAGCTATGGAAAATATAAAACTGCTAGAACAATTAATGGAGAAAAATTTATATATGTACCTAAGAACCCAAGATATGTTATATCTAGAGTACATCATAAATAATATTAAAGAAATAACAAGATTAAAACCTCTAGCAAAAGAATATTATAATAAAATCTTTACTGAAAATTAATATAAGAACGATGAAGTCCGCACCCCCAAAAAATGGTATCAGAGCGGATTCAAGAGTGAGGGACTTTACTAGGATGAACCCTCCAGAATTTTATGGCTCCAAAGTTGAGAAAGATCCTCAAGAGTTTATAGATGAGGTTTATAAGGTGTTAGATATTATGGGAGTAACTTTGGTTGAGAAGGCGGAATTGGCCGCTTATGTCACGACTCAGGGGTACACCCTAGATGTAACATGGCGTATTTGACCCCGAAGGAGTCTCATACAAGTCCTTAGCATATCATAACATAAGATAATAGAAAAGAACAGAAAAATTTAAAACTTTAACCATATAATCGAAGTCTTTTTCATAAAATGCAAAGCGAAAGTCTTTACTACACTTTTGTCTCAAACCATCTATTAAAACTCTTGAATAAAACTCTTGGGACGCAACCCATATAAAAGTCTAAAACATAAAGAAATGACATAAGGGAAATAATGGGTTTGTCCTCGAAGCTATGAGGACTCACCAAATCTTCAACTCTTCTTGCTCCTTAGAAACCTAGGCTCCAAAGGAACTCAAAATCCGAAGCCCTACATTTGATTAGAATGTAGGCAAAGTATGCATTAGTACAAAATGTACCAAGTATGATAGCTAGCATAACATCATAAGAGATAATAACATAATCTCCAACATAAGCATCATATAATCATAAGACAACATAAGACATAGTAAATGAGCATAGGAGATACATAATATTCATAACATAGTCTTTACTTAGACTTTCATATTTACATTCTTCAACCCTTAGTCTTTCATATTACAAGAGAACTACTTCACAAGCCACCTCAAACCATACTTGTGCAAGGCAAGGATAGCATCCCATAATACCATCGAAGCTAACTATCCATTTTGGTCATTCTTGGGCATAGTCCACATTCATAGTCAAGACATAGGTTTTCATGTCATAAGAGCACTATACTCCTAAGTAACCTCAAGGCACACTTGTGCAATGCATGGGTGGCATCCCATACTACCACACACAATAAGCATGTCTAGACCTACTTCATATTGACAAGGAACTATCATCTTAAGTCAATCATATCATGCAGGGAAATTATATGCAGGGCAATTATAGCAACAATGCAAGCTAAGCATACATCACATAAGAGAACACTTCATAAGTAGCTTTATGTCATACTTGTGCCATGTATGAATGTCATCCCATACTACCATTCACACTAAGTACTTGTTTAGGTTATCATACTCAATGCTTACTATTTAGCATTCTAGACTATTAAAGACTAGCACCCTACTAGGCTAGACCTAACTACCATGGAAATCACACTATCATGCAAAACCAAGCTATACAAGGAAGACTACAATTATTCAACCTAGCTACAATGCAACCATTCAATAATGCTAATGTAAGCTACCCTTACAGTAGTGTGAATCCTTAACCCTAAGCTATCCTTAGGAGAGTATGATGTCTCAATTCTAAGCTACCCTTAGGAGAGTATAATATCTCAATCCTAAGCTACCCTTAGGAGATTATCATGTCTCAATCCTAAGCTACCATAAAGTAGTGTTGGCCTAACCAAGTCATGCTACCATGAAGGCATTCTAACAATTCTAGTTCAATCTACCAATATGAGAGTATAGATCCTCAATCCAAGGCTACCATGCATATACTAATTAAAGCTACCATGAAAAGCATCCTACCAACGCAAATTCAAGCTATCCTTAGGAGAGTATAAATCCTCAATCCCAATCTACCATGAGAACTCCTAACTCATGTTATCTTAAAACAAGCTATACATGAAGGGATCATATGTCACAACTTCAAGCTATTCATTCTAAAATGCTTTGATTCATTTTAGGTGATTAACCCTTCATTCTAGAATCAATCTATGTGAGAAGGCCTTTCACATTCTACATTCATGCATTCATTTAATACAAGATAGGTCATGTGGGTAAAAGCCTTCCACGACAACTCTAACCTCTAGTGTATAATTTATATGCAAGTTAGCTCCTCAAATTAGACTTACTCTATAAGACCTAGTGATCAGAATTATGACTTCAAACCCTAATTTCAAGATTTAGTCCACAATCATCATAGACTAGATCACAAGACATATTAGTCACAAGCCTTAATCATAGGCAATTCTAAGCATAATTCATCATAAAGTCCCAAATTCAATCATTACTAATCATGTTCTTTCATAAATTCATCATTCTAGTTCAATTCACTATTTCATATTCCTATTCTTGAACAATTTCTATACATGATAACAATTCTAGAAGATCTATCAAGAATCATCAATTTCTCTTCACAAGGCATAAACCAACATACTTTAATTTCATCAACTTAGATTAGGGTTAACCATGGAATTAACATAAATTAATCATAATATCATGAATCAACACTAAATTAACCATAAACAAGTATTGTCCAACTAATTGGAATCATACCCAACTATACCCACACATTGGAAGAAACCCTAGCTTAGATTTGGGGTTTTTCTTCACAAATTTGGGGAATTCTAGGGGACTCTATGGGTGGAATAACCTATAGATGAATAAACCAAACATACCTTAATCAAAGCCCTAACACAAGATCTTCAACAAAGGAGGTTTGTTTTGACCCAAGCTTCAAGCTCTAGCTTCTTCTTCAATGGAGGTTTTCTAGAGAGAGAAATATTTGAGAGAAGAGTATTTTGGGGTTTTTATTCTAAATGACTTAGTTAGGTTGGTTAATGACTTAAAATAGTCTATCTAGGTGAATAAATTCCAAATAAAATTACCCCAACTTAAAACCAACTAAAAATAAATTTCCTATTTTAACCCTTATTAGGAAGCAATGGTGCCAGGCACCATGACTGGGCTCACGAGCCGTGGTCAAGAATAGGAGCCGTGGTCCTGTCCGTGGTCCCTTGGGTAGTGGCTTGGCCAATGAGTCTTGGCCTCAAAAAAACTAAGGCATGACCACGAGACCTCCCATGATCTGTGGTGATGGTCGTGGTCTCTTAGGAAGTAACTAGGCCCCAAAGCCTTGCCTCCCATAAGTATAAGGGGTCTTCACGTGCCCCTTCACGGACCGTGGTCAAGACAAATGGTCGTGAAGGTGGTCGTGAACCTTGCTTAGTGCTTGGCCAAGGTTGGGGCAGCCTTGGCCTTTGGCTTAGGCTTTGCCCCTATGCCTTGGCACTTGCCCTTGCAACCCTCATTCAAACCCTAGGTGATCTTCTATACTACGGGGTCTAACACGTACCTTGACGTTTAACCACTAAACCCCTCATTCTAAGTACGGGAAGTCTCATCTACGACTCTAATCCTCATACATCAAACTCTAGAACCCTAGCTTAAGGCTCTAATTTAGTCTACTAGTTTTCGGGGCATTACAATATCTCCCCCTTGGGAACATTCGTCCTCAAATGACATTTCTAAACACTTCTTATAGGAAATGACTCTAGACTAGCAGCCCAACATACATGCAATGCATCTAAATTCACACAACCAAGAAAGAAAACTTCAATTCCAAGCTAAACATACTCAATTCAACACAAAGGTGTAGGAACTACTTCTATCAACCCAAAATGCATGAAATTATATATCTACTCATATTCAAGGAGGAACTAACACCTCTTAGCTAAAACATGCTCAACATACACTCATGGAGCCTAAATGCAAGTTACTTTCAAAAGCATTCATTCAAGGAGGAATCTTTCAACTCCGAGCTAAAACATGTTCATATATTCGTCTGATGAAGTTCTATATGAAACTCTACTCAAATCACTACAACATGAGAAAAAACAATGAATATGAGTCATCTCTAATAAGACCTAGGTAATTTCATAAACATGCACATAGGGGAAATCATGGTAACACAAATACACACCATGACCTTACTAGATAGGCACACTATCTCCCTCATTGGGAGTAAGCCTACTCAAACTCCACTAAACATCATCTATCACATAAAAGCAACAATGAAGCTCATTCATACTAAAGACAACATCAAAGTCTATCATATCAATTCTATCAAGTCATAAAAGACAAGCCACTCTGGAATCTAGTTAAAGCATACAACACATACCGATAGCACATAAAGTGGTCACTCTTGATCATCCCTAGGTTGGAGAGCATAAAACTTATTCTTCTTTTGAGCACTCTCATCTGGACCACTAGGCGTACAACTTGCTTACCCTCTCTTCTTGTAGCCTTTGACTTTGGACAATCTTTCATCGTGTGGCTACTCTCACCACAACTAAAACAACCCTCTCTACCCGTCAAACACCTACCCTCATGTCTCTTCCCACATCTAACACAAGGAGACCATAGAGACTCATTACCAATTTCGGGTTGTTTAGGGTTAGACACCCTCTCATCCTTATACCTAGGAGCATTAGAAGAACCATGTCCGGAAAACTTTTGTCGATTTCTAGAACGACTGTGTCCATCGGACCCATCATGAAAGGACTTATCACCATCCATCTTATACCTCTTTTTCTCCCTAGCTCTCTCCTTCTTAAGTTTTGACTCTTTCATTCATTGGGAAAATATTTTGAGACGTGATATGTCCATATCATTATGAAGCATTGCCGCTCGACATTCTTCTTCTACTATGTCAGACACCCCCGTCATAAACCTATTCATCATGTCCCTTGGATTTGCTACCAAAGATGGAGCATACAAGGATGAATTTCAAGGCGTATTCTTAACGCTCATGTTACCTTGCTTAAGATTGATGAATTCTTCCATATTAGCTTCCCTCAACTCTTGAGGAAAGAACCTTCAAGAAAAGTTTACTTAAATGCTTCCCATTCTATAGGACCCGCCTCTACCGGCCTATCATCCTTCCATTGTTCGTACCATATTTGAGCAGCATCCTTCAATTGGTAAGCAGCTAACTCCACATTCTCTATCAAAGTCACTCCCATAATGGCAAGTACCTTGTAAACCTCCTCTATGAACCCATTTGTATCTTCTTCCACATTGGATCCACTAAACTCCGGAGGGTTCATCCTCAAAAACTCCCTTACTCTAGAAGTGGCCATCCCCTTTATTGGGTTTGCCGGAGCTACTACCTCTCTATTGGGTTACGCCGTAAAAGCTTGAGACAACAATTGCATAGAAGTACTAAACTCCACAAGGGTGACATTCTCCGCTATCGGGTCATTTGGAGCTTCAGGAGGAGCTTGGGGTGGAACTTGGAGAGGAACCTCTTTCTCTCCATTGTCTTCCTCATATCTCCTAGCATTTTCCCTTGTATTAGCCATACCCTGAAAAAACAATAGGGCACACATTAAAAAAAGGACCTACTAGAGCAACACTTGATAGCACAACTTAGAGAATGAAGAAGTGGATTTCCTAAACATCCAATAGTCTCATATTAATCAATGTGGTGCGCTTCACATTTATGAACAAGACTCTACTAGACGTGGTTTGAGACAATCATAGAACCATTCTAAAACCATGTGCTCTGCTTGCCAAGTTCTTCACAACCCAGGGGTACACCCTAGACGTAACATGGCATATTTGATACCGAAGGAGTCTTATACAAGCCCTTAGCATATCGTAACATAATATAATAGAAAAGTATAGAAAAATTTTAAACTTTAACCGTACAATCGAAGTCTTTTTCATAAAATGCAAAGCGGAAGTTTTTACTACACTTTTGTCTCAAACCATCTATTAAAACTCATGTATAAAATTCTTGGGACGCAGCCCATACAAAATTCTAACATATAAAGCAATGACATAAGGGAAATAATGGGTTTGTCCTCGAAGCTATGAGGACTCACCAAATCTTCAACTCTTCTTGCTCCTTAGAAACCTAGCCTCCAAAGGAATTCAATCTCATAAACCCTACATTTGATTAGAATGTAGGCAAAGTATACGTTAGTATAAAATGTACCAAGTATGATAGCTAGCATTACATCTTAAGAGCATCTCAAAATGGTTAGTCAACATAAGACATAAGCATAAGAGGTAATAATATAATCATAGCATAATCTCCAACATACGCATCATATAATCATAAGTCAACATAAGACATAGTAAATGAGCATAAGAGATACATCATGTTCATAACATAGTCTTTACTTAGACTTTCATATTTACATTCATCAACCCTTAGTCTTTCGTATTACAAGACAACTACTGACAAGACACCTCAAAGCATACTTGTGCAAGGCAAGGATAGCATCCCATAATACCATCGTAGCTAAGTATCCATTTTGGTCATTCTTGGGCATAGTCCACATTGATAGTCAAGAGTTACGTTTTAATGTCATAAGAGCACTATACTCCTAAGTAACCTCAAGGCACACTTGTGCAATGCATGGGTGGCATCCCATACTACCCCACACACTAAGCATGTCTTTGAAGTCACTCTATTCATGCTTACTACTCATAGGTGTCATTCTAGACCTATTTCATATTGACAAGGAACTATCATCTTATGTCAATCATATCATGGAGGGCGATTATAGCAACAATCCAAGATAAGCATACATCACATAAGAGAACACTTCATAAGTAGCTTCAAGTCATACTTGTGCCATGTATGAATGACATCCCATACTACCATTCACACTAAGTACTTCTTTAGGCTATCATAGTCAATGCTTACTATTTATCATTCTAGACTATTAAAGAATAGAACCCTACTAGGCTAGACCTAACTACCATGGAAATCACATTATTATGCAAAACCAGCTATACAAGGAAGACTTCAAGTATTCAACCTAGCTACCATGCAACCATTCACTAATGCTTATGTAAGCTACCCTTAGGGGAGTGTGAATCCTCAACCCTAAGCTATCCTTAGGAGAGTATGACGTCTCAATCCTAAGCTACCCTTAGGAGAGTATAATTTCACAATCATAAGCTACCCTAAGGAGAGTATGATGTCTCAATCCTAAGCTACCATGATGTGGTCTTGGCCTAAACAAGTCATGCTACCATGAAGGCATTCTAACAATGCTAGTTCAAGCAACCCATAGGAGAGTATATATCCTCAATCCTAGGCTACCATTCCTATTCTAATTCAAGCAACTGTGAAAAAAGAATCCTACTAATGCTAATTCAAGCTAACCTTAGGAGAGTATAAATCCCAAGCTACCATGAGAACTCCTAACTCATGCTATCTTAAATCAAGCTATACGTGAAGGGATCATATGTCACAACTTCAAGCTATTCCATTCTAACATGGTTTGACTCATTTTAGGTTATTAACCTTTCATTCTAGAGTCAATCTATGTGAGAAGACCTTTCACATTCTACATTCATGCATTCATCTAATACAAGATAGGTCATGTGGGTAAAAGCCTTCCAAAACAACTCTAATCTCTAGTGTATCATTTATATGCAAGCTAACTCCTCAAATTAGACTTACTCTATTAGCCCTAGTGATCAAAATTATGACTTCAAAGCCTTACTTTCAAGCTTTACTCCACAATCATCATACTAGACTAGATCACAAGACATATTAGTCACAAGCCTTAGTCATAGGGAATTCTAAGCATAATTCATCATAAAGTCCCAAATTCAATCATTATTAATTATGATCTTTCATACATACATCAATATAGTTCAATTCATGATTTCATATTCCTATTTTTGAACAATTTCTATTCATGATAACAATTCTAGAAGATCTATCAAGAATCATCAATTTCTCTTCATAAGGCATAAACCCACATACTTTGATTTCATCAACTTAGATTTGGGTTAACCATGGAATTAACATAAATTCATCATAATATCATGAATCAACACTAAATTAATCATAAACAAGTATTATCCAACTAATTGGAATCATTGGAAGAACCCTAGCTTAGATTTGGGGTTCTTCTTCACAAATTTGGGGAATTATAGGGGACACTATGGGTGGAAGAACCCATATATTAATAAACTAAACATACCTTAATCAAAGCCCTAGCATAAGCTCTTCAACAATGGAATTTTGTTTTGACCCAAGCTTCAAGCTCTAGCTTCTTCTTCAATGGAGGTTTTCTAGAGAGAAAACTATTTGAGAGAAGTGTGTTTTGGGGTTTAGATTCTAAATGACTTAGTTAGGGTGGTGAAGGACTTTAAATAGTCTATCTAGGTGAATAAAGTCCATATAAAATGACCCCCACTTAAAACAACCTAAAAATGAATTTCCTATTTTGATCTTCATTAGGCAACCATGGTGCCAGGCACCACGACTGGGCTCACGAGCCGTGATCCTGTCCGTAGTACCTTGGGCAGTGGCTTGGCCAATGAGTCTTGGCCTAAAAAAAACTAAGGCATGACCATGAGACCTCCCACGATATGTGGTCAATACCACGATCCATGGTGATGGTCATGGTATCTTAGGCAGTAGCTAGGCCCCAAGGCCTCACCTCCCACAAGTCTAAGGAGTCTTCACGATCCCCTTCACAAATTGTGGTCAAGACCACTGGTTGTGAAGGTGGTCGTGAACCTTGGGCAGTGCTTGGCCAAGGTTGGGGTAGCCTTGGCGTTGGGCTTAGGCTTTGACCCATTGTTTTAGCACTTGCCTATGCAACCCTCATTCAAACCCTAGGTGATGTTCTATACTACGGGGTCTAACATGTACCTTGACGTTTAACCACTAAACCCTCATTTTAAGTACGGGAAGGCTCATCTACGACTCTAATTCTCATACATCAAACACTAGAACCCTTACTAAAGGCTCTAGTTTAGTCTACTAGTTTCCGGGGCATTACAGCTTACAAATTGAAAGGAGTTGCTCATGTGTAGTACAATCAATGGAAATAATCTAGGCCGGTAGGAGCGGGTCCCGTAGAGTGGGAAGTGTTTATGTCCGCTTTTCTTGATAGGTTCTTTCCCCTTGAGATGAGGGAAGCAAAGGTGCATGAGTTTCTTAACCTTCATCAAGGAAGTATGAGTGTGAAGTAGTATGAGTGTGAACGAGTAAGTTTATGTCGGGTGTGTCCAATTTAGTAGTGAAAGAATGTCGTACATCTATGCTTATAAATGACATGGATATTGCTCGTCTTATGACTCATTGCCAACACATTGAGGAGGTAAAACTAAAAGGGAGGTCTAGGGAGAAAAAGAGGTCTAGAATTGATGAGGATAAGTCATTTCATGATTGGTTCGATGGACATAGTCGCTCTAGGAATCGACAAAGGTTTTCCGGACAAGGTTTATTCCAATTCTTCTAAGTATAAGAAGGATAGGGTGTTTGACCCTAAACCTCAAGGGATTAGTAGTGAATCCCTATGGTGTACTTGTGCTAGGTGTAGAAAGAGACATGTGGGTAGATGTTTAGTCGCCATAGAGGGTTGTTTTAGTTGTGGTGAAAGTGGTCACAAAATAAGGAATTGTCCTAAGGCAAAGGCTAAAGGAATAGAAAATGCTCCTAAGAGAAACCGGTTTTATGCACTTCAAGCTAGAGGTGAAGAAGGGTATGCTCTCTATGTGGATCCTGGTATGTTGATAGCTTCTTAATTGATGTTAATGTTTTGCTATATTTTGATGTTATCTTTGTGATGGTTTGGTTGCACTCCTATTATAGCTCCTATGTGAGAGTGGAATGGGGGGAAAATCTATGCCAAAAGTTTGGATTATGTTTTGTCTTAAAGTTGACTTTGAGGGTGAAATATGATAATGTCCCGAAGATGATTTTTAGAACCCGGTATGGTCATTATGAGTAAGGTGTTAAGATAATACCTAGATATGTTCGCTTAGTAGACTCTGCCAAGGGTAGTGTTATGGTTTAAGTTGGTTTCGGATCGCCTTTTGTGTTAGTTGTGAAAGTTAAGTAAGGTATGGATCCGACCTTAGTAGAATTGAAAGAGATGGTGCTTAGAAAGTCCGTTAAGTCTTCCTCCCAAGGGGGAGATAGTGTGCCTAGATAGCAAGGTCATTATGTGATCCTAATGTTTGTAGCTTGGGCTTACTTAAAACATCTCACCTAAGAAGGGTGTAGTCAGTGTAGTAATAGAGAGAAGTTTAGTCCCCACCTTGTATGCCCATGTGAGACCTTGAGACATGTGGTTAGGGTGCTTATGAGTTAGCCTTGCCTAGTGAGTGGCATAGGTGCATCCGGTTTTCCATGTCTCTAAGTTGAAAAGACTGTGTTGGAGATTTGACATACCTTATTTCCCTTAGAAGGTTTGGGGAGTAGATGAGAGTTCTTCCGATGAGGGAGTTCCGGTTAAGATGTTAGACCGGAAAGTTTAGAAAGTGAGAATATAGGGAGAGTTCCTTATGGTTAGCTCCTTGTTTGATGTCATGTGTGTTTAGATGCTTCTATGATTTCCTATGTGATGCATGTTCATTAAAGCTTGTGTTTTGAAAGAAAATGAGTTTATATGATTGATTTCCTCATGTTGTAGTGCATTGAGCATGATTTGCCTATAGACTTCATGAGATGAATTCATGAGCATGCCTTAGTTCGGAGTTGAGAGATTCCTCCTTGAATGAATGCTTTTTGAGAGTATAGATTGCATATAGGCTCCATGAGGTTGTGTTGAGCATGCTTTTATCTTGGAGATGGTAAGTTCCTCCTTAGACATGATTAGTTATGAGATTTCGTGCATAATGGGTTGTTAGATGAATCTCCTACTTCCTTGTGTTGCATTGAGTATATTTTGCTTGAGATGAAGTTCCTCATTTGTATTGTGCATTTAGATGAGTTACATGCATGATGGGCTGCTAGTATTGGGTCTTTTCTTCCGTAAGGTGTCTAAAGCATCATTCGAGGATGAATAATCCCAAGGGGGATATATTGTAACACCCCAGATTAAGAGAGGGGAAAATAATCACTTCTTAGTCGACTAGGTGATCCACCAAGTCAACTAGGCGATCTGCCGAGTCGAGTTGGCGATTTGCCGAGTCGACTTGGCGATCCGCCAAGTGGAGCCTCCTCGCCTTTTGGCTTGATCCCTGATGTTGTGCATTTTGTAACTTTAGTCGAGCAAAGTCGGGCTCCCCTTCCAGTCGAAGAGTCACTGAAGTTGACTCCCCCATCGCCTAAGTTGACTTAGCCCCCAAGTCGAGTTACTGTAAAATTAGGCGAGCTAAGGGCTTATTTGGCGAGTCGCAAAGTGCCCGTGGCGAGTTTCAGCGTGAAGTTCTGCAGAATTTTAAGTTGGGGTCTTATAGGTCTTTTGATTCGATACTACGTCGTTTCACCCCTCTTCTAGAAAATTATATAAGAATCCTATTCTCAAAATTCCCCCAAATTAAGTCATTCTACCGAGAATCTAAAAGAAAACACAAAAGTTCATCCCCTCCAAAATATTTCTCTCTCTAGAAACTTGGAAAAGAAGAAGAAAAGGGTTCCAGCTAGGTCAAGCCTCCAATCCTCAAGCTTTAGTGGACTTTATGATCAAGGTATGATAGCTTTTCATCCATGGAGTTCCCTAGTTTTCCCCAATTGTGAAGATGAAATCCCCAATTCTAGTTAGGGTTTCTTCCAATATTGTGGGTATTGATGTATGATGATCCAATTGAGTGGATAATTAATGTTTATGATTAAATTGGTAGTAAATCATGTTTTTAAGATGAAATTGCATGTTTACATGCCTAACCCATGTCTAGAAACATGAAATTGAAGTATGCGGGTTTTGTGCCTTGAAGGGGGAAATTAAGGATTTAGAGATAATCTTCTAGGATTGATAATATGTATAGTAGATTGCTTGAGATTAGGGATTATAGGTATGAATTGAATGAGGCTACAAAATATATGTTGAATCATGATTAGGAATGTTGAGTTTAAGCCTATATCATGATATATGACTAGAATTGCTAAAGAATGAAGCATGTGATTAGAATGTCTTGAGATCTAGACATATATGATGATTGTATGAAGTATTGATTTGAGAGTAAAGCTTTTAGTTATGAATGTTGATTACTAGGGCTTTGAGAATAGAGCTAATGTGATGAATTACGAATGTTAAGGCCTTGAGAGTTAAGCTTATATGAAAATGGTAGAGTAGTAGATAAAATTGTTGTGGAAGGACTTCACCCACCTAATCTACCTTATGAATGTTTGAATTCATGAAGTGATAGAATCACATGAGTTGCAATGAAATCCATGTCTAATTCTAGAATTCTAGATGTGAGGATTGAAAGGAAGTTTAGAACCTCAAGAAGGTAAAGTATGAGATTATGCATGTTTTATGAAAGGTATTGTAAAGGCTTTAAGAACACTTTGAGAGTGAAGTGTCTATGATTATGATGTGGTTGTTGTGTTGTTATAAGGACATTCTCATATACACACCTATGCATGAATGTGAAAGGTTTTTTCACATAGTAGGATTCTAAGGTTGAAAGGATTTCTCACCTAATTGAATATGATAAGGAAGCTTTTACGCAAGTTGAGTCCAACTTCCAAATGGGATCCTTTTATACTAGTTGAGTCCGGGTTCCTAAGTATATCTCATGAGATGGAGACCTTTAATGTAAGTTGAGTCCGAGTTTCTAGTAGCAATCTCAATATCTATAAAATTATCTTAATCGATATACCTTGAAGTTATGATATGAAATCCCTTCATGAATAGCTTGACTTGGTAAGACAAGACCATTTCATGGTAGCTTGAGTAGAAGATCTCATGGTAGCCTTGGATTGAGAAATCGTACCCTTCCTAAGGTTAGCTTGAACTAGCATAATAGAATGCTTGCATGGTAGCATGACATGGTTAGGCCAAACCATTTCATTGGTAGCTTGGATTGAGCAATATTACCCTTCCTTGAGTAGCTTGGACTTGCATGATAGTATGCTTTCCATGATAGCTTGTTCTAGGATAATGTGGTGTTTTTCCTTCGTAGCCTTGAATTGGTAAATCGTAACCATTCATGTGTGATGACTTGCCTTGTACTAAGTAAGAAGTACCTTCCATGAATTGTGGCAAGAACTTAAAAGGGACTAGTCCCAAACCAAGAAGTATGTTTATGATGACACAAGGTTACTTCAAGGAAGTATTGTAAGTATGTCTTGATATGAGATTTGCTTGTATGATATATGGTTAGTTGGAATGTTGCTAAGAGTTTCCTTCCTTGATATGTATGACTAAAGGTGAACTTTCCCTTGTCTATGAGAAATAAGCTGAGGATGAGAATAAAAGATGATGAACATGAATGATGGCCTAAAGTGGTTTACTTAGCATGGGTGAGATTTATGGGGTCTTATTCATGCCTTGCACAAGTATGCTTTAAGGTTATTTACGAAATGCTTGTCTTATGATATGATGATCTATGTATTAACTATGTTTATGAATATGTTGTATCTCTTATGTTTATGAATTATGTCTTATGTTGACTAATGCTCATGTTATGCCTATGTTGATGATTTATGCTAGCTATCATATTTAGTACATTTTGTGCTAATGCATACTCTTCCCTACATTATTATCAAATGTAGGGTTCGACAATATTGACTTCCATCCACGTGTCTAAGATGATTGAAGTTTTGGTAAGTCCTCGTAGTTCGAGGAGATAGCCACCATGTTTTTTTCTCTTTCTTTTATGTTTAGACTTTTGTATGGGTTGTGTCCCAAAGACATTCATGTACTAGATGCTTTGAGACAAAGTGTCATAGACTTTTGCTTGTTTTTATAAAAGAATTGATTGTATGGAAAAATGTTTTAAATTACCGAATCATTTCTATTAGTTTATGTTATGATATGCTAAGGGGCTTGTATGAGGCATCTCGGGGACTTGTTCGCCTTGTTACATCTAGGGGATTCCCCTGAGTCATGACATACCCATTCCATTGTTGAAGTGGGAGGTAATAAATATGTACTTTGTTATAGGTTTTCCTTGCTCGCGATGGAAGTTTGATTCTATTTGGATGATTATTGACAAGCTGACAAATCAACCTATTTCATTCCGGCCAGGACCACATTTAAGCTGAATATTATGTAGGGTTATACATTAGAGAGATTGTTAGATTGCATGGTTTCCCTATATTGATAATTTCAAACAAAGGGGCATAATGTGCAACACATTTCTAGAACTCTTAGTATAGTATTTCAATCTCAAATTGACATCCAAGCTAAACGTATGATCTAGATTCTTGAGGATATGTTACGGGAGTCTGTGCTATATTTTAAAGGAAATCAAGATGATCACTTTCCACTTAATGGGTTCTCTTATAATAATAGTTAGCATTCCAGCATATGTATGGCGCCTTATGAGGTTTTATATGAAAGAAAATCCCTCTTGCTTTGTTTAGGATTGGGAATTGGAACTGTTAGGTCAATAATTAGTGCAACAGGCCATGGAATAGGTTAGGTTAATTAGAAAGCAAATATTAACAATTCAGAGCTTTAAAAAATCATATGCGGATGTTAGGGAGCGAGACTTAGAATTTGATGTTGATGATTGGGTCTTTCTAAAAGTTTTGCCTATAAAGGGTGTTATGAGATTTTGCGAAAAGGGCAAGTTGAACCCTAGGGCGAGTTGCCTATGAGCTATAGCTACCACTAGAGTTACAAAAGATGTTCAGATTTCAGAGGAGCTATCTTATAATGAAGTTCCTTTTGCCATAGTAGATCTCCAAATAAGAAGATTGTGAAATAAGAATATAGATTCTGTGAAAATTTTGTGGTGAAGCTATAATATTGAGTAACTAACATGGAAAGATGAGAAGAACATGAAGTCCAAATATTCCACATGTTCATTTTTTTAGATGACTAGACCTGCATTTGAATATATGAGGTATGTTACTTATGTTCTATATGAGTTCTTGTATAGTTTCTATAACACCTCAAAATTTGGAAGTAGAGTTTGAAAGGAAAAGTCGCATTTTTAGAACTGAGGCAGTGGTCTACGAGTGAAACCTATGGACAGTAGGAAGTCCTACAGGCCGTTGGAAAGGAGTCATAGGACTTGGTTTGACTTTTGGAAATGTAAAGTCTTTGATATTTTGACCTATGAGTGAACAAAACGAGTCGTAGGGTATTCTACAGGCCGTAGGATGATTTCATAGGAGTGATCCATACTTGATGAAATTTTGGAAATTAAAGTTAGGTTCTGTGGAAGAGGTCTACAAACTGTAAAATGAACGACGACCCATAGAATGGTTTTGTGGAAGTTGGCTGGATTTTTGGGTTGCAATAATTAGGTCTACGGTTGACCAGTACGGTTCGTAGGATCCTACGAACCATAGGTCGAAGTTGTAGGGTCCTCTATCATATTTCTTAAGTAAGGGTGTTTTGGTCTTGTCCTACCCACCTAACCCCTAAACTACATCGTTTTGGCTCTATAACTACCCTACAACCAGTTTTACTCTTACAAACTTAGCCTAAATTTTCTCATTCACTCAATTTCTCAAAATCTCTCAAGTCTTCTTCTCCAGCATATCTCAAGAGCTCCAAGGTGAAGAACTAGGGTTTCAAAGGATTCTAGGTCTTATTCTCCATTGCTTTTGGACATTAATTTTCAAGGTATGTGGAAATTCACCAATGGATCCCTTTCATCCATTGGGTCCCAAAAGAATCTCAATCTCAAATTCAATTTCATTTAATTCTCTAGAGTTTTGTGCAACATCCATGAACCCTATTTATTATGATTCAATTGTTTATTTGTAATCTTATTATGCATTATTTAATTCAATTACATGGTTTTTCAATTCATTTCATATGGACGCATGCCTATGTCTACTTTATGAACATGAATTATGTATTATGCTTATGAATTGTGAAAGTTATGCATGTTTTGTGAAAATGATGATTTATGAACTATGGATGTTTTTGAGATAAGTATCGATGATTTGTTAAAGGTTTTCTCACATATGAATGAAATCTTGATTTAGATGCTTAGAAAGGTAAGTGTTTATTATGAACAAGTTTATGAAATTGTTATTTGAAAGGAGCTACTCTATGATGATTATGTATTTTCCATTTGGATTTACTTATCACCGAGAGGACTTTGAAATTGAGGCTCCTCGTTAGTATAGGTTGTGTCTCTAGAAGCAATCTCTTTTCCCCAAACTGTGTGCCCCCGTAGGATTGTCTTAAATGACCTAGCTAGTGGATCCACAATAGAAATTATGAATGAATATGACAAAGTATACCTTGGCAAGTAGATTTCCATTTTTGGTATGAGGGTCAGGTTGAATTCAATTTTATAGATCACATAGTCTTATTGTCGGTTAACGGTAAATATCCTACAAATGAACTATGTTTTCTTCAAAGGTTTTATGAAAGCTTCTGAAATGGTTTTAAGTATGCATTGACCTCATACATAATTTATGATTTCTCTTTAAAGGTTCTTATAATGTTTTACTTGGTCTTGCATATCATGTTTATGTTCATCATGTTATCATACCTATGTTTTTTATGCATTTCCCCATGCTTAGTACATTCAGTGTACTAATGCATACTTGTTCCAATTGGAAGTAGGAGGATGTGAATATGGATTTTGTTGTGAGATTGCCTCGTACCTGAAGGCAACATATTCCATTTGGGTCATTCTAGATAGAATGACAAAATCAAACTATTTCATTCCCGTCAAGGTTTCCTTTTCAGCGGAAGACTATGCCAAATTGTATATCAAGGAGATAGTGAAGTTACATGGGGTTTCTTTGTGGATTATTTCAGAGCGGGGTACTCAATTTACTTCACACATTTGTAAGTCATTCTAAAAAGGTCTTGGTACTAAAGTTATGTTTAGCACGACTTTTCATCCCCAAACCGATGGACAAGCGGAACGTACCATCCAAACCTTGGAGGATATGTTGAGAGCATGTGTTATAGATTTCAAGGGTAATTGGGATGACCATCTATCATTGATAGAGTTTGCCTACAACAATAGTTACCACTCAAGTATTGCCATGGCTCCTTTTGAAGTTTGGTATGGTAGGATATGTAGGTCTCTGGTTGGTTGGTTTGAAGTAGGTGAAAATTGCTCTTATTGGTCCCAAACTAGTTTATGAGGCCATTGAGAAACTCTGACTCATTAGAGAGAGGTTGCGACCGGTCCAAAGTTGGCAAAAGTCTTATGCCAATGTTAGAAGAAGGGATTTAGAGTTTGAGGTTAATGATTGGGTCTACCTAAAAATCTCACCTATGAAAGGTGTGATGAGGTTTGGAAAAAAAGGGGAAGCTTAGTCCCCGGTATATGGGGCCATATCAAATCTTGAGATGTGTTGGGAAAGTTGCATATGAGTTAGACTTACCGAATGAGTTAGCTCCGGTTCACCCAATTTTTCATGTTTTCATGCTTAAGAAGTGCATTGGTGATCCGGTATCCATTATCCCCTTAGAGGGATTAGGGGTTGATGAGAGTCAATCTTTTGAGGAAGTTTTGGTAGAAATCTTGGACTAACAAGTTAAAGGTTGAGAAACAAAGAAATAGCTTCCGTGAAGGTTCTATGGAGGAATCATTTAGTTGAGAAAGCTACTTAGGAGGACGAGTCCGATATGAAGTCCCGTTATCCTCATATTTTTCCTTCTACCCCTATTCAAGATTGAGGTAAGAAATTCCTCTTGAATTCCTAGTTTTGGGAGTCATGTATGATATATGTGTTTTTCCATGATTTCCTTATGTTATGCATGTTCTTAAGAGAATTCATAATTAGTAATAAAATGAGCTTTCATGAGTTATGTGTTCCTCATGTTGTTGTGCATTTTGGTATGATGTTGCATATTTTGTCTTCATGAGATGTATTGATGAACATGCTTTATGATGTTTTTATGAGATGGCATATTGGCTTCATGATGTTGTGTTGAGCATGCTTTTTAGTTGGAGAAGGTAGTTCCTTCTATGAACATGAGAAATGTTGAATTTCATGCATTTTGGGTTGGTAGATGTATTTCCTACTTCCTTATGTTGCATTGATTATGATTGTGATGGAGTTGAAGTTTCCTCATTTAAATAGTGCACCTAGTGAATAGTGTATCTTTGAGTTGTGAATTATTCTGATGTTGCATGCATGATGGGCTACTAGTCTTGAGTCTTGAATTCCGTAAGGTGTCTAAATTGTCATTCGAGGATGAATGTTCCCAAGGGAGAGATAATGTAACACCCGGTAAAACTAGTAGCCTTTTTTGGGTTTAACGTAATGATTAGAGTTGTAAAATAACCCCCGATACTAAAAATAAATGTTTTTGGGTGTAAATGTCAAGGAACGACCCCCCAAGGACCACCCAAGGGTCCTTGAAGAGGACCTTGAGGCAGACCAAAAGGCTGTCAAATAATAGCTTGACCCACGAAAGGGCACCCAAGATCTGTGAGTGGACCCACACCCCGTAGATGGGGGGTCATGGGTCAAGGCTGGACCTCCACTATTTCTCCAAAAGTCTGTGTCCCATCTACGACTCAACCAGCACTCCCCGTGGATCCAGTCACAGTCCGTGGGTGAGGTAGTCGTAGGTCACACCTGGGAGGTCTTCTTGGGAATTAATTAAGGGATTGTTTAGGGTTTTCCATTTTAATTAATTATTAGGTGACGTCGTTTTGAGTTTTTTTAGACTAAGTATATAGGTGTTTTAAGCCCCTAAAATAAGTCATTAAATCATAACTACCAAATTCCCAAATCAAATCAACTCCCTCCCAAATATTTCTCTCACTAAAACCTCCATTGAAGAAGGAGAAGAACTTGAAGATTAGGGCTCAAGAACTCATCTTTTCTACTCAAATTCATGAGGAATCTTCATAAGGTATGGTAGCTTTTCATCTATGGGTAGCTATCACCCATAGAGTCCCTTCAAAACATGATTTCTCAACATAAAATTCCCCCAAAAAAGCTAGGGTTTCACTCCAAGTCATGGATTCACTTTCAAAATGATTTCAATGATTTAGTTGTCTTATATTATGATCAAATTCATGAATTTCTACTGTTTTTAGGATGAATTGCCTATGAATCCATGAATTCTCCTATTTTTGTCAAATTGGATCTCAAATAGTGGGTAATGATTGATGTTGGTGAATTGTGATTGAATTATGCATGTAGTAGTTAATATAATTGAACTATATGAATATCCATGTCCAAGGAAGTGATACAAGAAGTAAATTATGAATTGTGATCTATGGTTCTTGAAGGACAATTTATGAGAATTGTACATGAATATGAGAATTGTGCATGTGAATTGTGAACACTTTGAGAGTGAAGTGTCTATGATGATAATGTTGTTGTTGTGTCATTGAAAGGACAATCACACACACACACTCCATGCATGAACATGACTATGATGTAACTAAGGTGTTGTTGAAAGGCTATTTCTCATATGCACCCTTACACATGACTATGAATGTATGTTTATGACTATGATAATATTATTGTGTTGATTGAAAGTTTATTCTCATGAAAGCACGTCATCATAATGTGAAAGTTTTCCTCACATGGATATGATGGTTCTTAGGTTGAAAGTATATTCTCACCTATTGAATCTAGGATCTAGTTTATGAGTTGTGTTGGATGAAGGGTAAGATACTCCTTCATGCATGTAAATTCAATTCAAGATTTAACATCTAATTTTGGGAAATAATTCTTAGCACCGAGAGGATATGGAATATGAGGTAGAGGCCGTCCCGTCAATTCAATAGGCCGGGTTTGCTAATATAGTCTCGTGAGAAGGAAGCTTCCTCGTCACTACAATAGGTTTGGGGTTACTAGAAGAAATATCCCTATCATGTAACTATGTTCCCACATAGGACTTTAGCTAGTGGATCCACCTAAAAGCTAATACATTTACTTCTACCTTTGGCAAGTAGGACATTTCTTTTCGGTTTAGGACAAGACACTGGATTCCATGTAGCTCACATGGTCTATGTCGGTTAAGGCTATTTTACCTCCATGACAAGAATATGAACTATCACTTATGACTTCTCAAGAAGCTCTACTTAGTGTGGATGGGGTATGGGACTTTATTCATGCATGGCGCAAGTGGACTTTGAAAGGGGTTATAGGGTGGTTCTCTTATGCTACGATGATTTATGAATTATGTATGTTATATGGATTGTTTCTATGAATGACTTTCCTTATTTTCAAGTTAATGAACATGAATATTTCCTTTTCTATGAGTATTGACTATGATAAGGTCCAAGTATGATATGTATGACTATGGTGGCCTAAAAGGAGTACTTAGTGTGGGTTGTATTATGGGATGCTAATCATACATTGCACAAGTATAACTTAGGGTTACTAAAGAGATGGTTTTATTATGTTATAATGATTTACATGATGAATATGCTATGACTTCTGTTTTACACTAAAAGTGCATGGTGATTCTCAAACTTCGCAAATGCATAATTCTCAACTAAAATGTCCTTTTTAGCATGTTTTCAAGGATTTTGTGCATGGCTATCATACTTAGTGCATTTTTATACTAACCCATATTTCTTCTACATTTTCTACAAAGTGTAGGTTCCGGCGTTTGAGGTGACATTCCTTCTTGACTAAGCTTGGATTGATTCTCTCCAAGACTTGGTGTGAGTCCTGATGGTTCAAGGACAAGAGTCATTCATTTCTAGTTGCTTTTCATATGTTCTACTTTTGGGAATTTATTGTAAAGGGTTGTGACCCTATTGATTCTCGATTGTATTAGATGGCTTATGGAGACAATATCTAGACTTCTATTTAATTTGGGTTTATGAAAGACTTTGAATGTAAAGAAAATATTTAATTCTGCATCATTTCAATTACTCATGTTTATGATATGCTAAGGACTTGTATGAGACCCCTTCGGGGTCAAGTACGCCATGTTACATCAAGGGGGTACCCATGGGTCGTGACAGCTATTGGGCGATTCACCCTTTGAGTTACGTGATCTTCAGTTGGGATTTTACACCTTTTTCAATGTTTTGGCCTCATTTTTCATAGATCCATCCTTGTTTTGTCCTTTAGCCTTCATAGCAGCAAAATATCAAAATACCATTAGATGAGGACATAAATAATCATTGAGGACACCAATTGTTGAACTAAAAAGATCTCAAATGAGTGAAAAATTATCACTCCTCAACACCCTCAATTTAAATTTTTGCTCGTCCTCAAGTAAATCAAGAACATAATTAGCTCTACAAGGATGTCCACAACAGTACTCAACGTGAGTTAACATGCAAATGACATCACAAGAATACTACCAAGTATAAGAAATATTTCAATCATGCTCAAGAAACTTCAAATGATGACTAGCAAGTATCAATCCAAGCTCAAGCACACTAATTCTCCCTTCAAATGCAAAACCATGTTTCAACAAAAGCATTCAAGTTTCCTTAAGACAAAAATGATTCCATGCTCTCACAAAGCACATAAACAAAGAAGTTAGGAATCAAGACGACTCTCACTTTCTAAAAGAGAAATACATGCAAGCTTCATCTCATAGGTTTGCCCATATTTTCCAATAAATACACAACCTAGTGTAAGCAAGATCTCAAGGGTCTTTTCAGGCTTGTAATGGGGATAACGGTAAATGTATGGTCAGTTTGGCTCGATGACTTCATCTTTTTAAAGAATTTTTGTACTCATATTCACCTCTTCTCGAATTCTTTTCATTTTATTCATTTGGATACCCAAACTTCAATTATTCATTCACTTTTTTGGAAACCCCTTTTATTTTATCAAGACCTTCTTTTTCATTTCATTTTCATGCTTTTTCTCACTTTTCTTCTCTTTTTTTTTATAAGGAGGGATGCCTTATTTTTACTACAAACTTCAAGGCTGAGTATCACTTATTTTAACCGACTTTACTTGGTTTTCATTCCTTCTTTCTTTCCACACCCCAACTTAAGATTTTTGCCTAAGTTGGCTATTCAAACAACCCAGTTCTTAGAAAAGGGTTTATGGGTGAGAGGTTAGGGACATATTTGGTTTAAGAGGTGTCAATAAGGTTGCCAACAAGGTAGTCACAAAAGGTATGTAGTGGGTTTCCTCTCAAAATTTGTTTCCTGGATCATTTCTTGCATTCACCCAGGCTAGACAATTAAACTAACAAGGCAAATTTTAGGATTCAAGAAGCATGTTGTCAAGTAGGATCTCATCACACATGGCACTTCAAACACAATCATTTAATCACAGCTCTACAAAATCAAGAAGTTTGTGTGTGATGTTCATTGCAAGGCTCACATTAATACGCAACTAGTCAACACAAGAATCGAAAAGATCATTCAAAAGTATAGCCACACCAATTTCTTCTAGAAACATCAACACAAAACACATTTCTCATCATGAGTAATATCCAAGACATTGATATTGGACAAGACCGATCTCGAACATCAACAATAAAAGTAAAAGCAATCTCAATCATTTCACAACTCCAAAAACTCATGGGATAATTGGTAAAGAGATAAAAATGAAATCAAGTACAAATAAAGAGAAAGGGAAAAAAAATTAAAAGTGCTCCTCACCCCACCAAAAAATAAAAGGCAGTGTCATCAATGCAAAAAGTGAAAAGAAAGAGAAATAGTCCGATTGACTCCCTGTTGTACATGGTCAGGTAGAGTGTCCATTTAGGCAAAATGCCACGGACCTCACCTACCCAGTTGACGAATCACTAAAAAGGTTCAAATTACCAACTATGACTAAGCAATCATGAAATATCATCCCCAGTTCGATGAACTTGGTGGTGATCACGAGAGGGAATGGTGAATCACCGAAGCAGGCCATTGATCACTAAATTGACAGTACACTCCTCATGAATTTTGGTCAAAGAAGGCAAACTAAGTTGGGTCCGCCGAATATATTTGGCAAAGCACCAATGGTACCCGCACTCCACCGAAGTTGATAGGACCTTCTACAATTCGAGCCACTCCAAGGGTGGACCCAAGGGATGTTCACCCATTAGTTTGGGTGAATTGCCGAAATGTGTCTTGGCACGCCTAATATTCCTCTTCTTCCTACACAAGTGACACACATATTATTGAAATTGACTAACACTTAGATTGCCTCACAATAAGCACTTGATTTAATGTCATGGCATGACGTGGACCTGCTCTCAAACATCGTCCAAGTACACCACTTCAATAACTCTCACATCACAACCTTCCCCAAAATATACTTTAAACATTTGACCATTAACCTTGAATTTGGCTCCTTTAACATCTTCAATTTCAATCGCCCCATTACCATACACTCTAGTAACCTTGTACGGACCAGTCCACTTTGATTTTAACGTTTCTAGAAAAAGTATCAACCTAGAATTGAAAAGGAGAACTTCCTCACCTACCTGAAACTCCTGGTGAAGGATTTTGGTGTCATGCCATCATTTAATCTTCTCTTTGTAGAGTGTGGAGTTTTCATGTACCTTTAATTGAAATTCATCCAATTAAAGTAGTTGGTCAACACGGTTCCTCGAAGCTATCTCCCAACTTAAGTTTACCCTCTTCAATGCCCATAATGTTTTATTTTCCAATTAAATGGGATAGTGGCAGGCCTTCCCAAACAATAATTGGTAGGGGGACATGCCAATGGGAGACTTGAAAGCTTTCCAATAAGTGTAAAGTACATCATCAATCTTGCTAGACCAATTGGTGGGGTTGATATTCACTATTTTTGCCAATACGTTCTTGATTTCCCTGTTAGACATCTCATCTTTTCCACTTGTTTGGGGGTGGTACAGTGTGGTAACCTTGTGCTTCACCCCATAGTTGGACAACAATTGTTCAAATTAGCAATTACAAAAATGAGAATCGTCGTCACTTATAATTACCCTTGGTACCAAACCTTGCGATAATTTACCTCTTTAGAAACGTAGTGACACTCTTCATTAGTGGGTAAAGTCGTTGCCTCTATCCATTTTGAAACATAATCCACAACCATCAAGATGTATTGTTATCGAAGGCCCTAATGAATGGTTTTATGTAATCTAATGAGTTTGAGATTTGGACTCATTTAGGGCTTTGGTTTGATAGATTTAGTGTCCTCAAATGCCTAAATTATGCTATAAACTGATGTTAATACCTTGATTTTCAGATATATTAATTGAGGAGAACAGCAAGGACACTAGCATGCAAAAAGGAACAAAACAAACTGAAGAAGTGAAGAAAGGCGAGATTGATGATTGCCAATAACACTTGGCGTGTCGCCGAGTGGCTAATCTGACCAACTAAAGTTCCAGTGTGCAAGCCCTGAGGGAAGAAACCAAGTAGACGATAGAAAAGGGGCAGTCGACGAATCGTCGAGCAGTTCCACGATACCAAGAGTGATCGCCCAAAGTTATAGGACTTGAGGATGCTGAGAACTCATACAAAAAGGCGATAGAAGAGAGAGCATTGGGCGGCTCGCCGAACCACTCAGCGATCTCGACTTACCTTACCTAATGGCCCTTCGTGGCTTATTTTTGGCGACTATAAATTAGATTTTAAACAGTTAATTTAGAGAATCATTCATCGAATTTTATAATTCATTTAGTCTAGAACAGTTTTCTCTTGAGTTTCTTAGTAGACTTGAAAGTTTTGAGACTCAATTTGGAGATTTTACAAATGGGTTTCAAATTTTCTGCAAATTGGAGCATTGTAAAGGCTTAATTACTCTTACCCAATTGATGGCAAATCGATTTGGTAACCGTTTTTACTCTTTTATGATGTTTGGCTAAAACCCCAATTCTTGGGGTGTGATCATGTGATTATAGGTTGAATTAGTTTATAGGTATTGTCAATTACTAGTTTAAATGCTATATTGAAGTGGGTTTAATCATTAATTGTGGTTTAATTTGTGAATTGTAGTTGTAAATGTAGTTCTATCTTTGTGTTCGTAGCTTGCTCGAAAGAGAGGTTTTAGAACTAAGATTATTGATTAATGATTTGTAGGTATTGGGTTGATTTTGGTTCAGCTCGAGAGAGTGAATCCTAAACCCAATCCTACCTATCTTGCTCGAGAGAGAAAATGTATTAAGGTTATGGGATGTTCTTAATTGCTATGCTTGTTGATGTTCTAGAGAAATCACTTGAAGCGAAATAGTTGTTCGAAAGAAAACTATTTCAATTATAGTCTAGCCTACCCACTGATATTTAGCTAATTACTATTAGTTTTAATTACTCATATATCAAATTTGCTTATAATCGATCACATCCCGAGAATTCCTCTCCTCATTGTTATCTCATTACTATTTGACTGTGTTGTAGTTGATAATTAAAAACCAAATCCCCCCATTTGACATTCGTGTCACCCCTTTGACTTGATATGTATTTTTCAGATAATATTTATTCCTATAGCTAGTTAGATCACATTCGTATCTCATAATTGAATTTTAACACGTACCACTCCCCGTGGGATTCAACCCCAACTCATTTGTTGGGTTTTATACTACTTAACGATCATTTGCACCTAGAATTGGATGAGGTGTGCTTGAAACGTTAATCAAAATGGCGCCACTGTCAGGGAGTGGTGTTCTTTAAAATTCTTTTATTAAAGTTGAATTGTGATCTTTTTGGTTGTAGTTGAATCAACTTACTTCGGTTTTTGTTTTTTGGTTTTGTGTTGCTTGTGTTAAACAGAGGAGGAGATAAGTGTTAACGAAAGTAATGGTAGCCAAATGGCCATCAAGATGACATTGGGAACCTCAATGACCTTAATGACCCAAACCAAATGGGTGGTGTTAGTGTCATTTGTTTACCTCCAGCTGAAGGAAACATTGTTATTCACATCACAAGCACAGTGCTTCAGCTCCTACAATTAAAAGGACTATTTGGGGGCTGGCTCATGAGGATCCCCATGAGCATATCAAGAACTTTGTGGATGTCTGTGGGCAGTTCTTATTTAAGAACATATCGCAAGAATCGGTCCATCTTAGTTTGTTCCCGTTCTCTTTGATGGGTGAAGCTACTAAATGGTTGGCTGAGTTACCGAGGGACTCTATCACCTCTTGGGATGAGCTGTGACCACAACATTTCAGGTGATATTCTTTCCCCATCGAAGATGATTACTCTACGGGATGGTATCCAAGGTTTCAAACGCTTGGAAGGTGACCTAATCCATAAGACATGGCTGAGATTTAAGAAGTTAGTGCTTCAATGCTCAACTCATGGACTTCCAGATAATGTGTTGCTTCAAAATTTCTATAGAAGCCTTGATTCGGTAAACAAAGGAGTGGCTAATCAAATTTCTCCGGGTGGTATAATGCAACAGCCCTATGCCATAGTATCCCAACTCCTTGATTGCATGAACAAGATCACAGGGCATGCTATACTCGTAAAGATCATGTCTCTCCTCTCACATATATAATGACAAAAGATCAGATCGAGAAGGATCAAGAGAGAGATCAAAACATGGCTAAAATGATGACCCAGCTAGATATCTTGGCCAAAAATGTCATGGGTGCTGGTGCAAGGAGTGTTAATGTTGTGGGTGTTAGTGGAGTGAACCCCAATGAAGCAAAATTTGAAGCGATGTACAATGAGAAAGTATACTTCATAGCCAACCAAGGAGGAGGTTATCGTGCAAACTACCCAAGACCGGGTTGAAATCAAGGATGGAATAGAGATGAGGTCTGTAGAGACTGTGACAGAGATTGGTGTGATCGTAACGCCACTTGGAAGGAAAGAGAGGGGGAGAAGGAAAAGTATGTTCCTCCCATAAGCGTCAAAAGCCCAAGGAATCTGAAGGTGGCCGGATAGAAGATATGCTCTCACG
This sequence comes from Solanum okadae, assembly GCA_036553675.1. Lineage (NCBI taxonomy): Eukaryota > Viridiplantae > Streptophyta > Magnoliopsida > Solanales > Solanaceae > Solanum > Solanum okadae. Next base: position 20,811,163 of record CM071684.1, on the reverse strand, counting down.
CATTATCAACAAAGTTGAAGGATCCGACAAAGTGTTGAAAGAGATGAAAGAGGATGTCTCAACTCTCAATCAGACGGTGACCTCTCACTCAGAATCTATTAAGCAGCTGGATACCCAAATGGGTCAAATTTCGTCACATTTGAATCCAAGACAACAAGGGGGGTTTCCTAGTGATACAATGGCAAACCCCAAGAATAAAGCTTGAAAGGGTACTTTCGTCGTGCCATGACGTTAACTAAGGCGCTTCTTGGGAGGTAACCTAAGTATTTAATGCTTTAAGTTTGATTTTGAATAACGGGTGTTGATTGTGCAGGTTGAAAAGTGAAGTGTGTTGGAAAAGATGTAGTGCGAGCAAAATGTCCAGTCGGTGACTCCCCCGAGAAGTTGGCGCCTCACCAACGAAGTCGGCGAGCCCGACATAGACTGCCGTTGGATCCACAAAACTTGAAGTGGAAGCCTGTAAAACTCGGCGAGCCAATTGCTTAATGGGCGACTCGCCAAACAGGTCGGCAAGCCCAATTTTTTTCGTCGTTTGAACCCCCAAATTAGCTAGGACGACTAACACCGCCGAAAAGGCCGTGAATTGAAGTTTTAAAAGGCCAAACGGTTTAATATTTCAAAATCTTTCATATTCTCTCATTTCTAACCCCATACACTCTCACCCGCACTTTAGATTTTCCATAGTTTACTACTTCTTTCACTTTTTATGTGTGAACTCGTGCTCAGAATTGGAATACGTTGCCGCCTAGCTTTTCAAATTATCAATTTGGCATACAAGTTGGTTTTCTGAACCCCGCACCTTTGATTAGTAGTTGAACTCTCAAATGCTATTGGTAAATATGTTTTATTGTGTGTTGGGTAATAGTTGAAATCATGTTTTATATGTCGAATTGCCCATAATTGTTTTTGAACTTGTGCCTATATGCTTAAAAATATGATTCCTGAGTTTTGTTCGTTAAAATTGATCTTAAATTGTTCAGTTGTGGTTATTTTGTGTTGGGTTGAGTTGGGTGAAGTCTAAGCAACCCCAAATTGTGCCAAATGACATACTTTGCCCAATGATGGAGCGTTTGACGTCATTCTTAAGGGAATAAGTAGTCAAATAATTTTGGTCAAACCGGGGGAAGTTTGAGTACCCCGGAGGCATGGGTCGATTGGGTCTGGTGTTAATTGAGTGGTGTGTGTGTTTGATTTTGATTTCGGGGGCTGCGGGATTGATTTTGGGAAACGGGGTTGAAAATTGCCACGTTAGGCAGTTAGGTGAGCTGGGTCGAGCTCACCGAACGGTTCGGCGGTTCGCCAAAGTCCCCCTTTTGATCACCCTTAATTTCTTGATTTGGATTGGTTGAGTCTATTGATGTTTGTGTAATCAAGACACAACTTCTGATTCTAGTGTCTACGATCCTACAATACTAATATAACCCAACCGAATGGGTTAGGGTCGAATCCCAAGGGAGCGGTTTCTGAGAATTAAGAGTTAAGCGCAAATATGCTAGAGTTAAGCATAGCTAAATACATTATTAAGTAAAAACATAATAAATTAAGGGTTTGACACGAATGTCAATTATCAATGGGGGGGTTTGTATTCAAGTAATGGACAAAAACAGTGAAAATACAAAGATGTGAATATTGCTGAACATTTGTAACTAGGCTAGACTTTAGTGGGGGTAAATTTTCTGTCGAGCAACTTACCCCGAATCAACTCGGTTTCTCTCGAACACCGAGTTACCGCTTTTAAGAACAGCCTCCGCCTTAGCCCATTCACTCTCTCGAGCTGAATGTATTGGAAAAGGCCTAGGATTCACTCTCTCGAGCTGAATCCATGATGACCCAATAACCACCTGCTATCAATTTAGTAGTCTTAGTTTAAAACCTCTCTCTCGAGGAAGCTAAAAACACTAAGATGAAATCGTATTTGCAACTACAATCCCATTAAGTTCAAACACAACTACTAAACGAAATCACATTTAAACAGCAAATAGACTAACAACAAGAAATACCCAAGAGGAAATTTAACCCATGTTCACAAAATCACACCCCAAGAATTTGGGCTTTAGCTAGACATAGAACAAGGAAGAAAATGATACCAAATCGAAGTAACATCAACTGGGCATGCTTTATACTCACTTTAAACAAGTCTACGATGAAGAATCTTCAACACCCTCCTCCAACTTCTTGGAGTTAGAAGTCTTCAAATACTCAAAAGCTAAGCAAAAATATTCTCTCTTTGAACACTTAGAAAAATAAATATTGTATGTGAAATTGCATACTAAGATAAAAATTCAAACTAGTATTTATAGTTGTCAAGAAATGTGCTGCGAAGGATCACTTGGCGCAATTAGTCGGGATCGCCGATGCACTCGGCGATCCACCCTTTGGTCTGCTTCATCGCCTTTTAGCTCTTACCTTCAGCATCTTCATGTTCTGGATCATTGGGCGATATAGTATTGCCTCGCGGAACTGTTCGGCGACACGTCGACTGCTACTTTTCATCGCCGACTTGATCTTTTCCTTCAGGGCTCAGCACACTGGAACTTTGGGTGAGGTAAAGGACATTCGGCGACTCGCCGAATGCATTAGGCGATCCTCAGGCCTTCTTTTCTTTTTCTTTTCACCTGTTTTGTTCCTCTTTGCCAAGTAGTGTCCATGTTTTGCCTCAAACTCCAAATACGTGAAACTTAAGGATTTACATCAGTTATTGAGACAACATATGCATTTGAGGGCACTAATTCTATTAAAATAAAGCCCTAGATGAGTCCAAATTATGGACTAATCAACACCCCCAACTTAAACTTTTGCTTGTCCTCAAGTAAAACTAGAGTTCGGCAGTTCAAACAGGATGTCTCGAACAGTGCTACACAAGACTCAATCATGAATGCACACACAAGACTCAATTTACTCATGAGAAGATAAAATGTGCACTCAAAGTTTCAAGTTGTGACACACCATTATCGAAGAATCTCAAGCTCACTATACTTGTTTCAAATGCAAGTTCAAGCCCAACGAAGGAAATCAAATGCCCTCACACAAAAGAATGATTCCATATTCACACACAATGGTTCAACAATTTAAAGTTCCGGAATCAAATGCAACACTCACACTCACAAAGAAGAACACAATTCATGCTTTCACCCATATGTTTGCACGTATTTTCTAATAGATAATTGTTTCAGCTCACTTAAGATCAAAAAGGTCTTTTCAAGGCTTGTAATGGGGCTGAGTGCAAAGGTATGGTCATTTAGGCTCAATGAATGTCATCCTCATGAACTGTGGTGCTCACAACACTTCTTTTCCTCTTCTTTCATCATTTTCTTTAGTGCTCATAAGTTATTCCATTATTCACTTTCCATAGATTGTTCGGAAACCCCACTTCTTTTGTACACTATTCCACAACTTTTTCATTTTTTTTTCTTTCTTTTCTTTTCCTTCTTTTTTTTTTATATGGAGGGGTTCCATTTTTATCAAAACCATGGATTAAAGGAAACTTTTCTTGCACTTCTTCACTTGCCTTCTCTTTTCACCACACCCCCAATTTAGGCCTTTGGCCTAAGTTGGCTATTCAATCAACCACACATCAAGAGGATTATGGGTAGTGGATTTAAGAAAGGTCATGTTTTCATCAAGTTTCTTCTAAAGAAAGGTAACGCTCAAGGGGTGTTCAAAAGAGGTTCGCACACTCACAAGGTAGGCCACAAAAGAGGTATATGTCAAATTGGCTCACACTCTTCGAAGTTACCTAAGATCATTTCAAGAGATAGCCTCACTTAGTCGACCGGACCAACGGGGGAAATTCTAGGTGTTATCATGCATGGTTCATAGTAAGCTCATCACACAAGGCATCGACACCAAAGTCAAACAAGACTCCACACTTTCGCTAGTGTACAATGATCATCACAAGAGACTCAATTTGATAATTGGCTAGTCACAATGAAATGCAAAGAGTTCACATATTGTCTATGCAACTTCATTTGGCCTCATCATAGCTGCACATTCATGTTTGTTCGATTATGAGCACTATTCAAGTCATCTGTATTGATCGGGACCGATGCTCAAATTTGCAAGAGAACAGCCATATTCAACACAGAAGGCGTGGCAACAATTTGCAAAAAAAACTTTCGGAAGGGTCACAAATCATTTTCAATTTAAAATCAAGGAGCCACAAGCTCAAACCTTCCACAAAAAGCTGTCAACACAATTTAAACTAAAAACCCAATATATAAATAAAACAAGAATCATAATCAGCACACAAAGGTGGGCCTCACCCCACCATTAAAAAAAAAATTGTCCTCAAATGCAAATAAAAATATCCAAAAGTGAAAAGAAATAAAGACAGAGAGCGAGGTAAAATGGGGATCCTGTCTAAGCAATCACTCCATTTGTATGGGCATCAGTGTCCGATGCCTCACCCTGAGCCTGGGAATCAGTGCCAAAGGTCACCTCAAGAGGAACATGCACTGCCCTGTAGAATCCTCGGGGCCATGAAGGAATATTAGGGTCTAGGGTAATGGTTTTCCTGGCAGAAGTGGGCTTTTCGCCCTTGCCTTTCCCAGTAGTTGTGGGTAGTTTCGTAGCTTTGCCTTTCGACGTAGTTGTACCCTCACTTATCGTAATCCCTTTAGACTTCTCTTGAGCTGGCGTTATTCTTTCTGCAGCTTTTGATTTAGTCATGTCTGCAAAATCTGGAAGAAAAGTTAGAAAAACTTAAACAAAAGCACAGCAGAACAATTTCAGACAGACTCGCCAAACCAGAGGGCAACTCACCAAATTTCTTGGGTGAGCTAGATCGAGCTCGCCGAATGATTTATCTCTAAAACTGCAACAACTAGGCGATAGGGGAACCATTCGGCGTGTCCCAAATAGCTTTCGGCGAACAAGGACTGGCCCGCCAAAAGTTCAAGTGCACATTTGTAACTAGGCTAGACTTTAGTGGGGGTAAATTCTCTCTCGAGCAACTTACCCCGAATCAACTCGATTTCTCTCGAACACCGAGCTGCCACTTTTAAGCACAACCTCCACCTTAGCCCATTCACTCTCTCGAGCTGAATATGTTGGAAAAGGCCTAGGATTCACTCTCTCGAGCTGAACCCATGACGACCTAATAACCACCGTCTATCGATTTAGTAGTCTTAGTTTTAAAACCTCTCTCTAGAGCAAGCCAAAAACACTAAGATGAAATCGTATTTGCAACTACAATCCCATTAAGTTCAAACACAATTACTAAACGAAATCACATTTAAACAGCAAATAAACTAACAACAAGCAATACCCAACAGGAAATTTAACCCATATTCACAAAATCACACCCTAAGAATTGGGGTTTTAGCTAGACATAGAAAAAAGGAAGAAAATGATACCAAATCAAAGTAACATCAACTGGGTATGCTTTATATTCACATTAATCAAGTCTACGATGAAGAATCTTCAACACCCACTTCAAATTTCTTGGAGTTTGAAATCTTCAAATCTTCAAAAGCTAGGCAAAAATATTCTCTACTTGAAAACTTAGAAAATAAAATATTGTATCTGAAATTGCATACTAAGATTAAAATTCAAACAAGTATTTATAGTTGTCAAGAAATGTGTTGCAAAGGATCACACGGCGCAGTTAGTCGAGATCGCTGATACACTCGGCGATCCGCCATTTGGTCTACTTCATCCCCTTTCGGCTCTTGCCTTCAGCATCTTCGTGTTCTAGATCATTAAGCGATATAGTACTACCTCGCAGAACAATTCGGCGACACGTTGACTGCTCTTTTTCATCGCCGACTTGATCTTTTCCTTCAGGGCTCAGCACACTGGAACTTTAGGTGATATAAAGGCCATTCGGCGACTCACCGAATGCATTAGGCAATCCTCGGGCCTTCTTTTCTTCGTCTTTTCATTCATTTTGTTCCTTTTAGCCAAGTAGTGTCCATGCTTTGCCTCAAACTCCAAATACCTGAAACTTAAGGATTTACATCAGTTATGGAGACAAAATATGCATTTGAGGGCACTAATTATATTTTTAAAAAGCCCTAAATGAGTCCAAATTATGGACTCATCATCTATAATTTTCGGCGGGAAGCCTGACCTTGCCGAGTTCACTCGGCGACTCACCGAAAAGTTCCTTTGATCTCTCTTTATGCGCCCCTAACCCCTAAAATGCACTGTATTTTTGGATGGGCAAGTCTATGCTTGCCAAGTTGTGTCGGTGATTCGCCAAAGGGCCCTAAGTATCACCAACATGCCTTATTTCAGAGAATTTTTTGAACTGGTCCTTTCAGCGAGCCCAATCTGGCACGCCTAAGCGACTTGGCAACTCGCTGACTGGTTCAGTGAGTCTTTCTGCAACTGAATTTTTGCAACTTTCTTGAACGATTTCTATCAATTTTTGATGTTTTTTATAGAAATGGATAGGACCAACTTAGATAAAAGTGGCATGTCACCCCGCAAACGAGTACGGGGTATTTTAATAAATGGAGGAGCAATTGCTTCCACCAAAAAGGGCAAGAAAGCACCTACGAAGGGGGGCAAAAACAAGGGCAAAGCGCCCGTAGCTGAGAGACCAGAGAACAACTCCGACAGTGATGGGGAGTTTTTTTATTCTCAAGCTTCATTCTCCGAGAGTGAGGATAACCAATTGCTATAGATCCGGCGAGCAGAGATTCGTGCAAAGGCTCGTCCAGATCCATCTAGGATTCCAGAGTCTACCCCTCCTGTTGCAGATACAATGCCAACTCCAGCACAGGCGATGGTTCTAGCACCACCAGTTCAGGGTCCTCCTCCCCAGTTACTCAACCGGTTAAAGGTCAAGTACCCTATCGTGTAGGACACACTCCGGTTCCATAGGTTTGATATATTCATCAGGCCCTGTGGCCCATACATTCTCACCTGGGTCAGAGAGTTCTACACTGCATATGGTGACTTAGTACCCCAGGGGAAGAAGAATGTCAGTGCCTTCAGACCGGTGGAGTCCGTTATGGTTCGATGGAAGATCGTGGGATGCAACAGTGATCATATTAATGTTGTATTTGACAGGGCTACATGTTTTAAGCATGACTACCAGAGCATGATCACTACACAGACTTTAGATGACCTCAAGGGATGGCTTTCTCCCCTCATTTCTGACACCACCCCGAGGTGGATTGAGGTCGGAGCCCCTATTAAGAAGAAGGACTTGAACATAGCAGCTCTTTATTGGTTTGGGTTCATCAGCAGCTCTATCATGTCGTCACATAATGAGTCCATTCTTCGCCACCCAAAGGGGGCCTATCTTGAATCCATAATCGCCAAGAAACGGCTGAACTTGGGACTAATTATAGAGTAGGAGATGGCCATAAGGGCCAAACAGCGCCAAACGTCTCTTCCATTCCCAGTGCTTATTACGGAGTTATGTCATCGGGCTGGAGTTCCACGTGATGAGAAGAGGGATATCGAGGTCACTCCCATATCTTCCACTGATATCCGGCGCATAGAGTCAGAATATACACGAGAGAAGGCCGAGAGGCGGAGAGCAACCCCGGTGGACACATCCCCGGAGGTGGACATCAACTTATTACATGCAGAGGAATCTTTGCCTACTCCGGCCTCCGGGCCTTCAGGTACATCTATTTCCACTCCTTCCCAGGCCCTAGGTTTTTCTACTGCCGCCCAGCCTCCTAGAGCTACTTCAGGTCCACTACCTCCGAGCCTCCGATCACTCAAGCCATGCTCCTCAAGATGGGGAACCTAGCCCATTCTACAGATGTGCGGGCTTCCCGGCAAGAGGCCGAGGTGCCCTGGATGATTGAGAGAGCCTTCACAGCTGCGCTGACACCTCTCCAAGCATCCATTGATGCTCTCAATGCGAGAGTACTAATTTGTGAGAGAGGACAGGGGGTGACTACTGAGGTTACATCTCCGAAAGCCGAGGTTTGTTGTGCTTAGGAAGGATGTGGACCATCTGAAGTCCACAGACTTCACTTCGCTGTTTGGGTCAGTTGAGATCCCCGAGGATCTGAGTGTTGAGGTACTCTGGCTACCACCAGAGATGATATTATGGAGGATGTTGCTACTGCTGAGTCTCTAGACAAGACCGATGAGGAGCAGCTTGAGGAGTGAGATGCAACTTTTATGATGATCTGGCAGACCTAGAGGGTGCCATGATTGAGACTACCCGACAGGACTCCTTGAGGGATACTTCTATAGCAGGCTCTAGTGGATCTAGTGTTGATGTTACACCGAGCACTAATGCCCAGCCTCCGAGCGCTAGCCCCGGCATTGATGCCCCAACAGATGGTGTGACTGAGTAGATAGGATCATTATTTACCTCCCTTTTTTTTTTTATTGATTATTGTTATTTTAGTTGCATTTGAGGAAAACTGCTTTTATTTTTTGGGTGAAGTGAGGTATTTCCATACCTACCTCTTGTGATTACATTTTTATTTGTATATATTGGGTTTTGTGATCTATAATTGTGCTTTGATTGTGTTTGGATCTAAATCTTGTGGATGCTTGAACTTGTGCTCCTTGTTTTGAATGAAAATGGTTTTGACCTATTTTTTTAATTTTTTGCCACCTCTATTGTGTGTGATTGTGGTTGGTCTTTTGCGAATTTGAGTATCAGTTGTGATCACTACTGATGACTTGAATAGTGATCTTAATTAAACAAAATGAATGTGCGGCTACAATGAGGCCAATGAAGTTGCATAGACAATGTGTGAACTTTTAGCATCTCGTTGTGACTAGACGGTTATCAAATGAGTCTTTTGTGATGAACATTGCACACTAGCTAGAAAGTGTGGAGTCATGTTTGATATTGGTCTCAATGCCTTGTGTGTTGAGGTTACTTTGAACATTGTGTGTGATGACACCTAGAATTTGCTCCATTGGTTCGGTTGACTAAGTGATGCAAGCACTTGAAATGATCTAAGGCAACAATTTTGAAGAATGAAAACAATTTGACAATATACCTCTTTTGTGGCCAACCTTGTGAGATGAGTGAACCTTGCTTGGCACATTTTGAGCCTTACCCATTTTCTTGGAAGAAACTTGAACAATTGTGACCTCTTTTTATTCCATTCACCCATAACTTTCATGAAGTATGGTTTTTTTAATAGCCAATTTAGGCCAAAAGCCTAAGTTGGGGGTGTGGTGAAAAGAGAAGGAAGTCAAGAAGTATGAGAAATCCCCCTTTGAGTAATGATTTTGAAAAATATGGAACCCCTCCATGTAAAAAAAAAAAAGCAAAGAAAAAGAATGAAGTTGTGAAATAAAGTGGTGGAAATTGCAAAAGAAATGGGGTATCCGATAGTTCATATGAAGTTGAATTATGGGGTGGATTGTGAGCATATTTGGAATGTTAAAGAAAAAGAGGAAAGTAATGTTCAAACTATACTTCATGAAGGTAGCAGCCACTAAGCCTGAATGATCATACCTTAACACTCAACCCCGTTACAAGCTGTGAAAAGACCTTTGTGATCTTGAGTGAGCTGAAACGAATGTTTATTGGAAAATAAGGGTAGACCTATGGGTGAAGTCATGCATGTGTTCATCTTTGTGAGTGTGAGATTTGTATGTGATTCCGGACCTTTGAAATTGATGAGACATTGTGTGTGAACATGGAATCATCTTTGTTGTGAGGGCATTTGAGCACCTTTGATTGAGCTTGAACTTGCATTTGAAGCAAGTATTATGAACTTGAGCATCTTTGGTAATAGTGAGTCACAATTTGAATCTTTGAGTGCACAACTGATCTTTGCATGAGTTATTTGAACTTTGTTGTGTACATTTGATGTTTGCATAATCAATACACAACTTCCAATGCAAGTGTCTACGATCGTACAATAGTATAGTAACTCAACCAAGGGTTGGGGTCGAGTCCCAAGGGAGTGGGTTTGAGAATTAATAGAAAAATAAAATTAAGTTCTTATTAGTCATAGCTAAAAAATATTATCGAATATAAACATGTTAAATCTAAGGGGTGACACAAGCGTCAATTATCAATGAGGGTTTGTGACAAGTAAGCAAAAACAGCAAAAATGCAAAGAATACTAATCAAGGAGAGGTAATTCTTGGGATCTGATAGGAATATGGATTAGACTAGACATTTGGGTACATGCTCTTGATAGTAAATCTGTTGAGTATTTGTGACTAGGCTAGACTATAGTGGGGTAAATTCTCTCTCGAGCAACTTACCCTGAATCAAATGGCTTCCTCTCGGACACCCACTTGCCACATGAAGAATAGCCTCCGCCGTAGCCCACTCACTCTCTCAAGCAGATTGTGTAGGAGAAAGGGGTTCATTCTCTCGAGATCAACCTCATGTCGACCACTCCCACCGGCCATCAATATAGTAGTCTTAGTTTTACGACCTCTCTCTCGAGCAAGCCGGAAACACAAAGGTGAAATCGTATTTGCAACTACAATTTCATTAAGTTCCACCACAACTACTAAACGAAATCACATTTACATAACAAATAAACTATCAACAAGCAAGACCCAACAGATAATCTAACCCATATTCACAAAATCACACCCAAAGAATTGGGGTTTTAGCTAGACATGTAAAAGAGATAGAAATTTATACCAATATGAGTTTGCATTCAAATGGGTATGAAGATTTAAGTTTCAAAACAAGCAAAGAGTGAAGAATCCACAAGATCCAAGTCCAATATCTTGGAGTTGAAACCCTTTTAATCTTCAAGTTCTTCAAAACCCTCTCCAAACTTAGAACTCAAAATACTATGGTAAAAGTTCTATATTAAAAATTTGATACTAAGCTACAACTCTCAACGAGTATATATAGTTTTCAAAAATCTGTGCTGGAGTGGATCATTCGGCGTCGTTAGTCAAGATCGCCGATCAACTCGGTGATCCATCCTTTGATAGGTTTCATCATCGTCTTTCTCTATCCTTCAGCATCGTCGTGTTTGGATCATTGGGCGACATAGTACAGCTTCGCAAAACTGCTCGATGATACGCCGACTGCTCCATTTCACCGCCGATTTGATCCTTTCCTTCGGGGCTCAGCACACTGAAGCAAAAGGCGAGGATAAGACTCTTTTGGCGATTCACCGAATGGGTTCAGTGATCCTCAGGCCTTTATTTCTTTGTTCTTTCAGTCGCCTTGTTCCTTATTTTCTTGATAGTGTCCATGCTTTGTCTCTCAACTCAAATACCTAAAACTAAAGGATTTACATCAATTATTGAGACAAAATATGTATTTGAGGACACTAAATAGATCAAAATAAATCCCTAACTGAGTCCAAATTGTGGAATCATCAAGAAGTAACCACTTCATCACAGTCACTTATCTCTTCTTCTTCATAATTGAGTAAAATCGAAGCCAATGATTCTCCACTATAAGCCGTTTCACAACTTTCCATGGCTTCATCAGTTTGGTCTAGGTTAGAGACCACGTGCATGTCACTTGGGTACTTCATAGACTTGAAAATGTTGAAGCTAACATCTTCTTCATTTACACAGTCTCCCCCTTTGACATCAACTAAAGCTTTTTCGGTAGCCAAAAATGGCCTACCAAGTATAATAGGGACTTCAACATCGATTTCACAATCCAACACCACAACGTCAGTAGGGAATACAAATTTATCTACCTTTACAAGGACATCATATACCACCCCTATCGGCCTATCAATTGATCAGTCTGCCATCAATAGCCTCATATTAGTAGGCTTTGGTTTTTCGAGCCCAAGTTTAGTGAAAACCTTCAAAGGTATAAAATTGATGCTTGCCCCAAGGTCACATAAAGCCTTGGAAAATTGATGCATTCCAATAGTGCATGGTATGGTGAAAGCCATAGATCATCCTTCTTCACGATTGCATTGGTGGTCATAAAGACACCACAAGTTTAAGGGAGCTCAATAGTTTCACATTATATCAACCACTTCTTTGTAACCAGATCCTTCATAAATTTTCCATAATCGGGTAATTTAAAACAACCATCCACCAAAGGGATATTTACCGACAAATCCTTGACTATCCCCAAGAACTTTTAGAACTTGGTGTTATTGTCTTTCTATCTCAATCTTTGAGGAAAAGAAGGAGTTATTTTAATTGGGAGTTGAGAAGTTGGAGTGATTATATTACCATCACTATTATTTACTTTTGAATCATTCTCAACATCCTACATTGATGGTTCATCCCCCTTTTTGGGTGGCTCTTAATCAGCCGCCAAATTCTTGTTGCCAAGTTTGTCAATCGATGGCTCATTGTGCAACACCTTACCACTTCGAGTTACTTTGGCTGGCACTTGGGTATAAATCGTTGGATCAACATTCAAATGATGATCAAATACTTCTTTTGAAGTTGAATAAACAATAGCGGCACGTTCGCCCATTTTCTCTTTAAGTTGCTTAATTGATGATGAATCAAAAGTGACTGTATTAGACAATGATGAGAAATTGCTCCTCATCTCATGTAATATCATATCGGATCCCTCTACCTTATCAAGAATTTTGTCTAGCAACTCCTTAGTTCAAGCACTTTCTGGGTTGGTTTGTTGTCTCTTTGTTTTGGTTATATCGTGAAGTGACACATACCTTCCTTTCTCACATTCACTTCCTTTCCTTGTTTCACTTGTATCGTACCAATAAATATCTTCCCAACTACCATCACTACTTCTATTCCAACCTTGATTTTTATTTAGCCTTGGATAGCTTAGACGAAAACCCCCCATTTGGCTGCTTCTTGATGAAATATCCCCATTAGATGTGCTCCCCAACCTAGCATTTCCATGATTCAGCCCTCGACTCATATCAACCACATTTACAGATTAAGCACCATCTTCTATAACATGTCTTGACAACACATCAAGTTGTTTTTTCATCTTAGCTATGTTCTCATCTTGTTTTCAGTTCTTCTCTTCTTGCTCTTTGGTTATACCCAACTAAAGAGGAGACACTTGATATTCAATAGTAGGCCAAGCTCGGTTGTTTTTTCATTTCATTGAGTATCCTTGAAGCCATAATAAATGGTTGTCACACTATTCCCCCTTAAATGAGTTGATCGGCCAACCCTTTGTTCACATTGCCAAGGCTTCAATAAAAATATAGCAACAATAATATGTATTACCTCAGGTACAATACATATTGCATTCCCCGAAGTAGGGGGTAATCGAATAGCTCCACAACTCTTGATGACATCGAGATGTATGTCATTCATATCCCCAATGTCATTATTTTTTCCCATAGAGACTAGCATCGTCACCACTATCTACACTCATATTTCTACTTGCAAGTGGGGAATAACAACAACACCAAACAACAATCTACTACAAACAAACAAGTTTGCAAACTAACTTTATGAATTGAATTCTAAGCCATCACACCTCGGTAGCGGTGCCATTTATTGATAACGCTCAAATTACTCTAAAAAAAAACTAGAAGAGTAAGTGTTCGTTAGCAATAAAAATAACCATCAAGAAAGTAGGAGTCAAATCCCACAAGGAGTGATAATGCACGGAATTCAATTGGGAATTAAGAGTGCAAACCAATTCATTGTAGTAATTACAACAAATGGATGGATGATTTCACCAAATTTACTAAACAGGGTTTGGTATCAATTATCACAATTGAACTAAAAAGAGGGTTCAAACAAGTAAAAGAAAATATAAGGGTGTGGGGATTAGTATCGATGTCAAATAGGGGTGCAAGTGCTTGCTTAATAATACTAGAGAAACATAGATAGGATGGTAATCTTCGATGACATTAATCTTCTTTCGATTGGGTTGAATAAAAAATTAATCCAATACCCTACTAAAATCTCTCTTTCAAGCAGATTTGGCAATTAGAATTGAACCTAAATTTCTCTTTCTAGCAAACTACAGAAATTAAACCTAAATTGCAGGCATCGAGCTATTTACCCACTTCAATTAATCTCTTTCAAGGATCAATCAAAGATCTAAACTAGGATTAAGTTGGTCACCTTAACCCATAAATTAACCTCATGATAAATAACTCAAATTCATGGATCAACAACAGTGAAATAAAGGAAGAGTCAAGACCATTAAATTAAATCAACACCCAACCCCATAATCACACCCCTAAATTTGGGGTCTTAGAAACAATATTCAGCCATTAATATGTTAATTATAAGCAATAATCTTTAACATTCACTTCGAATTCAGCCCTCAAATGTTAATTACAAGAGTGTTTAAATCCAAATCTAAGATAAAAGTAGAAAGAGTCTATTTCTTAGTCTCCAAAACTAGAATCAGTCAAAAGTGCAGTAACAAGATTAGAATGATATATTTTCTCTCTCCTTTGGGCTAATTTCCCCAAAAATAAATCCAAAATTCCATGTGTTACCTATTCGGTAACATTAGTTAGGCTCGCTGAACACGATCGGTCAATCGCCGTCTATTCTTCAGCTCGCCCTTTCTTGGCTTAAGGTTTCAGGTATTTGAACCTTAGTTGGTGATCTCGATTGATCAGTCTGTCACATTCAAAAAATATCCGATTACCACCTTGTTCACCCAGTTTTGACCTAATTTTAGCTCAGCAGTATGTCACTTTCAGCGATGGAACTATGCTCTCCTTTTTACTTTCAGTGGATCCAATTCACCTTGATACTTTATCATCGAACACTATCAACTTTTTTGGAGTTTATGCTATTGGGCGATTCACCTTTTGAGTTAGGTGGTCTTCATCTGGGATTTAACACTCTTTTCAATGTTTTGGGCTCTTTTTTCATAGATCTGTCCTTATCTTGTCCTTTAGCCTTCATAGCTACAAAATATCAAAATGCTATCAGATGAGGACATAAATAAGCATCAAGGACACCAATTGTTGAACTTAAAAGACCTCAAATGAGTGAAAATCTACCACTTATCAGTCGCTTAGATAGGACCTGAGTTGGTGCATGAAGTGATGGAAAAGGTTCAACTTATTCGTAAAAGATTGAAAATGGCTCAAAGTCGACAAAGTCTTATGCCGATGTTAAACGAAGAGAGATTGAATTTAATATCGATGATTGGATCTACTTGAGAATTTCACCCATGAAGGGTGTGATGAGGTTTGAAAGAAAGGAAAGCTTTGTCCCCGATATGTGGGCCTATATTAGACTTTGAAGTGTATTAGCAGGGCTGCTTATCAATTATAGTTACCTACTGACTTAGCATCAATACATCTAATATTCTATGTCTCTTTGTTGAGGAAGTGTGTTGGAGATCCGACATCTACAGTGTCATTGGAAAGTTTGGGAGTTAAGGAAAGTCTTCCGTGTGAAGAGTTACGGTTGATATTTTACACAGTCAAGTTCAAAAGTTGAGAAATAAAAAATTTGCATCATGCAAGTTCCTTGGAGGAATCAATTGTTTGAGGGTGCTACTTGGGAAGTCGAAGTCGATATGATGTCCAAGTATCCTCATCTATTTCCCTCCAATCCTACTCTAGCTTGAGGTATTAGTTGCTCCTGGGTCATTCTTTCGGAATCTATGTTTTAGTCATTCTCATATTTCCATATGTGTATGTTCATGAAAAAATTATTTTGATGTTATGATTTAGCTTGGAATGATTTCTCCTTGTTTATGAGCATTTTGATGATATTTGCATTCATGTTGGGTTATTAGTTTCGCTCCTACTCTATTCATACTAGCTTGAGTCCCTATTCGAGAATGAATTTTCCCAAGGGGGGCATATTATAACACCTTAAAAATTGGAAATTGAGTTGGAAAGGAAAAGTTACATTTTTTACATTCTGGCAGTGGTTTATGTGTCCAACCTACGAACCATAGGTAGTCCTATGGGTAGTAGAAAGGGAGTTGTAGGACTTTGTTTGAGTTTTAAAAATGTCAGGTCTTTGATGTTTTGACCTACGAGTGAATAGGACGAGTTGTAGGGTGTTCTACCAGTCGTAGGATGGTTTCGTAGGAGTGATCCTGAATTAGTGAAATTTTGGACTTAAAGTTAGGTTCTATGGAAGAGGTCTACGGACTGTAGAATGGATAACGACTTGTAGAATGGTTTCATGGAAGTTAGCAGGATTTTTGGGTTGCAGTAATTGGGTCTACAGTTGACCAGTATGGTCCTTAGAAAGTCCAACAAACCATAGGTCAAAGCCTGGAAGATTTTTAAGTAAGGGTGTTTTGATATTTTCCTAATCATCTAACCCCTAATCTACTTCGTTTTAGCCCTATAACTACCCTATAATTGTTTTTACTCTTACAAACTTAGCCTAAATTCTCTCATTCACTCAATTTTCTGAAATCCCTCAAGTCTTCTTCTCCAAAATTCTCTCAAGAGCTCCAAGGTGAAGAAGTGGGGTTTCAAAGGATTCAAGGTCTCATTATTCATTGCTTTTGGGTTTTGATTTTTATGGTATGTGGGAATTCACCAGTGGATCTGTTTCATCCATTGGGTCCCAAAAGAATCTCAATCTCTAATTTAATTTCACCCAATTATCTAAGGTTTCATGCAAATCTCCATGGATCCTATTTATTATGATTCAGTTACATGATTTTTAATTGATTTCATATGGACAAATGCCTACATCTACTTTATGAACATGATTTATGTATTATTCTTATGAACTTATTAATTATGAATTATGAAAGCTATGCATGTGTTTTGAAAATTGTGATTTATGAACTATGGATGCTTTTGAAATAAGTATCAATGATTTGTGAAAGATTTTCTCACATATGAATAAAATCATGATTTAGATGCTTAGAAAGGTAAGTGTCTATGATGAAGAAGTGTATGAAATCATGATTTGAAAGAAGCTGCTCTATGATTACTTATGATTGGGTTGGTAGCTTAATTGTACCTTTCTAAGTATTTTGGTATGAATACAATTATGTCTTTTTCGTTGAGATTTACTTAGCACCGAGAGGACTTTGAGATGGGGGCTCTCCCATTAGTAGAAACCATGTCTCTAGAAGCAATCTCCTTGTCCCAAACTACATGTCCCCGTAGGATTGTCTTAAATGACCTAGCTTGTAGATCTACAATAGCAATTATGAATGAATGTAACGAAGTCTACCTTGGCAAGTAGATCCCCTTTTCGTTGTGAGGGTCATGTTGTATTCCATGTTATAGATCACATGTTCTTATTGTCGGTTAATGGTGAAAATCCCCCAAATTAACTATGTTTTCTTCGAAGGTCTTATGAAAGCTTCTCAAAATGGTTTTAAATATGCATTGACCTCGTATATGAATTATGATTTCTCTTTAAAGGTTCTTACTACGTTTTACTTGGTATTGCATATCATGTTTATGCTCATCATATTATCATACCTATGTTTTTATACATTTCCCCATACTTAGTAACATTCAATGTATTAATGCATACTTGTGCCTATATTGTCTCATAATGTAGGATTTGACACTTTTTCTCTCGAACGTGCTTAGATCGGGATTGCTCAGCTTGATCACTTGGATTGGTAGGTCCTCGTGGTTCAAGGGCAAGTCATAGACACTTTATTTCTTTTATTGTCTTTTCAGTTTTAGACTTGTACGTGGTGTATGGGTTACGTCCCAACCACTCTTGTGATGTTAGAAAGGTTTGATAGTAGTATTTTGTGTATCTTTTATGTTGTTCTATAATTTGAGACATATATTGATTATATCTCTTAAATTGTATTTCATTATGTCATGTTTATGTCAAGTGGCTTATCTAGGGCCTCTGGGGTCCTATTTGTCATGTCATGTCTAGGATATATTTTGGGTTGTAACACTTTCCTATGATGTTGCAAATATTATCATCATTTGAGGATGAATGTCCCTAAAGAGGGAAGAGTGTGACACCTCGCCCATTTGTACATTAGAATTAACTTGTACTTTTGGAATGAGACTAAGACTTCTTAACATAATAGAAAGGATTATTTACGAGTCATTTTAATTGCATAAAAATTTTGTGTGTGTATATATATATAGAGAGAGAGAGAAAAAAAGTTAAATACGTATTTTTTGTGATCATATCTTTATAAACGGACCGTAAAAATGAAGATTCAATCAAAGGGTCAAGAGGTAATGAAATACTTGGTATCAGTGGGGACCTGCCTTTCACATGATTCGTAGGGACAGAACTTAACGCACTAATTGCGGATCTGCAAATAAATGATGACTATTGTACCGGATTAAGACACTTATTCCTGAGTGACCGCGATAAAATTGGAGTTTTTGCATCATCATAAATCTCCACTACTTTGGTGCCTTCGGGAATAAAAAATCAAGAGTAGCAGGTTCAAACTCAGTAAAAATTGCATCTTCCAAACATAGACCAACTTAATCAATTTGAACATCTATATTACCATGATTAGAGACATGCTCTGTCAAGATCGTTGCGTTTAAAGATGCACTAGCATCTTTTTCTATAACAACATATGCAGCAACATCTCCTTTCAAAGTCCCACTAACTTCAGACTCAGCAATAATAGGTCCTTTCAAATAACTACCGACTTTGCGATCAACAACATCTATAACACCAGCAAGAACATCTAAATGCTCATTAGATTTAGTCGACATCATATCAATAACATCTTGTGTAATAGTTGCTAATTGAGACTCACTAATATCATCAAAAATATCATCAACATGATCTTGCTCAGTCGTAGCTGCTGAATTTTTCCTATAATATTCCTTTTCACTAGCATCAAGAAAAGACGCACGCATTGAAACAAAAACAAAATCAACATAAGAGTCTTTTTCAAGACTTATCTCACCTTTCAATTTTTCGGACTTCTCAACAACATCACTTACATCATTCTTTAATGACTCAACATCAACCGACACACAAATATCTTCGTCATCTTTCAATATAGGAGACTTAGAACACTTATCTGGAATAACATTACATGGAAATTCTACTGCATTCTTACCCAAATCTGTAGCGACATTATCCCTAGAGCAATCATGTTCATGCTTCTTTCTCCCCAACAAAAGTATCAACCAAATAGAAATTAAAAAATGTATAATGAAAAAACTACTATGCATATCAATCTATCAAAAACAACATAAAAATAACCTAATACCAACAGAGTATATAAAACTGTGAGAATATCATACATGTTGCATAAGAAATTCTAAGATACACTCCAAAAATCAACAATGACAATATTCATCTTGTAAACAAAGCCAGTACACTAATATTCAGTTATACAATTTAAAAAACATAAGCATAAAAATAATGGTGCATATCAAAAAAACATTTCTAAAACAAACATGATACAAACACAGAATACGATACTAATATAGTATATCACTAAAAGTCGGAAACTATATTTCATCTAATTTCTTGTTCAAGTCACCAAAAGCTTTAAGAATATCTTCAAACTTCTTATCAACGTGTAGTTTCAACCCATCAAGCTCTTTCTTCAAATCAGCAATAGTAGGTGGTGTTTCATCACCAACACAACTTTGGCCAACATTAAGCTTTGTCACTTGTATGTAAAAAAACTAGTCACTCAAATGATCACTTTAATAACCAACAGAGCTACTTTAAAATGTGAGACCATCCAAATCAAGTTAAATATTTTCATTCTCATGTTGTAAAATGTTATTCGCCTACAATTTTAAAATGAATAATACATTACAAAATACTGATGAAACGATAAGTTAAATTGATAAATCAAAAATATTAGAGATATCTCATCATATGTTAAGTCAAATATTAACAAATAAACGTAATCATGCCCTAATTGTTTGTGCATCACCCAATTCAAAATTCTAGGCAGTTCAGACCGTGTATGTTCAGCAAATAAATCATTCGATGAAGGACAACACTCATAAAATCAATTTCGTAAATCTAAAGAAAATTTGTCATGCCTATAATATCCATATTTTCTCTTAAATTTATTGGAACACAATTCAAGAATTGTATTGAATACATCAATTTTTCAAGCATATGAATTATAGTTTCCACTCTTAACCAAATCAAAGTATGATATTTTAAGTACTTTAGTCTTCAACATGGAGAATAAGAATGTGTTAACAAAAAAATAAAATTTTCATCTTCACTACATCAGCATCAGACTTCAACTTTACAGTACGAAAGACATGATCGAGCTCCGACTATGGGCAAAAGTAAGTTTGAACTCTCAACCAAATTAAAGTACGACATTTCATGTACTTTAGTCTTCAACATGGAGAATAAGAATGTGTTCACAAAAAATAAATTTCTCTCTTCACCGCATCAGCATCACACTTAAATTTTACGATACAAAAGACATGATCGAGCTCCGACCATGTCATCATTGAACGGCTAAAGTAAGTTTGCACCAATCAATTTTCTTTTGATTAATTTTAATTGTTGTATTACTCTTATATCGCAGCACAGTAACAACAGAAAATTCAATCAGTTCAAATCGAAGTTATACCTCATTAACAATAAAGTATAAAAAGTCAACATCATTCTGATACACTTGCCACATCAAAATATTATGTAAAATACGTCCTCTGAAAAATAATTGGAGGCAAATCTATAAACACACCAAAGAATGTTTTCTGACATAACAATTTGTTTTTTAGATAACTTTGTAGTTAAATCAGCAATGACAGAACAATTAAAACTATGTTCAATTTTTTATTAATCAACATACATTTTGATATACGGTTGATATTACTGTAAACAACAAGAACAGACAAGTTACTACACTAGGCAAATCAAAAGCAGCATAAAAAATTATACAAAGCCTAAAATACCCCTCAAGTATTTGGATTGGTACAAAATTACCCTCCATCCACCTATCCGTCTTAAAATACCCCTGACATCCACTCGGCTCAAAAATACCCTTATGTCTAACGGATCATACTCATTAGGTGGATGGAGGGTAATATTGTACCAAATATCATAGTTTAAGGGCATTTTAGGCCCTTTCCGTCAAAATAATTTGAAATTACTTAATATATAAGCTCACATGATTGACTTGATTTTGAATTTCATAGTAAATTTAAAATTATAAAAAGGTTAGACATCTACTCTCTACACTCCTCCCTCCCCGGTCCTTCAATTCCTATCTCTTCCAATTATTTTTTCTATTTGAATGTTGTCCACCATTTGATTTTTTAAAAAAAATTATGATAAACAAGAGAGAGAAAAAAGGAGGAAAATAACGATGCATTCATATAGAAATAATTAGTTCAATAAAAGATGACTTAATTAAGCAAATATGTACAAATATTATATTTTTCTTTTGTGTGTACCCAAAATTAAAAATAAAAGAATAAAAATAATAATGTCTCTTATCCCCACCCTCATCCCATCATGACAATAATACTAATTAAAAGAATATAAATGTGTGAGTTCATTTCAAGTTTGAGTCCCGGATATCCTAATTAAGAATAAGAGATTAAAAAAAGGAATAAAAGAAAAAATTAACAAGACATTTGGATAATTGAGAGAAAATTTTATATTAATGAAATTAATATTTTTTTAGATGGACAATCAGTCATGGTAAGTATGGATTTTAGTTGGATCCCCATTTATGAGTTGGGTTACATTACAATAAATAAGGGTTGATTTAAAATAGGCCAATAGGAAGATATCATGAAATTAATTATTTTTTCAATTTTATTTTCAAGTATATCGGGTCAAAATATGAATCACAAGTGGTTTTATAGAAAAAATGTTTGTTTTTAAAAAAATCATTTTTATTACTTATTTGAGAAGGGTTTAAATTTGGACCAATCACATTAAGCAATGTAATAAATAAATATTTAATAATTTTACTTTAAGGGAGCTATTAAAAATAAGGGTAAATATGAGTCAAAGGATTATCGAGGGTATTTTTGAGCCGAAAGGAGGACGTCAGGGGTATTTTAGGGCCGATAGGTGGATGGAGGGTAGTTTTGTACCAATTCAAATACTTGAGGGGAATTTTAGACCCTTCTCCGATTATTATATGATATCAAAACAACATATGATAATTGAATAGTATAATAAAGTAACAAAAGCAACAAAGAGTAAACTGTTCAAATCTGCAATGATCGAAACTTGAATTAAAAATGGTGACTAACAGGGATACAAATCATAATACTTTGATACACAAATAATATAGCAAAACAAACAATTATGTATGTAAAACAGAACAAAAATCACGTCAAAAGCATGTAAACTAATACACGATATCAATATAACATAGTTCACTAATTACAATTCGTAGCAATATTTTGGTTTGCTACACATTGTATTTTTTTCGCAGATTTGGAGAAAAAAATACAAATACAAACTAATTTGTGTAAAATGAATACATATTAAGAGGACAGAGGCAGCGCGATAGAGAATGGAGGAGAGAGGATTGTATTTTGTATTTATTTCGCATTGTATTATATATTTATTAGTGTGTAACTGTTCTGTATTTTGTATCAATTGTATTTGAAACACAACGACTACAATTGTTTTCATTCCCTTTTTTATTGGATACAATTGATACATAATACATTTGATAGATAGGATTTATGCATATTATATTCATATGAATACAAATACAATTGATACTAAATTACAAATATAGTTTTTTGAATACATTTGATATAAAATACAAAACTCTCACCTATATTTGATTAAATACAATTGATATATAATATATTTGAATGAATTTCTTCTTATTGATTGGAGAGAGAGAGAGAGGGAGAGAGTTTTCTATAAAAATAATAATATATAATGATTTTTTTGTGATTTTTTAAAAACTATAGTTGTTTTCCATAAATATGTTGGCATTTTTGCCATTATCCATAGTTATTTCCTAATTTAATTGGGCCGAATGGACAATCGTTGAAGTACCTTATGTTGGCTATGAAATTGTAATTATTTTGTATTTAATGTAGTTTCCCCTAAAAATTAAGGCCTAGTATTAAAGTTAGGTTTTAGGCCACACAACTTATTTTGCCGCCATTAATCTAACGTAAAGCTTCATTTTTATTTGAAAAATGATTACAAAAACCCAGGGCAACTAGCTTGCCCAAAAGCACTAAGATGAGCGTTGAACCAGTGCACCAAATCAGCTTATGTATTTTGAGGGTGAAACAATTAAATAGAGAAAAATTACATAAATATACAACTTATTTTACCATATTCTCTAAAATTTTCTACCATTTGAAAAAATTACAAAAATTCATACTCTCTTCTATTCTCAGACATCACTCTTACGTGATGTATCGGGATGTGATGTATCTGAACATATGTGTCTTATATCATCAAAGGTAACATACCAAGACGCGATTTATCTAGGCGTTAAGCGATTTTTATCGGGACAGGTGTGTCGTGTATCAACAAAGATAATATATCAAAACATGATGTATCAAACGTTAAGTGATATATCTGAAACCGAGATGCGAAGTATCGAGACATTGAGTGATGTATTCGAAATCGGGACACTTTGTATTAAGACATTGAGTGATGTATCCAAAATTATTAAAATTTAAGGAACTTTTATAACTTAAAAACAAAAGTAGGAATATAATGTAATTAGGTCTTAATACTATGAAATTAATATAAAATATACTTAAATATATAATCCTTGTTCAAATATGTGTATATACATAAAAAAAAAATTTATAGTTAACAAGTACATGTGCATCACTACCCTTCCACATGGGTTCACCTGTGTACATAGATCAAGCTTATACAGGAATAGTTGCTCAAAGAGTCTCATAGCCTCAAATATGAAGGTTACATATGAATCATGAATGGTTGTAGTTTTAAAATAAGCAGTACACTAGTGGCAACTAAAGCAAGGAATAGCTAAAGTCCTAAATGTGCCCGGACATCACTTACCTCTAGGGGTGGCAAAATCAAACTCAACCTGCCCAATCCGCCCAAATCCATTCAGGTTTGGATATGTTATTAACCCACCCATTTGTTAGCAGAATCCATTTCAACCCATTAAAAAGAAGAGTTGACACAGACATACAACTATTATATATAATTGACAATATATAGCCCAAATTAATTAGCAATTAATAGCCTAAAACAAAATTAGCACGTATTAGCCTAAAAGAAATAAAACCAACTTTTTATAGTTTTTTTCTTTTAATCATGTGCAACCAACCCGCATTAATTAAGGTGATGTGAGATTGTTTTTTCTTCCTTGTTTTTAACTCCTATAATTAAGGAAGTTAACTTTTTAATTTCTTTAAATTCTCAAACTCAACTTTATTTAACTGTCTATTTAAAAAAATATATTAACGCAATTTACAGAAACATAAAGATATATTTGATTGTAATTTTATGAATTTTTTTTTTTACCAATCAACAATACTTAGTTTATTAGAAAACTGATTGCCTACTTTTAAGAAGTGAAATATATATATTTATTAATTAACCCATTAAAAAAAAGTTACACCAACTTTTAAGGAATTCTTTAAATAACTTATTAAAAGATTGTGACTACTTTTAAGGTAAGAAAATGTATTATTAATGCTCTAATGTGTATTAATTATCACATAATCGATAATAATTAATCATATAATATTAAATGACATTTTATTAGAAACTGTAATAATACATATGCATAAATTATACAATAATTAAAGTTGCGATTACATAATGTATACATAAAAAAAAATATGTATTCATAAAAATAGACGTGTAAATTTTATTGATGCATACAGTAATTGTAGCATGTATACATAAACTTTATATTGTATACATAAGAATATTACCATCAATTATACGTATTACTATAATGAATACAAGAATGAGATTAATATGATACATATATAAATTTTATTCATTAATTGTACATGTGATTTTGTTTATGTATACGGTAACTGCACTATGTATACATTAGTTCATATTCATTGTGTATTCAGTGATTTGTATTCACATAATAAACTTGTATACTTTAATTTAAATTGAGATTGGAATTCATTGGTATACATTGGATTGTATTCATCAAAATCAACATTCTGATTTTTTACGAAGATCTAACGAGAATCTTTCTTACCCATGAAATTGAGAACAAATATTTCAAAAAACTATTACCTGAAATTTCGCCAAAAATTGTTATAAAAACTTTAGTTCCACAAATCACAAATTTCAAAATTAATGGGGCAAGAAATGCTACATAATTATATATTAAAAGAAATTATTGGAAGGATCAATAAATAAACATACAGTTATATCTGATTTGCATAGACAGAGTAAATTAAGGAGAATAAGAGAAAATTTAGGAGAGAAGCAAATATACATATGAAAAGGATTTTAGAAAGAAAACAAAAGAAGGTTGAATAACCTAAATTTTCGCAAAAATTTCAATTCTACAAATCATGAAATCACAATTAATTGGACAAGAATAAGATTATATATAAAGATGATTTTAGAAGTATCCATGAAAAAACATATTATTATATCTGATTTTCATAAACAGATTGAATTAAGGAGAAGAATTGAAAATTAGGAAGAGAATCAAATATACGTATGAAAAGAATTATGGAAAGAGAAAAATGAGACAAAAAAGAGAAGAAGTCTATTTTAAAACTGTTGACAAAATAATAATAAAAAAGATAAAGTAGAGATAATAAAACAATAATTGTTTTTTCAAGAAAAAAAAAAGCAACAATCAAACGTGTGATTGAGAAAAATAAGGAGGACAAAAATACATTTTTAAAAAAGAAAAGAAAAATAACAATTCAATGCCAAATAAATAAAACAAAGTTTTTTTCTTGCTAAAAAATTAAAAGTGAGCTATTTATTGCTAATTTAGTCTATAAGGTGTTATGCTGTGTCATTTTGTCCATCAAAAATTGGATTGATATGTAATCCAAATTTATTTTTGAGAAATCTTGTCCAAATATTTTTAAAAACTTTGTTTTGATTTTATATGAGAAATTTATTAGATACTAAAAGCTTATAAAATAACAAATAATGCTATTAAAACTTGATAAAAGTTGGACGGATTGGGTTGTGACCCGTTTATTACTTTGACCATTTTGACCCAACCCTCTTTGGCCCAAACAAATTTGGGTCAGATTGGGTCTTGACCCGTTTATTATCTTTGACCATTTTGACCCGCCCAAATTTAACCCAACCCGCACAATTGCCACCCCTACTCACCTCATGAAAAACATGTCATATTTAAAACATGCTGAATATGCCTCCTACATGCAGTATTTAAAAACCTATGCCTATGAGAGAACTTCATGCTGAATATGTTTGGGTACAGGTTGTCAAGTAATAAAGGTCACAGGTTCCAGTCAGTAAACAGCTTAGGGCAAGAATCAGCATGTGTAAATGAATGTGAAGAGGTAACACACAGTGGAGCAAACACTCGTCAAGTTTATCAGCCTCTTAGAGAAGCAAATCGGGCAGTCAAATCATCATAATCTGGTAGTTTGGGATGCACATGACATGCCTGGTTGTCTGGCTGAAATGAATTGGCACGAGCAAATATAGGTGTTGCCTTCGATGGAGAAGCCTGCTCATGTGGGAGGGAAATAGATCTTTTGGGGAAAAGAACCATATCTGATTCCATTTTATCCTGATCTCCATTGGTTTGATTATTTGAGAATTCACCAGTATCAGGAGTTGCCAGAGCTTGTGGCTTTTTTCTCACATCACACTTTGATGGTCTTTTACTGTAATGCAGCAATAGTTTATCTATCATTCTTTCCTCTTCATCTTTTCTATGGCGTTCATCCTCAAACAAAATCTGCAAGCCTTTCCTTGAATGTTCCCTTCGCCGGCTACTTCTCTTGGCTGCTCTGGCATCTTCAGACTTGTCCACTTCGCCGTGATTATTTGTAGCTGATTTATGGTGCTTTCTCCTAACAGATCTTGGTTTGGGCAAAATCACATCCTTGTGAGAGAATTCTTTATCATGACCATGACTATTTGTTCTAGTGGGTTTATTAGTTTGAGCCACATGATCAGAAAGGTCTGATTCTTTAGTGATCTTAATTGTTTCAACTCTATTGGATGGAGAGGAACTTCTGAAATGGCCATCAAATTCAGAAGCAGACTGCTTAGAACCTTTAAGGCCTCTTTCCTTGCTATCGTTTGGCTTTACATAAGGAGGAGGGATGGCTTTCTCTTTGGACTTACTGTATGGTGGAGGGAGAGCAAAGTTGGCATAGGATGTCATTAACCTATTTCCAACGTCCTGCTGAACCATTTTTGTTGAGTTAACAGTATTCTTTTCAATGGCTGTGTCCCAAGCAGAAGTGGCATCTTCATTTCTGAAAGGGAGTCCCCTACTAGGAGCAGTCTCTGATCTTGCACAAGATAGAGTGTCCTGTGCTCTTCCTGTGAGAATTTGACCATGATTTTCATTGTGTCTAGTGAATTTATTATCAAAACCTTCTAGCCTCTCTCCATGTGATGAGCTGCCTGATTTTGCTATCCTTATTGAATTATCATCTTTCTCCAGGACTGCTTTGTTTCTTATCCTTGTCTGTTCCTCCTCCTTGTGAAACAAGATATCATGTTTTCGCCCCATTGAATAGCTTGCTTCCTGTTTTGCATGATGTTTATTTCTATCCTTATTTGATTCTTTTCCTTCAGAGGAATGAAGATCCTGCTGCTCTTTTTTCAAGACAACACCCTCTCTGCCATTCTGTATATTATGTTGATCATTCAATCCCTTGTGCCTTTCACCAAGTACAATGTTAAGTTTATCAGCTTTTAAACCACCACCCTTGCCATTTGGTAGAATGTGGTTGCCAGCAGAAGCATGTGAAAGTCCACTCCTGCTTGGATGAGCCTACAATAATTAAGCCGTAGACAACGGTCAAACTTCACTTTAATCTAATATTTTAGGTAAAGTTATGTTTCTTTTCCCCAGACAGTTGAAAAAAGTACAAAATATGATATTTACCCGAGATGAAGGATGACCATTCATTTGGAGGCAAACACTAGCAACATTTACACCTTTTAGTAGCCAAAGAAAATTTCAGTTTTAAACTAAAATTATGTACCTGTGCAAATGCCATCCTCTTTTGAAATCCCAGGGAGTCCCACCTTATGGAAAATTCTACCGCTATATCTTGCAGCAGCTGAATTCTCTTCTCCACTGCAGGGGGCCTTGAAGATAATATCTCGACAAACTAATAGCACTGAAGGAAGTCAGTATAAAAGAGAGATGAAAAGAGAAGATATTAAGGACATAATATAATAAGCAAATCACCTTCTGGTTAACAAAACATTCTAAAGAGTTCCCGTATCTCTCCTGAAATAAATCCCTTAGCTCTCGTAATTCTGGCAAATCGGAGAATCTTGCTGCAGCAAACATCAACGATGCCACAGCTTCTCTGCAGTTCTCAGGACAGTCCCTGGATATAGACAGTATGTGTAAAGTATTATTAAAGTTCTCACCATCATAGTTGGGAAACAATGCTTTTGTTAAGTGTCCTACATCAGTCGAGGGAAAGGAGCGTTGTCTTGTTATTACATGATTTTGGGCATTCTCACCTCATGAGAACTTTTGCAGTTGATAATGATAGCAACCTAGGAAGCTCAACTCTATTCAAGCACAAGGATGACATTTTGAAATCTCCAAGAAGGCCATTACCAAGATCTCAAGCTAAAGAGTTGCAAAACAAGGTCACTGGACTTCCAAGTGTAAATACAGAAGCTAAAGGATATGAATTGCCTAGGTGCTATAATTATTTTATGGACAAAAATTCAAGTCTAATAATAGGTGGATTGGCATCCAAGAATCAGCAACAACATAAGTGTAATCCCACAAGTGGTGTGTATGCAACCTTACCCCAACCTTGTGAAGGTAGAGATGTTTCCGATAGACCCTCGATTCAAGTAAAGCATACAAAAAGCAAGTATGCAAAGCAAGTACAGTAGCGAAGAAGTCATGCTGAAACACTGAAGAACAGAACAGTAGCATGCCAAATGAAATACGATAACCAAAGCAAATGAAACATCAAGTAATACTAAAATGGAAGGATAAGATAATAATAGAGCAATGATAACAATATTATAAATGAAACTAGACAACGCTCGACCTACTAACCTTCTAACCTAATCCTCGACCTCCTCGGTAAGTTGCACGTGAGTCATTTCTGTCTCCAAGACTTCTTCAGTCTACCTTTACCTCTACCTCTCCTTTGAATCCACTATAGCCAACCTCTCAAACCTTCTCATTGGGGAATCTGTGCAACTTCTCTTCATATGTCTGAACCATCTCAGCATCGCGTCCCTTATCTTGCCAACCACGAAGGCCACTCACACCTTTTCTCTGGTATCTTCGTTTCTGATCCTAGTATGCCCGATCCATCTCAACATCCTCATTTCCACAACTCTCATCTTCTAAACAGCAAGTTCCTGATCAACCAACACTCCGCCTCATACAACATAGCAGGTCTAACCACCACTTTATAAAAACATACTTTTAAGGCTTGGTGGCACATTCTTTATCACACAAGACATTGGATGTGAGCTTCCATATTTTTGAGAAAAGGGTAACCTTGTATTCACACCAAAAGATTCATCATCCAAAAAATGATGAATTGGAAACTTACATCCCACATAGGGTATTCTTTACAAGTTTCCTATAAAATCAACTAATTCTAGTATCTCCCCTATCAGATTTTATTTACACCAAAAAAACAAAAGGCTTATACAATTCATTCTAATTTTCTGTAAGTTAGTTTTTTGTCCATCAAAGCACCTAGAGTTCCTTTCTTTTCAAAGAGTCAACCATATGCATGTTGGGATAGTTCTTCACCAGAATTCTTTTCTTCCTCTGTTGCCTACCTTTCCAACTGCTTAGGAGTTCCATTGTCGTGTTAGGTATCACCCACTTAACACCTAACAAACAAAACAAACATGTTCCATAGGCTCAAAGTTTCCTTTCAGTGAAGGAATAGATAATCATTGATTTCTTCTTCCTGCTCGCACATGACACATCTTGAGCAAATCTGCCAGCCCCTTTTCCGTAAAGCCTCATGAGTTAGGCATGCCTTTCTACATACCAACCAAGTAAAACAAGCCATCTGCTAGCTCTATATGCAGTGTGTTAAGATTCCAATAACATGATATCACTGTGAACACCTAGTTTATATCTAGGTTTGTCATGTCTCACAGATAGAGCTAGATGTGAGTTTAGAACTTCCAATAAATTGGCAACTTCTCCAATTTCCCAGTCATTTAATGCTCTTCTAAATAAGAGCTCCCAACCATGTTGGCTCCAAACTTGGGATACCTTCGCATTCCTCTGAAGATTTAAGGTATATAGGTGTGGAAAAGAGTTTCTAAGACTACCTTCTCCAATCCACACCTATTGAAAAAAGTGATTTTTTAAACCATTACCCACAGTGATTGAGATGTTATTGTTGAACTGGGGCCACAATCTTCTTATGGTTTTCCAGACACTACACCCAATGGTGCCCACAACTTCCTCAGTTGTCCATTAAGTAAGTAAACCATATTTCCCTGCTATAAATCTTCTCCAGATGGCTCCCTCTTCTAAGCAGAACCTCCAGAGCCATTTTTGTAAAAAGAGAAATGTTCTGTTTTCTGAGGTTCTTCAAACTAAGCCCCCCTTGCTGATTGTTGAGGGTCAATACATCCCATTTCACCAGATTGTAACCTCTCTTCTCCTTGTTTCATTGCCATAGAAAGGACCTCCTCACCCTGTTAAAAAAATTTCTCAATGCTCTTTGGTATAGGGAAAAGGCTCATCATGTATGTTGGGAGGCCATCCAGTACTAACTTGATGAGAGTCAATCTGCCCCCTAATGATAGTCGATAGATATTGACTTTTCCACATGGACAATTTTTTCTCACACTTTTCCATCACCCCACTCCACACTTCCAATTCTTTATTTTTGGCCCCTAATGGCAACCCCAAATATTTAGTTGGTAAGGAGTCCACTTGACAACCCAAAATAGCAGCCAACTTTTGCAAATTCCCAACCTGGTTGATAGGGAAGATGTGGCTTTTCAACCAGTTTACATGAAGACCTGAGATTCCTTCAAAACTAGTTAGGATGGCTCTTAGATGTCTGATCTGATCTGACTTGACTCTGCTTCACAGAAAATTAAGGCATCATCTGCATATAACAGATGAGCTACTTCAAGATCTTCCCCTCTTCCTGACTGAGCACTTAAACCTTTCACCCATCTATTTGCATTTGCTATCCTGACTATGTGATTTAGACCTTCCATAGCTAGCAAGAATAAGAAAGGTGACATGGGGTCCCCTTGCCTAAGACCCCTGTGAGAATGAAAGGAATCTTTTGTGAGCTTCCATTTCATCCACCCTGCTCCAATACGACGCTTAACATAATTGTCAATCATTTCCTTGGATTAGTGACGCCAAATACTTGAAATTTCCTTTCTTATTCTTGGGAATGGCTTGTGTTTCAATCCCTACTTCCAAATCTGCCACGTGAGTTACGTCACTAAACTTGCACTTCAAATATTGTCTTAGTCCTACTCAACTTGAATACAAAGACTATAAGGTCCGTCTCTAAACCTCTAATGTATCGTTAACTTGATCGTGTGTCTAGTCAATCAACACTATGTCACCATGGCACCTCTCCTTGGCTATGCCACATCAGTGCATCCAGCAAATAGAAATGGGTTAAGGGTCAATCCTTAGTGCAACCCCATCATGACTAGGAAGTGATCTGAGTCTCCTCCTACTATCTTCATTTGCGTCTTGGCTCCATCATACATGTCCTTAGTTGCCCTAACATATGTTGTACGTATCCAAGGTCTGTCTCTCAACCTCTAACTTATCGTTAACTTCATCGCATGTCTCGTCAATCAACACTATGTCATCTGCAAAGAGCATACACCATGGCACCTCTCCTTGGATATGCCACGTCAGTGCATCTAGCAAATAGATTTGTGTTGAGGGTCAATCCCTAGTGCAACCCCATCATGACTAGGAAGTGATCCGAGTCTCCTCCCACTATCTCAATTCGTGTCTTGGCTCCATCAAACATGTCCTTAGTTACCCTAATGTAAGATATTGGTATACCTTTAGACTCCAAACGCCACCACGAAGCCTCCTAGGAACATTTTCATAAGCATAACCAGGAAGTGCTCCAAGTCTCCTCCCACTATCCTTATTTGCATCTTGGCTCCATCACAGAGTCCGGAGCCAAAAAGGCAATAAAATTGAGTATAAAACCAAAAGGGCAACATTTGGATGTAGTTGTTGATGGTGTTAAATTCTATGTATAAGCAGAATGAGTCTTAAAAGAAAATTAATATTCCTTCTTCATTATTTATTCAATCATTTTGTTATTGTGTTAATTTTTTTTTCTATTTTCACTATTTATATGTAAATAAAAATGCAAGTGATGCGGTCATCAGGAAAAAGGAAAGACAAGAGAGAGAAAATGCTCCCAGGCACAATTTTCGAAGACAGCCTAGTTTGAAATAAAATCAATTTGGGGACTTATTCTCCGGCACATATGGCAGGAATCACATCATCAGGGGTAAACAACATTTACTACAATGCAAGGTTTAAATCATACGAAATCATTAGATGTAAAGGTGGTACAAATTCGTGGTACGAATGGACTGAGAGTAGCAGAAACTTAGTGAGAAGGGTGAAGATAAGCATTAAAGTTTTGCGGTGGTTGGTATCTGTCACGACCCAAATTGAGTCATGAGTGGCACCCACACTTAACCTCCTAAGTGGGCGGACCAAGGAATCTAAACCCCAACATATACCAATAATTCAACTACGAATAACAACAATAACGCGGAAGCTCCAAAACTTATTAAAGTAACCAATCAAATAAACCTCTAAAGTCTATTACATATTATCCCCAAAATCTGAAAGTCATCACATCAAGGACATCTAATCTTTAAATACTAAGTCTAAGAGTATTAAAGAAATCGAAATAAATGAAATAAGGTAATTTGTGTCCGAAAACTATGGACATCAAGTCATGACCGAGAGAATCCAACACAAGCTCGAATAAATAGCTCACCCTTAAACCTGATATGCTGAGACTGGCTAGAGCTGAAGGCGAGTCAAATTCGCTGGTACACTCGCTGCACTCCATAAAAGAAAACAAAGGAAAACACAAATAGGGCTCAGTACAAGGCAACATGTACTGAGTAGGTATCATCGGCCAACCCAAAATAGAAACTAATATACAATGAATAATAGTATAAAGTCAACTATAGCACTTAACAGGTGATAAGAAACCACAACATGAACAAGTGACAGCTGAAGCAAGTACGTAATCAATCACAATATCAAGCACACACACGAGGACTCATGCCTCCACATCACACTCGTTTGGGAAATGTGTTCATTGAGATTGAGTACATTAAGTTAATTCAATATCTTTTTCCTTTAATGTTACCGTGTCGGAACGTGACACTCCGATCCAATTATACCGTGTCGGAACGTGACACTCCGATCCAATAATACCGTGTCGGAACGTGACACTCCGATCCAAAAATACCGTGTCGGAACGTGACACTCCGATCCAAAAATACCGTGTCGGAACGTGACACTCCGATCCAATAATATTATTAATTTATCATTTATTATCACCGCTTTTCAATTCATTAATAATATTACATCAAGCCTTCTTTATTCAAGGCATCACTTCGATAAAGAGGTTTTCAGATTATAAATCTCACGGTCTCAGGATTTTAGACCAATCACAAACCACACAACCAAGCCACACAATCACACAGTCAAGTACATAGAGAACTTCACAATATCATTCAATGCATATCAATCGCTATTAAGAGTTTATCTATCAAATAGAATAAACCATAACCTACCTCCACCGAAGAACCGAAGTCAAGAAAACTACTTCTCCAATGCTTTTTCCTTTCCTCAATGCCTCGGAACCTTTTCAATCTATCAAGTATATGCACATAATTTGTAAGTTAACGAATCTATAAACACTCATATTATTCTATGTCTAGCCTAGACCCAAAAACTCACCTAATTCCATAATCAATTTCCTAAAGTTCAAACCTAAGAGTAAGTCTTAATTCTTGCAATTAGCATAACTTTAATCCCGAACTTTCCAATCAAGAATCACGTGAATGCAAAATTAATTTGCAACTTTACTCTATAAAATTTTATGTATAGATATATGCTCGTAATCCTCAATTTCAGTGTCACCTATTATTTAATGATAATCTCTCTTCCACTAATTAATAGGAGTAACAATTTTTACAGATCATATCCTTTTCTATTGGCACTGGCAGTTCAATTATATACTACCTTATCCACCGATAATCTCTAATACAAAATGCACCCAAATAATGATATTTTAATGTATTAACCTCAAACATACTAACAATTTCACCTCAGTTTCCTTAGTAATCATTAGGTCATTATTACGTACAGACCTTGTCCCAACTTTAACATAATTCTAACATTCTTTCCATCTGTAACGCATGCACAAGCCTAATTGCAACTCTAATCCATTATAATTTATGTAACACAATAAAAGAATTGATACTAATTACCTGGATATCGGTCTTCTTGACAGATGCTGCAGGTATTGCTTTCTCGCCTCAAACCCTTATTTTTTCTACAGAATATTTACTCCCTAATTATTATATAAGACTAACTATAAAAGTGGTAAAAGTGACCTGTGCTAATTTTAATGTTATCTCCTTTTACCATCAACTAAAATAATTATTAAAACTACCCCACCAAAATTCATAATTGTAGTTACGAATAGTTTAAAGTACCCATTTAAAATCTATCGGAAAGTATTTTATGAAATAAAAAGCTCTACTACTCAAAACGACCAAACGGGTCGTTACATTAGATACCAATTTACCCATCGTTCATCCTCGAACGATCAAAAGAAAGGCGAGGGTAGGAAGGGTAACTGTCTCAACGATTCTTTCAAAATGTTAGTCCCCAAGGTCTCACCTCAAATGTATCAAACTAACCAATTGAAGACTTACACCTCCTCTCATACAATGCCTCAAATGGGGCCTTCTTAATACTCGAATGATAACTATTGTTATATGTAAACTCAATGACAACATAAAATATTCTCAATATCTAGCAAAAGTTAATCGTACACACGTCTGCAACATATTCTCAAGGACATTGACACAACCATAAAGACAAATATTTTCCCACATAGCCATGACAAAATCCTAAATCAATATTGGCTACAACCAGAAGTGAACCTGAACCAACCACCATACTCTCATAATGCACAAACCATCATAGGTCTTATTAATATTTCCTTCTCATAACATAAACTTTTCACGAGCTTAAGTTATAAAAATATGATCTTTAGACATCAGGTACCCATCAAGGGAGAATCAAACTCATCTGATCCAAAGATGGAAATGATCAAGTAACCACCATCGAGTGAGACACCCAAGCATACAAAACCTCTAACAACACTGTCGAACTGCTAGATTAGTAGCTATTATAGACAAACCTTAAGAATGACAAAACTAGACCCCACGGTCCCCACATTCAAACACACATAGCCAAAACATGATACCGATGATGAGATAAATCTTAAGTCTTTCAAAAAAAACTGGAAATTTTCATGGTAGCTCTCCTATAAATTCTCATAAGCAAAGTTGTGCATGTAGAATCACTAGTATACTTCAACTATCTCAAACAACACCAAATCTTCCATGACTGGAATGAATAAGTCTAACCAAGGATGTCACCCTACCAGGAGGACAATCACAGAATCGGTACACACAATCCACTACTAGGAACTCACCCATAGAAGCGAAACCACACATGGACGTAGAAAGTGAATCATTCTCTAAATTATGCCCAGAATGAAATAGTTTGTCACATAAGAATGTACATAACCAAGGTTGAATAACTCTGGATACTCCTTCCATAGGGCCCATATCAAACATTTTCATTCATGCGACTCTATCTCTTTGATTTTCTAGCTACCCACAATCACCAATTTAGTCCCTATTATAATTGCACACATACTTGGTTTATCGAACCACCATCTATTGAAGTCAACACTCTGAATACTAACAAAACATCATAACCACATCGATCATCTACCTTGCTCATAAACCATCATTAGTATCAAGGTATTCTTATCAAATACATGTTTAACTATGACTATCTCTCTTTCTATTTAAGCCTTTTATGACAAATACGAGTCCCAAACAAGGCTAATAGCACTATTTTCAAATTTGATAGTACCTTTCCATCGAGATAAAACTATAAAATCACACCCAAAGTCAACTTCACACCACTTTCACATACCATGCTTTAGCTACCATTCTAACCCATCACATATCTCATGCCAACACTTAGGGAAATTCTTGGTCACTCAAATTGTTTTGTATACTATAAGCTCATAACCTTTATGCACCATCAAATGTCTATGTAATGCATCTTAACATTCTCTGTAGTCCCATCAATAGAGTAATACTAATCCAACTCTAAATTCTTAATAACAATGTAGAATTATATCTCACCTTGTACATCATCCTTAAGTCATCTATCATAATTTGAGCAATCTAACCCCACGTAAAACTCTAAATTTTCCATGCCTCATTGTTTGTCACCAAACCAAAACTCAATCTTTATAAAAGTCGATGATAAATTTCTAGTAAGTCTGTACCGAACCAGTTCACATCTCACAATCATATCTAAACTCATAGGCAAAAATCAATACAACATTCAACTACACCCCGTGAGTTTATACGAGAGGTTTTATTCCTTCACTTTTCTCAAATTCTTCCCATGGTGCAAAATTCTAGATATCTCAGCCCTTCAATATATCAGACTCTTGTTTCTCTAGCTCGCCTAACGATCTCATCCTTTTACCAACAAACCATGACGTTTTACTTCACACTCTAAATCAATACTCTGAGGGAAATCCTTCCTTAGATCCTTTAACAATCAAAAGTAACAAACTTTACGACTCCAATCATGTGTAAGTTCTTTCAAATGCTCGATACTAGATTCAATCAATCATTTATTACCTTACAAATTTATACCTTGACAAAATATATCACCAGACATGCAAACTTATAATGAAAATTTTGAATTGTAAATCCAACTGTGTAACCCAATGCCATTATCTATCTATATTTGCTTATACTTTGAAGACTTTTATGAATTCCTGTATCTTAGCTTATCATTGATCGCCAATCCATCGACCTTACCATATCCTTCACTAACAATCCAACCATACTCATTACTAAATTCAACACTACAACTGAACTTATCATCACACTCGAGCTAAACGTCTGTACACTCATTTCTTAAGTTTATCCAATAGGTTTTAACCAATCTGATGAACCTGTGACACTATTACCATAGAAGAGCAAAACGAATGAAATTACACATCTCTGAACCCAATTCTCAATCCCATTGAAGATACCTTTTAAGTCCTTACAACCGGAGAAAATATTCTTACTCTCACCACTTTCCGAAGGCTATACTCATCCCACTAATTTTATTTCATTTTCATTATGACTCTAGATCCTTTAAATTCTATTCGAGTGGTGCCCCAACATCTCAAAAAAAAAAATTATACAACCACGTTACTCACTAAATAGTAGAAAATGCAACCTTAGATACTCACAAGTCATTATTACCATACAAAATTTATTTAACCAAGAATAGGTATTCTATATTTGCATCTCAATCACAATCTATCACTAACTCGTATTACCATCATGCTCAGTAAGCCCTTGTCATCACTACGAAGTCAACCTTTTCATTGACATGACACATCAACCTAGTTATATCAATCAAATCCAAAGTACTAACCCCAAATTTTATGCACACTTTCTAACTAAAATCTTCAATTGCATTCACCCAAGTATACTCACTGACTTTCTTTATCCATAAGTTTGTCATTCCGGTATCAATCTACTCCTTTGGACCTTAAGATAAAATCACTAGTCCTATAACCCTCAAGATATACTTCACTACCTAATGCATTAATACCGTACCAAAGATCCACCACTAAAAACTTCCTTAAAACAATGCTTAACCCAAGCATACGTAGTAATAAACTAGTTGGTTTCTCAAATGGGAATGCAACACTGAATCTCATTATCTGAACATGTCATACAACTGATAACTCTTTTAGTAGTTAGTATTTCCACTTGACAATCAATTTATTCATTTTCATATAACACTAGAACCACATCGTGAAAGACTGTTAGATCCATCATTAGAACACATCATACTTATCGAGAAGATCGTACCCAAATAGCCCACACATTTCTACCCATTGAATAGGTGCAAAACATTACCAAATTTGTTTGGTCTTTTGCCCAAGCAATTTGCATTCTTTCTTAGATCAGGTCGATAACAAAAGTAACACACTTCATAACTCTAATCAAGTAAGTATCAGTACTATTCTAATAGTCGTATCATGACCCTCTTTGGTACACATTTAATCTATAAAATTGAAGTAAAGATCCTAACCTCAACTGGCGCAACCTAATTTCATCACTCGCTAAACAATCCATACATGTTATGAAGACTTTACCAACTGTATTTTCTAATGTAATGATGTTCATTTTCTAGTTGTCCCTTACGAAATTACTTGCATATTGTCACATATCTAGATAAAGTGCAAAATTTGACCTCACAGGCTGCAACACTTCCGTTTCTCTGTATTCAGAAAACCATCTCTCCTCATATTGCTCAAAGTTTGGGTGTACAATTGGATGAAGAAGCTAGACAATGCTGCCTTAAGTCATAGGTAGTGCCTTTACTAATCGGCACTCAACATGAGACTATCACCACATTTTGCATCTCCTCGAAACTAGTATGTCACAAACTAAACACTAAGCCTCTCCACTATACTCGTTTTATGAAGCAGCTCAAAACAATCAACTATGAAAGCATAAGCATCTTCATAATCAATACCCCTGAAGGATTCAACTTTATGAACTTAATAAAAAAAAACATGTTGATCACTAGTCATTACAGGCCCTGTAGTCAATCGAGAAAATATACATATTTCCAAGGACACATTTTTTTTTTATTTTATTTCTAGTATTGCTATTTCAACTTCTAATACTCTAATACTAACCATATATGAATTAGAGTGAAGAAGTTCAGATACCAATTTGGATCACCTAGATACCAATTGAATTCAAGTAGTAGCATGATGAAAGAAGGAATGAAGTTTTCCTAAAGTCCTATAGCCTCTCGAAGAAAAGTAAAGGCGTCCCCATACCGTTCCACAAGACTCTACTAGACTTGTCCTTGTGTGATGAGATCACCGAACCTAACGCTCTGATACCAAGTTTGTCACGACCCAAATTGAGTCATGAGTGGCACCCACACTTAACCTCCTAAGTGGGCGGACCAAGGAATCTAAACCCCAACATATACCAATAATTCAACTACGAATAACAACAATAACGCGGAAGCTCCAAAACTTATTAAAGTAACCAATCAAATAAACCTCTAAAGTCTATTACATATTATCCCCAAAATCTGAAAGTCATCACATCAAGGACATCTAATCTTTAAATACTAAGTCTAAGAGTATTAAAGAAATCGAAATAAATGAAATAAGGTAATTTGTGTCCGAAAACTATGGACATCAAGTCATGACCGAGAGAATCCAACACAAGCTCGAATAAATAGCTCACCCTTAAACCTGATATGCTGAGACTGGCTAGAGCTGAAGGCGAGTCAAATTCGCTGGTACACTCGCTGCACTCCATAAAAGAAAACAAAGGAAAACACAAATAGGGCTCAGTACAAGGCAACATGTACTGAGTAGGTATCATCGGCCAACCCAAAATAGAAACTAATATACAATGAATAATAGTATAAAGTCAACTATAGCACTTAACAGGTGATAAGAAACCACAACATGAACAAGTGACAGCTGAAGCAAGTACGTAATCAATCACAATATCAAGCACACACACGAGGACTCATGCCTCCACATCACACTCGTTTGGGAAATGTGTTCATTGAGATTGAGTACATTAAGTTAATTCAATATCTTTTTCCTTTAATGTTACCGTGTCGGAACGTGACACTCCGATCCAATTATACCGTGTCGGAACGTGACACTCCGATCCAATAATACCGTGTCGGAACGTGACACTCCGATCCAAAAATACCGTGTCGGAACGTGACACTCCGATCCAAAAATACCGTGTCGGAACGTGACACTCCGATCCAATAATATTATTAATTTATCATTTATTATCACCGCTTTTCAATTCATTAATAATATTACATCAAGCCTTCTTTATTCAAGGCATCACTTCGATAAAGAGGTTTTCAGATTATAAATCTCACGGTCTCAGGATTTTAGACCAATCACAAACCACACAACCAAGCCACACAATCACACAGTCAAGTACATAGAGAACTTCACAATATCATTCAATGCATATCAATCGCTATTAAGAGTTTATCTATCAAATAGAATAAACCATAACCTACCTCCACCGAAGAACCGAAGTCAAGAAAACTACTTCTCCAATGCTTTTTCCTTTCCTCAATGCCTCGGAACCTTTTCAATCTATCAAGTATATGCACATAATTTGTAAGTTAACGAATCTATAAACACTCATATTATTCTATGTCTAGCCTAGACCCAAAAACTCACCTAATTCCATAATCAATTTCCTAAAGTTCAAACCTAAGAGTAAGTCTTAATTCTTGCAATTAGCATAACTTTAATCCCGAACTTTCCAATCAAGAATCACGTGAATGCAAAATTAATTTGCAACTTTACTCTATAAAATTTTATGTATAGATATATGCTCGTAATCCTCAATTTCAGTGTCACCTATTATTTAATGATAATCTCTCTTCCACTAATTAATAGGAGTAACAATTTTTACAGATCATATCCTTTTCTATTGGCACTGGCAGTTCAATTATATACTACCTTATCCACCGATAATCTCTAATACAAAATGCACCCAAATAATGATATTTTAATGTATTAACCTCAAACATACTAACAATTTCACCTCAGTTTCCTTAGTAATCATTAGGTCATTATTACGTACAGACCTTGTCCCAACTTTAACATAATTCTAACATTCTTTCCATCTGTAACGCATGCACAAGCCTAATTGCAACTCTAATCCATTATAATTTATGTAACACAATAAAAGAATTGATACTAATTACCTGGATATCGGTCTTCTTGACAGATGCTGCAGGTATTGCTTTCTCGCCTCAAACCCTTATTTTTTCTACAGAATATTTACTCCCTAATTATTATATAAGACTAACTATAAAAGTGGTAAAAGTGACCTGTGCTAATTTTAATGTTATCTCCTTTTACCATCAACTAAAATAATTATTAAAACTACCCCACCAAAATTCATAATTGTAGTTACGAATAGTTTAAAGTACCCATTTAAAATCTATCGGAAAGTATTTTATGAAATAAAAAGCTCTACTACTCAAAACGACCAAACGGGTCGTTACATTAGATACCAATTTACCCATCGTTCATCCTCGAACGATCAAAAGAAAGGCGAGGGTAGGAAGGGTAACTGTCTCAACGATTCTTTCAAAATGTTAGTCCCCAAGGTCTCACCTCAAATGTATCAAACTAACCAATTGAAGACTTACACCTCCTCTCATACAATGCCTCAAATGGGGCCTTCTTAATACTCGAATGATAACTATTGTTATATGTAAACTCAATGACAACATAAAATATTCTCAATATCTAGCAAAAGTTAATCGTACACACGTCTGCAACATATTCTCAAGGACATTGACACAACCATAAAGACAAATATTTTCCCACATAGCCATGACAAAATCCTAAATCAATATTGGCTACAACCAGAAGTGAACCTGAACCAACCACCATACTCTCATAATGCACAAACCATCATAGGTCTTATTAATATTTCCTTCTCATAACATAAACTTTTCACGAGCTTAAGTTATAAAAATATGATCTTTAGACATCAGGTACCCATCAAGGGAGAATCAAACTCATCTGATCCAAAGATGGAAATGATCAAGTAACCACCATCGAGTGAGACACCCAAGCATACAAAACCTCTAACAACACTGTCGAACTGCTAGATTAGTAGCTATTATAGACAAACCTTAAGAATGACAAAACTAGACCCCACGGTCCCCACATTCAAACACACATAGCCAAAACATGATACCGATGATGAGATAAATCTTAAGTCTTTCAAAAAAAACTGGAAATTTTCATGGTAGCTCTCCTATAAATTCTCATAAGCAAAGTTGTGCATGTAGAATCACTAGTATACTTCAACTATCTCAAACAACACCAAATCTTCCATGACTGGAATGAATAAGTCTAACCAAGGATGTCACCCTACCAGGAGGACAATCACAGAATCGGTACACACAATCCACTACTAGGAACTCACCCATAGAAGCGAAACCACACATGGACGTAGAAAGTGAATCATTCTCTAAATTATGCCCAGAATGAAATAGTTTGTCACATAAGAATGTACATAACCAAGGTTGAATAACTCTGGATACTCCTTCCATAGGGCCCATATCAAACATTTTCATTCATGCGACTCTATCTCTTTGATTTTCTAGCTACCCACAATCACCAATTTAGTCCCTATTATAATTGCACACATACTTGGTTTATCGAACCACCATCTATTGAAGTCAACACTCTGAATACTAACAAAACATCATAACCACATCGATCATCTACCTTGCTCATAAACCATCATTAGTATCAAGGTATTCTTATCAAATACATGTTTAACTATGACTATCTCTCTTTCTATTTAAGCCTTTTATGACAAATACGAGTCCCAAACAAGGCTAATAGCACTATTTTCAAATTTGATAGTACCTTTCCATCGAGATAAAACTATAAAATCACACCCAAAGTCAACTTCACACCACTTTCACATACCATGCTTTAGCTACCATTCTAACCCATCACATATCTCATGCCAACACTTAGGGAAATTCTTGGTCACTCAAATTGTTTTGTATACTATAAGCTCATAACCTTTATGCACCATCAAATGTCTATGTAATGCATCTTAACATTCTCTGTAGTCCCATCAATAGAGTAATACTAATCCAACTCTAAATTCTTAATAACAATGTAGAATTATATCTCACCTTGTACATCATCCTTAAGTCATCTATCATAATTTGAGCAATCTAACCCCACGTAAAACTCTAAATTTTCCATGCCTCATTGTTTGTCACCAAACCAAAACTCAATCTTTATAAAAGTCGATGATAAATTTCTAGTAAGTCTGTACCGAACCAGTTCACATCTCACAATCATATCTAAACTCATAGGCAAAAATCAATACAACATTCAACTACACCCCGTGAGTTTATACGAGAGGTTTTATTCCTTCACTTTTCTCAAATTCTTCCCATGGTGCAAAATTCTAGATATCTCAGCCCTTCAATATATCAGACTCTTGTTTCTCTAGCTCGCCTAACGATCTCATCCTTTTACCAACAAACCATGACGTTTTACTTCACACTCTAAATCAATACTCTGAGGGAAATCCTTCCTTAGATCCTTTAACAATCAAAAGTAACAAACTTTACGACTCCAATCATGTGTAAGTTCTTTCAAATGCTCGATACTAGATTCAATCAATCATTTATTACCTTACAAATTTATACCTTGACAAAATATATCACCAGACATGCAAACTTATAATGAAAATTTTGAATTGTAAATCCAACTGTGTAACCCAATGCCATTATCTATCTATATTTGCTTATACTTTGAAGACTTTTATGAATTCCTGTATCTTAGCTTATCATTGATCGCCAATCCATCGACCTTACCATATCCTTCACTAACAATCCAACCATACTCATTACTAAATTCAA
This sequence comes from Solanum okadae, assembly GCA_036553675.1. Lineage (NCBI taxonomy): Eukaryota > Viridiplantae > Streptophyta > Magnoliopsida > Solanales > Solanaceae > Solanum > Solanum okadae. The sequence continues at coordinate 20,767,506 of CM071684.1, read as the reverse complement.
CACTACAACTGAACTTATCATCACACTCGAGCTAAACGTCTGTACACTCATTTCTTAAGTTTATCCAATAGGTTTTAACCAATCTGATGAACCTGTGACACTATTACCATAGAAGAGCAAAACGAATGAAATTACACATCTCTGAACCCAATTCTCAATCCCATTGAAGATACCTTTTAAGTCCTTACAACCGGAGAAAATATTCTTACTCTCACCACTTTCCGAAGGCTATACTCATCCCACTAATTTTATTTCATTTTCATTATGACTCTAGATCCTTTAAATTCTATTCGAGTGGTGCCCCAACATCTCAAAAAAAAAAATTATACAACCACGTTACTCACTAAATAGTAGAAAATGCAACCTTAGATACTCACAAGTCATTATTACCATACAAAATTTATTTAACCAAGAATAGGTATTCTATATTTGCATCTCAATCACAATCTATCACTAACTCGTATTACCATCATGCTCAGTAAGCCCTTGTCATCACTACGAAGTCAACCTTTTCATTGACATGACACATCAACCTAGTTATATCAATCAAATCCAAAGTACTAACCCCAAATTTTATGCACACTTTCTAACTAAAATCTTCAATTGCATTCACCCAAGTATACTCACTGACTTTCTTTATCCATAAGTTTGTCATTCCGGTATCAATCTACTCCTTTGGACCTTAAGATAAAATCACTAGTCCTATAACCCTCAAGATATACTTCACTACCTAATGCATTAATACCGTACCAAAGATCCACCACTAAAAACTTCCTTAAAACAATGCTTAACCCAAGCATACGTAGTAATAAACTAGTTGGTTTCTCAAATGGGAATGCAACACTGAATCTCATTATCTGAACATGTCATACAACTGATAACTCTTTTAGTAGTTAGTATTTCCACTTGACAATCAATTTATTCATTTTCATATAACACTAGAACCACATCGTGAAAGACTGTTAGATCCATCATTAGAACACATCATACTTATCGAGAAGATCGTACCCAAATAGCCCACACATTTCTACCCATTGAATAGGTGCAAAACATTACCAAATTTGTTTGGTCTTTTGCCCAAGCAATTTGCATTCTTTCTTAGATCAGGTCGATAACAAAAGTAACACACTTCATAACTCTAATCAAGTAAGTATCAGTACTATTCTAATAGTCGTATCATGACCCTCTTTGGTACACATTTAATCTATAAAATTGAAGTAAAGATCCTAACCTCAACTGGCGCAACCTAATTTCATCACTCGCTAAACAATCCATACATGTTATGAAGACTTTACCAACTGTATTTTCTAATGTAATGATGTTCATTTTCTAGTTGTCCCTTACGAAATTACTTGCATATTGTCACATATCTAGATAAAGTGCAAAATTTGACCTCACAGGCTGCAACACTTCCGTTTCTCTGTATTCAGAAAACCATCTCTCCTCATATTGCTCAAAGTTTGGGTGTACAATTGGATGAAGAAGCTAGACAATGCTGCCTTAAGTCATAGGTAGTGCCTTTACTAATCGGCACTCAACATGAGACTATCACCACATTTTGCATCTCCTCGAAACTAGTATGTCACAAACTAAACACTAAGCCTCTCCACTATACTCGTTTTATGAAGCAGCTCAAAACAATCAACTATGAAAGCATAAGCATCTTCATAATCAATACCCCTGAAGGATTCAACTTTATGAACTTAATAAAAAAAAACATGTTGATCACTAGTCATTACAGGCCCTGTAGTCAATCGAGAAAATATACATATTTCCAAGGACACATTTTTTTTTTATTTTATTTCTAGTATTGCTATTTCAACTTCTAATACTCTAATACTAACCATATATGAATTAGAGTGAAGAAGTTCAGATACCAATTTGGATCACCTAGATACCAATTGAATTCAAGTAGTAGCATGATGAAAGAAGGAATGAAGTTTTCCTAAAGTCCTATAGCCTCTCGAAGAAAAGTAAAGGCGTCCCCATACCGTTCCACAAGACTCTACTAGACTTGTCCTTGTGTGATGAGATCACCGAACCTAACGCTCTGATACCAAGTTTGTCACGACCCAAATTGAGTCATGAGTGGCACCCACACTTAACCTCCTAAGTGGGCGGACCAAGGAATCTAAACCCCAACATATACCAATAATTCAACTACGAATAACAACAATAACGCGGAAGCTCCAAAACTTATTAAAGTAACCAATCAAATAAACCTCTAAAGTCTATTACATATTATCCCCAAAATCTGAAAGTCATCACATCAAGGACATCTAATCTTTAAATACTAAGTCTAAGAGTATTAAAGAAATCGAAATAAATGAAATAAGGTAATTTGTGTCCGAAAACTATGGACATCAAGTCATGACCGAGAGAATCCAACACAAGCTCGAATAAATAGCTCACCCTTAAACCTGATATGCTGAGACTGGCTAGAGCTGAAGGCGAGTCAAATTCGCTGGTACACTCGCTGCACTCCATAAAAGAAAACAAAGGAAAACACAAATAGGGCTCAGTACAAGGCAACATGTACTGAGTAGGTATCATCGGCCAACCCAAAATAGAAACTAATATACAATGAATAATAGTATAAAGTCAACTATAGCACTTAACAGGTGATAAGAAACCACAACATGAACAAGTGACAGCTGAAGCAAGTACGTAATCAATCACAATATCAAGCACACACACGAGGACTCATGCCTCCACATCACACTCGTTTGGGAAATGTGTTCATTGAGATTGAGTACATTAAGTTAATTCAATATCTTTTTCCTTTAATGTTACCGTGTCGGAACGTGACACTCCGATCCAATTATACCGTGTCGGAACGTGACACTCCGATCCAATAATACCGTGTCGGAACGTGACACTCCGATCCAAAAATACCGTGTCGGAACGTGACACTCCGATCCAAAAATACCGTGTCGGAACGTGACACTCCGATCCAATAATATTATTAATTTATCATTTATTATCACCGCTTTTCAATTCATTAATAATATTACATCAAGCCTTCTTTATTCAAGGCATCACTTCGATAAAGAGGTTTTCAGATTATAAATCTCACGGTCTCAGGATTTTAGACCAATCACAAACCACACAACCAAGCCACACAATCACACAGTCAAGTACATAGAGAACTTCACAATATCATTCAATGCATATCAATCGCTATTAAGAGTTTATCTATCAAATAGAATAAACCATAACCTACCTCCACCGAAGAACCGAAGTCAAGAAAACTACTTCTCCAATGCTTTTTCCTTTCCTCAATGCCTCGGAACCTTTTCAATCTATCAAGTATATGCACATAATTTGTAAGTTAACGAATCTATAAACACTCATATTATTCTATGTCTAGCCTAGACCCAAAAACTCACCTAATTCCATAATCAATTTCCTAAAGTTCAAACCTAAGAGTAAGTCTTAATTCTTGCAATTAGCATAACTTTAATCCCGAACTTTCCAATCAAGAATCACGTGAATGCAAAATTAATTTGCAACTTTACTCTATAAAATTTTATGTATAGATATATGCTCGTAATCCTCAATTTCAGTGTCACCTATTATTTAATGATAATCTCTCTTCCACTAATTAATAGGAGTAACAATTTTTACAGATCATATCCTTTTCTATTGGCACTGGCAGTTCAATTATATACTACCTTATCCACCGATAATCTCTAATACAAAATGCACCCAAATAATGATATTTTAATGTATTAACCTCAAACATACTAACAATTTCACCTCAGTTTCCTTAGTAATCATTAGGTCATTATTACGTACAGACCTTGTCCCAACTTTAACATAATTCTAACATTCTTTCCATCTGTAACGCATGCACAAGCCTAATTGCAACTCTAATCCATTATAATTTATGTAACACAATAAAAGAATTGATACTAATTACCTGGATATCGGTCTTCTTGACAGATGCTGCAGGTATTGCTTTCTCGCCTCAAACCCTTATTTTTTCTACAGAATATTTACTCCCTAATTATTATATAAGACTAACTATAAAAGTGGTAAAAGTGACCTGTGCTAATTTTAATGTTATCTCCTTTTACCATCAACTAAAATAATTATTAAAACTACCCCACCAAAATTCATAATTGTAGTTACGAATAGTTTAAAGTACCCATTTAAAATCTATCGGAAAGTATTTTATGAAATAAAAAGCTCTACTACTCAAAACGACCAAACGGGTCGTTACAGTATCAATATTTATTGAGGCGTCCAAGGTACAAGGGAAAGTTATTAGGAGATGGAAGCTCAAGGAACACTTTGCAGAGTTTTACTGCTCTCTTAAATACAACGAGAATGGCAAATTTGTCAGTTTTATTGCTATCCAAGGTCAGAACAAGTCTATAATTATTACACCGGAAGCTTCATACATGGGGGATGGAGTAATATCGTCCACAAAATAGCCAAGTTCATCTATGAACCCAACTTGCAACCAAAACCCCAAGTTAACATGGGCAAACAATCGAACACATCTTATAGGGAGGTAGTCCAAAGCAGCAGGTGGATGACGGATTCCATGAAGAGAGCGAAGTTACATGTGAAGGAGGCTCACATAGAAGTCACAAGCGGAGCACCGCTGGCAGAAACAGATCTTCTCAATAGATGCATCGTTGGAAGATTCCAGGACACACTACAGACCCCAGCTTTAAACGACGTAAGAAGATGTGCCTGCAACACTTGGAAGTCAGCAATAGGAGTCAATGTTTTTGCCATGAATGACGGCCAATTTCTGTTTGAACTCCCATCAAGAGTAGCAGCAGAACATGTCATGTCGGGGGTATGGGTATGGGTATGGGTATGGAAGAAGATGAACCTAAGCTTGTACTGGTAGAAGCCAACCACTGGATGCTGGCCAGATGAAGTAAAAAGAGATTGGGTCTGGATAAGAGTCATGGGATTACCTTCGAGCTTATGGTCATCGAGTATCTTCAAACAAATCGACGACCAATGCGGTGGATTTATCGAAACAGAGGAAGAAACAAAGCTCAAAAATCACCTTCACTGGACTCGTATAAAAGTGAAGGGTGACGGGGAAAAGGTTCCAAGGGAGGTGAAGATTTCCAGCGACGGCTACGCCTACAAAGTTCCGATCTGGTGCGAGGCACCGGTGACCGTCAGAAAAGTGGAGACGAGGAGAGAGAATGAAGACAGAGAACCGCTGGGTAAAGAAGTTTCAAGATCTAGTACGATGGAGAAACCAACAGTTTATACACCACAGCACGTGGGCACCCATTGACAGCTGGAGAAATTTTGAATTGGGAGTCACATGACCAGGCACGTGACCGCAGTTTTAAAGGGAAAGGGCAACTTCATGCAGTAGCAGGCCAAATAAGCGAGAGAAAAAATCAGGGCCCAAAAAAAGCTTTAGGCCCAACAAGGTTTAAACAAAAAGAAAGCAGCCAAGAAGCCCAAAGACTAGACTTAGTAAGTGTTGAAATAATGGCAAATCTTTCTCAAACAAAGACGCAGAATAGATTCAAAAATTTGGACAACCTTGGAGGTGGAGGAGAGAAATTTCATGCCTCGCGAACAAGAGGAGATAATACAGGAGGAGGGGGAGAACACAGTCACCGTAGCGAAAGCTACAAACATGGGAAAACAAATAATGGTCGTATCACAACTGAATGGGCAGAATGATAGCGATACGGAGATCACAGAGGATGATGTACCGCTGATGATTCATTTGCCATTAGAAGACAATTTTAATTCAAAAAGTCCTCCACTTTGGATTAAGCAACACATACTCAAATTGAACACTGAATTTGGGGTAGATTTTAGAGGATGTGAGGAGAAAGCAGAGGAGCTCTTTATGAAAATTGATAATAACAAGCAAGGGAACAAGGGGGGCAAGGGAGAAGTCACAACAAACAAAAAGAAAGGAGCAAACGAATTGAAAAGCCTGGAACTGGATACAAAGTTCATGAGCTTTGGCACTAGAAGTAGAGGGGGATACCTGGCAATAGAACAATAATGAAGCTAAACATAGTGTCATGGAATATAAGGGGGATGAACTGTGCTAGAAAGAGGGAAGTGATCAAATATTATGAAGAACTGGAAGGCAGATGTAGTCTGTTTCCAAGAAACAATGGTGGAAGGGGAAATTGAAAATATTATGAAGGAAGTATGGGGGAATAAATGGGTGAATTATGCACAGTTAGAAGCCAGTGGAACCAGGGGAAGCATCGTTATTATGTGGGACAAAAGGGAGTGGGAAGAAGAAATTAGCAGTGTAGGGATGTACTCTGTCACCTGTAGCTTCATAGGGATATGTCAAGATTTCAACTGCCACCTCACAGGTGTCTATGCTCCAAATGATAGAGTAGAAAGGGGAGAGAATTGGTGGGAAATTGGTGCTACCAGGGGGTTGATTGCAGGACCTTGGGTCCTATGTGGGGATTTCAACACTGTGAGGTACCCATCGGAGAAGAAAAATTGCAACAGAATCAACAAAGGAATGACAAATTTCTCAGATTTCATAGAAGACATGGAGTTAGTTGATCCTGAATTATCTGGGGGAAATACACCTGGAAGAAAGGAGACAGACCGAACCGAACGATACACAACCCTAAACTACGTGTTCTTTTTGTTGACATAAAAAAGATAAAGATTTCTTTTTGTCCTTCATAATTTTTTCATGTCCCTATAATTTGTCCTCAATATTACCAAATTATATAAAAAACTATTAAACTTGACCACATCACTTGCATTTTAATTTACATATAAAAAGTGAAAATAGAAAAAAAAATAAACACGAAAACACAACAACAAAACAATTGAATAAATATGAAGAAGGGATATTAATTTTTTTTAAAGCCAGCGATGTTTTATTTAGAAGGGAAGGCTCATGTCGGAATGAGCCTTGTAAGATACATTATTATGACACGAGTTTTACAAGCCTCATTCTGACATGAGCCTTATACATAGAATTTAACATTGTCAACGGCTCCATCCAAATGTTGCCCTTTTGGTTTCATACTCAATTTTGTTGCCCTTTTGAAAATTTTGCTCAATTTTTTTGCCCTTTTGGCTCCAGACTCCTCCATCATACATATCCTTAGTTGCCCTAATGTAGGTTATAGGTACACCTTCAGTCTCCAAACACCTCCACAAACCCCTCTAGGAACTTTGTCACAAGCTTTTTCTTGGCAAATGAAACACCATATATAAATCCCTCTTCCTCTCTCCCTATAATGCTCTAGCAATCTCCTTACGAGACATATGGCTTCTGTAATAGAACTGCCAAGTCCTTGAGCATTATGTTCCATCATGACTTATGTAAAGACTCATGCGTGACATGCTTAATTGAAGCCTTAAAGTAGCTTCATTAAAATTTAGTTAGATCTCTCATGCTATCCTATTTAAAAGAATTACTGGTATGAGGTATCTGTTACAAAACAGATATTCCCAAGTTGAAAATTGTTGTTAACCAATTTTCTTTTTTAATAAATAATTCTGTAACTACCTATTGAGATTAAATTTGCATAGAATAAAATTAATGATATCAGGTGTAGAAGGTCCGAAGACAAACACTTGTGTACCTTAGTTTCTGCATGTTGGAGAGCTGCTTCACAATATATTCACAAGATTGTTCCACAAAGTCATAGCAAGACAAGAGGTTCTGCCCAAGCAAAAATTCTTCAGTCTGCATCACCTCGTCAGAAATCATCAAACCACAATTAGATTCTAACTTTTCAGAATATAAAAGAGTGTAAAAGAAATGAAAGAATGCATTAAGCCTTCTTTTAGCATTGATTAATTAATCAAGCTCAAATGCAAGAAGTTTCAGCTCACTATAACTGTTGTAGTTGTCTCTAGAACTTCAGCTTATTTTCAGAATGTTTAGCTGGTGCACAGGTGTCTACAAAAACTTAAGCTAGAAGAGGTAACATAGGGCTGAACAGACCGAGGAAGTGCACACCAAAATATATTGATATTTTTTTTAGTTGTTTCTCTTTCCTAGTTTGTTTAAAATTCTGCTAGCTATTTCTAAGTTTAGTTCCTTGCTTTCAGTATAAGCAGTAAATCAGTTTAGTAGACTTAGCAGTACTTCACAGTATTTTAGTCAAGCTGTGATGTATACATATAGTCCCTGATTGTGAGAGCTTGAGAGTGTTTGACTGAGTGAAATCCAAACACTTAAACAGACCATCCATAAAATCAGCTTTCAGAATTATGGAAGGTGACTATTTTTTTCATCAACTGCTCCACCAGTTTTTGATGGAGAAAAACTATCAAGTTTTGGAGGTTTGGGCTATTAGGATGGAAACCTACATGAATGCATGTGATCACTAGGAGCGGTAGAGGGGGATTATGGAGTTCCGCCTTTACCAGGCAATCGTACCATAGCTCATATCAAAACTGATAAAGAGAAGAAGACCAGGAAGTAGAAGGTGAAGGCGTGTCTCTATGTTGCAGTATTGCTTACAATTGTTTCCCAGAATCATGACTCTTAGTTTGGCTAAGCCAGTATGGGACTTTATGGGGGGAAAAATATCATGGAGATGAAAGAATTTGAGGTGTGAAGGTCTTAAACCTGATGAGCGAATTTGAAATGCAAAAAATGAAGGAATTTGAGACAGTTAATGTGTACTCATATAGACTAATCAATCTAGCAAATAAGCTGAAGTTACTTTGTTCGAATTTTCGACAAAAGAACTGTGAAGAAAATTGTTGTTACTTTACCTAAAAAGTTTGAAGCAACAATTCATTGGAAAATACATAAAGCATTACTTTGGCAGAACTTTCAACTTTTTGCAAGCACAAGAACAAAGAAGAATGATGAGGAATGAGGCAGTTGTTGAAGGAGCTTTACAAGCAAGGTAACAATTCAATTCGGGAGGCAAAGCCAAGATGCAGAAGTTCAAGAAGAGATATGCTATAGCAACAAAAGTTGCTGCAATTGATAGCAATTCTAGCAATGACAAAGGTGGAAAATATCCACCTTGCCAGCATTGTGGGAAGAGAAATCATCTAGACTTAAAGTTTTCACCTGATATGAGATGCAGAAAGTGTCATAACACAACACTTAAATGAAGCACAAATTGCATACCAACAAGAAGAAGAGCAATTGTTTGTTGCTACTTGTTTTGCAAGTAAAAGTTCAAGCGAAAGCTGGTTAATTGATAGCGTTTGTTCAAGTCATATGACTCATGATATAGGGAGTTAGATAGATCTGTAATCTCTAAAGTTAGAATTGGTAATAGTGATTATCATCTTGCCAAAGGGAAAGGCACAGTAACTATTGAAAGCTCCATAGGTACAAAGTTAATTTCGAATGTACTCTTTGTTTCTAAGCTTTATTTTGTTAAACGCAGGGCAATTTTTGGAGAATGGTTTCGAGCTTATTTTTTAAGACAAGTGTGTGATCTTTGATCTAAAATGGCGAAGAAATCTGTTAAGTTAAAATGAGAGGAAAAAGTTTTCCTACGATCCAATGGACGAAAAGATGGATCCAAAAAGTTTTTTCTTTGGCTTCGTGGTTTACTTGCAAAAGATAGAAGTTGGATTACCTCAATCTAGTCTTACTGCTCTCCACGCTGACAAGCAAGTTCCATTCAGATTGCTGCCGATCCGGTTTATCATAAAAGAACCAAACATATTGAAGTGGACTATCATTTTATTAGAGAAGTTGTAAATAAAAGAGCTTATGCACTCCACTCGCTGTCTACTGAACGAGCGATAGAGCGAGCGAGCGAAACTCTCAATCTAGTGACTTCCCTCAACCTTCTCTTTCATTTCCGCTTAAGCTTCCCCAGTTTGTGGGATTAGTTGATTGGATACCCGAGACCCATAATATTTCCTAGGAACAACTTCTACGGCAATAGGCATAAAGTAATGATTAGTTCCACAAATCTCACTGCAGTGACCATAGTAATAGGACTCCTTTTGCTGTCCCCAAAGCTTCTTTCTTTTTCTTATTCCCATTTCTCTTTTTATTTCCTATAGATTTTATTCTCTTTATTTTGGCAAATTCTCAATAGCTATTTTCCTTTCTTTAAATCTTCTTTTTTGGGATTTAATACATTTGTAATCGACAATCTAACCTTATTTCCAAAATTATTTTTATACATTTCTAACAAATTTTGTAACTCGTAAAATTAGTACTTCTCCATATGTATCCCGTGATTTTCAAGTAGCTGATGTGTTTACAAAATCAATGGCATGATAGCATCATCTGTTTCTAGGCAAATTGATGTTTTTGATTCATCAACATCAATTTGAGGAGGATGTAGTGACAAGATATTCTAAATAGGGTAAACTAAAAATAGAGATATTTTATATTTACTAGTTTTGATGCACGTGCAAACAATGTAGTATACTATTTTTTTAAATAATGTCAATATTATTAAACCAAAAATTTAAGTAAACGATTATAAATAAAATAATAATGTATAAGTTTCTCTAAATAATGGATGTAAACTTTCTTATGAGTACTAATTGTGTGCATACTGAAAGTTGTCAAATCAATATCCCAAAACATTTATATTTATTTATAATATATAAAGCTTAGATATAGATAAAGTGATGTGGCACCTCTCAATGTCCTCCAATTACATTTATCTTTTTTTCCTTTTTTTCCTTTTTTCTCCTTTTAAAATCAATTGTGATGTGTAAGAATAAAAACAGACACTCTTAAATCTCTTAAATATACCTTCTCTTCCCCTATAATTCATTGTTTAGTTATTATTGTATTGTTGGAGTTCCTGCTATTAATATAATATAAATATAAATATAAATATAAAATATAAAGAATATACTAAATTGAGTGTTTTAAGTTGGGGATATTATAGTAGTTTAACATTCAAGTTATGGGAGTGTTCCAATTCCACTACTTCGAACTCACTCAACAGCTGCAAATCACAATTGATTTTTTTAAGAAGAGAAGAATAGAAAAATGAGAACTCTTTGGAAATGTCACAACTCATCAAATAAGTCAGGTGTTTGCTTTAAATGTTATATATAATAATAAGTAAATAAATATAATATGAAATATAGAATATGTACTATTGGGTGTTTTTTTAAGAAGAAAAAGAAGAATAGTAACCCTTCAAAAAAGTCACAACTCATCAAAAAAGTCATAATCTTTGGAAAAGTCTCAACCCTTCGAAAAAGTCACAATTCTTCAATGTGAAAGGGTGACTGCTTTTAAATTTTAATATAATATAACATAACAAATAAATAAATATAATATAATCTGAAGTATAGAAGATATACTCAATTGGGCATTTTAAGAAGAAGAATCGAAAACTTATAAAATTTGTAGTTTAAAAACGAGAGGGAAACCTTCTATTTATAGCCAACAAAAGGTACTATGAACAAGTGTTTATTACGCCTTATCAAAAAAAATCATAACCCTTCATAAAAGTTACAACCCTTTGGAAAGATCACAACTCATCGAAAAAAATCAAAATTCTTTGAAAAAGTTATAATCCTTTGGAAAAGTCACAATCCTTCAATGTGAAAAGGTATCTACTTTAATATAATATAAATAAATAAATATAATATGAAATATAGAAGATGTACTAAATTGAGTGTTTTAAGAAGAATTGAAAACTGAAAACTTAGAAAATTTGTAGTTTTAAAATGTGAGAGAACCCCTCAAATTTATAACCAACAAAGGATAGTATGAACATGTGCTTAGTGTTCTTTATAAGAAAAGCCATAACTCTTTGAAAAAGTCACAACCCTTTGAAAAAGTCATAACTCTTTGGAAAAATCACAACCTTTCGAAAAAGTCCCAATCCTTCGAAAAAGTCCCAATCCTTCGAAAAAGTCCCAACCTTTCGAAAAAGTCACAACTCTTTAGAAAAGTCACAATCCTTCCAAAAAGTCACAACTCTTTGGAAAAATCACAACCCTTCGAAAAAGTCTCAATCCTTGAATTTGAAAAGGTGTTTGTTTTTAACACAAATAAATAAATCTTCATTTAACCCTTTTATAAATGAAGGGAATACAAATCTCTCTTTTATATATATATATATATATATATATATATATATATATATATAAGAGAATCTTGTCTCAAAAAAAATATATATATAAGAGAATCTTAGACCCATCTATATGGTGCTCTCACAGATGAAGATTCTTATTTAACCCTTCTTAGAAGTCAACCTTACAAAAAAATCACAAGTTTTCATAAAAGTCACACTTTTCACAAAAGTCACAACTTTGCACAAGTCACAGCTCTTCATTTTTCATTCACATCTTTTAAAACCCAACACTTAATTCTAAGGCACCAAAAGAAGAAAGAATAAACAAAGAAAATTGATTTCAATGGCAATGCGACACTATACTCTTGCGCCTCTCAGTCTACAACTCATAATGTTGCTGGAATGATTGAATTCATAACATTTGGCTTTTTAGTAAGCAAAACTTATATTTCTGCCAATATTATTTGTAGGTTTTTTTCTGCTATAGGGGAGTCGAATTCAAATACATTAATTAAACTTCTTATGAAGTGTGTTTCATTTCTCAAAGTTTTCTTCCTCCTATTTCATGAAGCTTAATCTTTTATTGTAAGTCATAGTGATTCATGTTACTATTGCAATTTCTTTTTGCTATTTTGGTGACTTTTTTCAACTCTGTTAAAAATTTCAGCAAGGATGATTGAAAATTGATATTGTATTTCTTTCCTTTCTACAGGCTTCCTTCATATACTTTTTCAGAAAATTGTTTGTGGGTTGTGCTATATTTGATAGCATACAACAACAAATAGATAACTTATGTGGAACCAATGGTGAAGTTTGTTAAAAGAACCGAACAAATTGCTTTCTTGCTTGCCACAGTTAGTATATTATTTTGATTGTTTTATCTTAGGTACAAACACTTGTATGCCATTACACTCTTGCTAGAATATTAGTATAGAGACAATTAGTCCACCTTTTTTATCGCAAGTTGACTAATTTGTCATATTTCTTTTTTTTTATGACAAGGAAAACCTGCAGTCGCTACCCTTCGGGTGCCCATAGGATTAAATTCCTCTCTTATTTTTGGGCATAATAAGAGATCAAGTTTTCTTGAAACTAACAGATGCCCAAAATACACTATGACAAAAACAATTTTTATCGGCAATAAATATGCACATTGACAAAGAGTGTTAGAGCCTTTACCGACATAAATTAATTGTCATTAGATTTAATGTCGCTATAGACTTTAGGTACATTTATAGAGAGTACTAATTGTCTCTGAAAATACATATTAGCGGCAATTAAGCTATTAATTATCGTTAAAGATCATTTTTGTTGTAGTGATAACTCTTTCTTTTGGCTTCTTTCAATTAACTTTGTGACCCTATAAACTTGGATACAGGAAACTTGGATACAGCCTGACAGACTATCTTTTTGAAAAATATGTTAAGCAACATGACTTTTTCTTCTTGATTAGGTCGCCTTTATTATCATTTGTGGATATTTGTGAGTTTCAAATTCTCACAAAATTATGCTGTGAGATTTTAATTTGTTATGTATCAAAATTTTGGTTTAGAATATCCAGTTGTGAACAGTTCCATTCAAATGCCACGTATTGCTTGGTTGATCATTGTATTAATTCTTTATAACTGCATACTATAACCATAACAATAACTATGGTTCAATCCCAAATAAGTAGGGGTTGGTGATATGAAATATAAGCAATAGTAATAAATATTCTGAGACAATGAGGAAAAATCTTTATGATATTAACAATTTTAGGGTCATTTTTGACACATACAAGATACGTCCATATAAAAGAGATTGATAGAAGTTCATAAGAAAGGAGCCGAAGGTTCTCCATTTGATTTTAGTTAATTATGTTTTTGTATGGACGTGATACTCTACTTTACTTAGGAGTGTTGTTGTTCGAGGCTTTATGGTCTCTTCTTTATAAAACAAAAGCACACGCAGAGAAAAGAAAGAGCAAGTGCAGCAGTTGAACAAGAAATTGAACAGAGAAGAACTTTATTTTGCTTGAACTGAAGGCTCTGTTCTTTTACAGCAGGCACTTAGAGTTATATATAAAATAAGCGTTAACTTCTAACTCTTACAATAACTCTAACAAATAAGACCCCTAGCTTAATAAACAACTAACCTGATCAGCATTCCTAAAATATAGGAACTGTTATTTGACTCAGTAAACTGCAGAAGTAAAACAGTAAAAGAAAGCTCTAAGATGCACTAATTTTTAACACTCCCCCTTAATGCATGCTTACGATCAACAACTCCAAGAGTAGCCCTAAAATATTCAAACTTAGGCTTTATCAAGGACTTAGTAAATATGTCTGCGACTTGCTCATTTGTAGAAATTCCTTTCAAAACAACTTCTTGCTCCAGCACTTTCTCTCGAATGTAGTGATGACAAACTTCTATGTGCTTCGTCCGACCACGAAAAATTGGATTCGATGCAAGCTTGATAGCACTTTCATTATCACATCTAATTTGAACAGCATAATCAACTTTGCACAACATCTCTCCTATTAATCTCTTTAACCACATACATTCTTGCGCAACCATAGTCGCGGCTACGTACTCAGCTTCAGTGCTTAGTTTACCACTGGTTGTTTCTTGCTGCACCAAGAAACCATAGCTAAACCAGTACTGAAACAATATCCTGAAATTGAATGTCTATCATTTGTATCTCCAGCCCAATCCGCGTCAGTAAATCCATCTAACATGAATTTCTCATGTCTTTTGTACATAAGACCATAATCTAGTGAGCCTTTCACATAACGAAAAATTTGCCTTGCTACATCTAGATGTGAGCTTCTTGGACAAATGCATGAACTGAGAAACAATTCCAACAGAATAAGCAATTTGTGGTCTTGTGATAGTTAAATAAATTAAACTACCAACAAGTTGCTGAAATTCTTTGGCATCTTTTAATGGCTTTCCTTCAGCTTTCATCAACTTGAGATGTGGTTCCATTGGAGTTGCCTTTTCTTTCGACTCCCCATACCAAAACGCTGCAACAGTTTCCTCGCATGTCTTTTGAGAAACAAAATATCCTTGATCTGTTTTTTCAATTTCCAGACCAAGAAAGCAGCTCACTTCCCCCAAATTCTTCATTTCAAATCGAACTAAAAGATCATTTGTTAACATAGAAATCGCAACTTCATTATTTCCTGTAATGATCATGTCATCCACATATAACAAGACCATCATGTGCACATTTGATTCTGATTTAATAAATAAACTAGAATCTACATCAAAACTTTAAAGCCACAAAAAATAAAGTATTGGGAAACTTTACCATACCACGCATGTGGTGCTTGTTTAAGAGCATACAATGCTTTCTTTAATCGACAAACATGTTGAGGATACTGAAGAGAGATGTATCCTTTTGGCTGCTCCATAAACACTTCACGATCTAATTCTCCATAAAGAAAAGCGTTCTTTACGTCAAGCTACCACAACTTCCAATTCATAGATGCCATAAGAGAAAAAATGGTTCTTACAGTTACCATTTTTGCAACTGGACTGAATGGTTCCTCATAATCCAGTCCATAACTTTGAGGAAAACCACGTGCAACAAGCCGAGCTTTGTATTTGTCGACAACCCCATCCGAGTTTTTCTTCAAACAATAAACCCATTTGCAAGTGATCAACTCACAATTCTCAGGCTTCGACACCAATTCCCACGTCTGATTTTTGTTTAAAGCATCAAGATCTTCTTGCATAGTTGCATTCCATTCGGGATGACCTTTGGCTTCTTCATAGCTTACTGGTTCATCCAATACTCCTGTAAAGAAGCAAGACGTATTTGAGCAGCAGTTCAATTGTACCTCATAATCTTTGAAGTAACTTGGTTGTCTTTTCTCCCTTATTGACCTCCTTTCAGTTTGTCGTTCAACATCATCTGAATTTGAGCTTCCTTCATTATTTGGTTCCTGCAAGTTGCTCTCTGGAAGCTGCTCAAAATTCTCTTGATCACCATCAAGAATGATTTCTTGATTGCTGGTTTTCTAGGCAGAATGGTATGATGATATTTCGTCAAACACAACATCTATGGAAGTGACTAGTTTCTTGGTTTCAGGATCCATACACCTCCACCCTTTCCTATATGAATCATAGCTAACAAAGATGCACTATTTTGCTTTTGGATCAAGTTTGGTTCGGTTAGTTTTTGGAATATGAACATAACAATTTGAACCAAATACCGAAAATGATTTACATTTGGCTTTTCATGAAATAGAATTGCAAAAGGGGGTCTTTCTTTACCAGGCCATGGAGGCAAACGATTTATCACGTGACACGTGCATTGAATAGCTACAGGCCAAAGCTGTAACACCTCGAAAACCAGACCTAGAAAAAGAATTGCATAAAACTTACTTGAGCAGTGAACCACAGTAGGGTTCACGGACCGTGACAGGGACCACGGTCCGTTGACCAGCCCGTGGTAGGCAGTTGGACTCCACCAGGTCCAGACATCAGACCACGGGACCCTTCACGGTCCGTGGTCTTGATGACGTACCGTGGGGGTGTCCGTAAAGATTAGGCAGTAGACCCCCCCCTTAGCCAACCTCTAGACCCCACGCCTAATGAAGACCACAGACACCTTCACGGTCCGTGGTCCTTCACACGGCCCGTGGGAGGGTCCGTGAACCAAGGCCCTCAGACCACCGGACCAAGTGAAGACCACGGGGGCCTTCACGGTTCGTGGTCCTTCACACGGTCCGTGGTGAAACCCGTGGACCGGACCCCCAGAACCTGAGGTCACTAGACTACAGACCACGACCAGCTTCACGGTCATTGGTCCCTTTCACGGTCCGTGAAAGTGGTCGTGGTCAGCCCGTCTACAGCTTTAAGTCAGGGGTCTTTTGATCTTTTCCTATTTCGTTGGACCCTTAAACTACATCATTTTAACCCTAAACTACGTGGTTTTGGTTAGTTTTAGCCTAGAAACATAACTAGAACTTACCTAAGTCAAATCTTTCATCAAAACTTAGAAAATTAGAACATAAAAAAAGAGAAAAGGTCGAGCAACCCTAGTTCAAGAACGCAACAAGGTTTTCATCAATTTCAGCCCCGAAATCAAAAGATTTCTCTGTGGAATTCGTCACCAGGTATGTGGGATTTCACTAGTGGGTTCCTTTCGCCCATTAGGTCCCTAGAATTCAGTTAGATTCTTGATTCCCTTATTATAACTAGACCTAGGGTTTCTAGAACTTCAGCAAATTATCAAGAATTAGTTATTTACATGTTCCAAATCAGATTATTATGTTATTACTTCGTTTCTTGCATGAATTTCAGAACCCTAGCTATGTATTTCTTTAGTTCTTGAATTACACATGCTAGGTCAGATATTTCAGTATTTCAGATATACATGCATCAGTTTTTGAATGTGTCATTATCAGTATATTAATGTGCATTCTCAGTTTGCATGTCAGTTTTGAGCTATCTAGTATATTACAGAAATTCAGTCATAATGTGTCAATCATTTAATCTATTGGGAGTAACATAATACCGAGTTGGACTAGGGTCAGTCACCCATATAGTCCCAAAACTATGAGAATATATTTTCCAGAATCAGTGATTTGAGAAACTGAAACTAAGTTTCTCTTCAAGCCTGGAGCATGAAATACATCGTTCAACTTGAAAGCCCCTGTATCTCCAACATCAATCTTCAAGACTCCTTCATTAGCTACTGGATATGTCGAGTTATCTGTTGTAACAACTACTCATTCTCTTTTGTGTTGATGCAACTCTAAAAGAAGAGAATCATTTCCGGTTACATGATGTGAGCAACCAGAATCAAGGATCCATTCTTGTTTGCAGTTATATTATTGTACAGAGCTTGAACAATTACAACATCATCGTTCCTCGTTCAGTAACCTCAATAGTGAAGCACTGCTCCCATTTGAGTTTATCATTTCCATCATTTTCACTTGCAATATTTGCTTTTGAGAGCTTCACTCTACAATATTTCTTGATGTGTCCAATTTTACCGCATCTATAGCACTTCCAATTATCAAAGTTGCCACCAGTAGCTTTTTCACCATTTGATTCTTTTTCATTGTTTTTGCTTTCAAATGATGTATTTTTCTTTTTATTCTTATCCCTTGAAAGAGAGTTGCATCTGGTTCAAGGCTGCCTCTTAGTTGGAAAGCAAATTTTCAAATTCTTCAACTGAAGGTTGCTTTGTCCAGCCCTGAATGGAGGTCACGAACGGATTATACTTCTTCAATCCTCAAATAAGAAATGGTCGCAATCTTGCTTCATCTTCTCATCAGGATCTAATTCTGAAATTTCAGCACAAATAGCTTTAACTCGCAAGAAATATTCAGAAATAAACATGACTCCCTCTGTTAGGATTGCCAATTCATTTTCCAGCAGTTGCAGCCTAGCGGTGTTCTTTTTAGTAAACAATCTCTCAAGTATTTTCCAAACTTCATTTGGTGAACTAACATCACGTACATGATCGATGAGCTCTTTTCCAATTGATGTTCTCAAAGCAAAGAGTGCTTTACCACATTTGATCTTCCATTTTCTCCGTGGTTCTGAAATTTCCAGAGTATTTGCTGGAATTTCTACTTCAACACCAGCAATAAGATCCCACAAGTCTTGACCTTGTAGGTAAGTGATGTGAGGCCAAAATATATATTTTTAATCATTATTTGTCACACATTGATTATTTATATCTGTCCTTTTTTAGCATGGATTTTATGAATTGTGTTAGATAGTGCAATTTATTTGTAGGAGTAAATTGGTGTAAAGTTGAAGAACTTTGGAGCTAAAACGAATTAAAAATGGAAGGTTGAAGAAGGAAATCAAGCAGACAGCTTAATGGATTAAACTTTATAAAATAATATATATTTTGGTGGAAGTAGAATTGGAATTGGAATTGAAAATTCCACGTGGCATCATATGAAGAACGATGATGGGCTGGAAACTCGGCAGAGCACTGTCTACGCATACAGGAATTCTTATTCCGCTTGGATTTAGATTCCTAATTTGTTTTGGACTCAGTTATTTTATTTGGGATTTTCTACATCTATTAACAGTCCATAGAAATAATTATTTGAGGCAATCAATTAGAGGAGGAGATCAATCATAGGGCATCAAGTAAAAAGTTCAATACTTTTTAGGGTTCTTTTTTTCTTCTTTTTTTCTTAGAGATTAGTGGCAAAACGTCCTAGTTATGGGGCTGTAGCTACGAATTGATTGTTGATCATTTAAGGTTTTTGAATTAATTCTCTGTTGTCATTATAAGTTACTTCTATATTCTTGTTTTAGTATCTTATGCTTGATCACCATAAGATAAATATATTGTCTAATTTTAAACTCGAGAGAGGAGAGGTTAGATAGACCAGAGAATATAGAGAGTTCGGTCCACCCATTAGATTGAGGTGATTAGTGTTCAGGAGTGACGCCCGGACGAACACCGTGCTTGGTTACGAAATAGGATGAAATATAAATGCTCGCCAGTTAGTCTATTTATCCCCGCTCAACGATGTAGTTAGATAGCTAACTGGAGTAGGCGACAAGAGGTGTATAGCCCGACTCATATAATTAAACCCTATAAACCAGTAACTTGACAACTAAAATTAGTTCTAAGCCAAGAATATGATACATGAGATTCATTACATGTTGCAGTCCTGGAATTTTCCAACCATTGTAAGTAATTTTATTATTTTGTTCTTGCATTCATTTCGTTTGACACTCTTAAATAAATAACTAGACTAGTATAATTTAGTAAATAGTTAATTGACAAGTCTTTTGTGTTCGATAATCTGGTTCTTTAAAGAGCCACTATATTACTTGCGCGACCACGTACACTTGCGTGTGCAATTAGGAGCAACAGTAAGCCTCCATACACATTCTCCAGTAGCTATAGTTTGTCCCTACAAACTGTGCGTTTGAACTATTTCCCCCATTTGCCGACTCCATACTGCACAAACTTTTTCTCTGCAACTTTCAATCTCCTCCAACAAGACTTAACAAAATTGATAGACAAGAAGAAAGAAAGAACGTTTATGCCAATAAGCTGGCTCTTGATACCATAAAACAAAAGCACACGCAGAGAAAAGAAAGAACAAGTGCAGCAGTTGAACAAGAAATTGAACAGAGAAGAACTTTATTTTGCTTGAACTGAAGGCTCTGTTCTTTTACAGCACGCACTTAGAGTTATTTATAAAATAAGCGTTAACTTCTAACTCCTACAATAACTCTAACAAATAAGACTCCTAGCTTAATAAACAACTAACTTAATCATCATTCCTAAAATATAGGAATTGTTATTTGACTCGGTAAAGTGCAGAAGTAAAACAGTAAAAGAAAACTCTAAGATGCACTAATTTTTAACACTTTAACGGCTAATGTTGTTCTTTATAACTTCTTGAAATTTAGAAAGAAAGTTTGTCACTTCTGACCAACTATATTCATGGAGATTTTCGTAGACTTCTTTCTTATACTTAAAATCTCTCTACCATACTCTATCACTCATAATTTTTTGTGCAACAATAATGGAAATTAAAAAAATATAGTACTTTATGATTTTGGAGGAACGCTTTGCCTTAAGATAAAATATTCTTGAAAATGTAGTGTATGTACCGAAATACGAATATTATCGAATGATCATATGTAAGCTTAATAAAATAGTTCGATCTCGTGTGAAGCACAGGTAATTTACCTAGTATAATATAATATAAAATATAACATCTAAATGGAGTGTTTTAAGTTTGGGGTATTAGAATAATTTAACATTCAAGTTAGGGAGTTCATGTTTTTAAGGTAGTATAGAAAGATATAGATAGATTATACAATATTGTGCAACATTAACTATAGAATATTTGGTAGGATTTACATTAAGTGTAAAATAATTTGCTTCCTTTTATCTCTTATTTCTCTTGTGAATAAATACCGATGTAATTTGATGTATTGGATCAACGAATTAAGATAATCACTCTTCAATTTTTCGTGTTTTTTCTGCTTTTGACAGCTCATTGGTGTGAAGTGGGTTTATTGTACGAAATTGAATGTTGATGGTTCTATTAACGAGCTCAAGGCAAGACTTGTTATGAAAGGTTACTCACAACTTTTTGGAGTGTATTATTCAATAACTTTTGCTCCAGTTGCTAGACTCTATACTATAAGGTTGTTACTAGCTATTGCTGCTCAAAAAGGTTGGAGAATCTTTCAGTTGGATGTCAAATCAATTTTTTTAAATGGTTTTCTACCAGAGCAAATTTATGAGGAGCAGCCTCAAGGTTTTTCTGTAAAGGGGCATGAAGATAAAGTGTATCCATTAAAGAAAGCCCTTTATGGCTTAAAATAAGCTCAAGGGCTTGGTAAAGTCAAACTGATGAGCATTTGCAAGCCTTGGGTTTTTTAAATAACTATGGTGTTCGTGCTAGCTTTTACACATCTCGATAAATTCCACGGAATATCTATCATCTCCAATCAACAACAAATACCAAGTAATTTTATCTAACAAGGCTAGAATAGATGGAAAAAAATCAACAAGCATTTTTTATGATTCAACTCATGGTTCTCAACCCACTTAACTGACCACTAGGACACACCATAGGGTTCTTGCAAGGCTTAGAACTTAAGAAAAGCATAAGTGAATCAACTCTATTTATCAACAAAAAGAAATTCTAATATTGTGATTATACCACTTTATGTTAATAATTTTCTTGTAATTGGAAACAACCTTGAAATGATAGACAAATTCAAGGTAGTGATGAAGAAAATGTTCGAAATGACAAACTTGGGAGAAATATCTTACTTTCTTGGAATGCAGATTCATCAAACTCAAACTAAAGCATTCATTTGCCAAAAAAGTATGCAAGGGGGATAATAAAGTATGAAAACTCCAATGAATCAGAAAGAGAGGTTTATTAAAGATGATGGTAGTGACAAGGTTGATGGAAGAGTATAGATAGGAGAAGAAGGCACAAGGCTTGAAATGTTACTCCTCTTGCTTTGATGTGGTCATGTGGGTCATTTGGAAATAGAGGAATAGGGGACCTTTTGAAGGGATTGAAATGAATTTTTGCTTGATTGAGGAGTAGTCTCCGATCCCTTATTTTCTTTCTAAGCACCCACGTAGTTCCTATGTGTATAGAGGGTTGGGTGTCGTTTGAGAAAACCATATTTTGTAGGTTTATCCTCCTTTTGGTAAATCACTTGACCAAGTTGACCGTGCTACTATCAATGAAACCTTTTACTTGATCAAAAAAAAGAAAAGGTTGATGAAGCAAGTTATAAAAGTATGACTGGGTGTGCATTATCTCACTACCACGAGACCTGACATTTTTTTGCAAGTAGTAAGAACCCGTTTGGATTGGCTGGAAAAAAAAAGCTTTTAAAAAGTAACTTTTTAAAGTCAAAATTAAATTACTTTTAAGTTAAAAAATAAAAAGTAAGGAGAGTCCTACTTTTGGTTTTTAACATATTTTAAATTATTTTTAACTTTGTCAAACACTCCCAAAAGCTAAAAATGACTTGAAAGTAGGTTTGACCAACTTTTAAGCCAAATCAAACAGGCTCTAAGTGTCTTGTCCAGATTCTTAATTGTGCAAGTGAAATGCACATGAAAGCAGCCAAAAGAGTGATAAGTTATGTCAAGGGAACTCTGGACTAAGGTGCTATGTTTTGTAAAATTCTGAAGTTCAAGGTTATTTTGATAGTGATTGAGTTGGGTTAGTTGATGACATGAAAAGTACTTCAGGTAATTATTTTAGCATTGGTTCGGGATGTTTTTCATGATGTTCAAAGAAGCAAGGCATCGTGGTACGTACAGTCAACTGCAGAAGTTGAATTTATAGCTGCAATAGCAGCAGTTAATCAAGATCTTTGGCTAAGGAAGATCCTATAAGATCTTGATCTAGAGCAACAAGGAAGAACATACACATTTGTGGATGATAGGCAGCCATATCGATTTCTCATAATATAGCTTTTCATTTTAGTTTTCCTGGGAAAACAAAACATTCTAATATCATATTGTACTTTCTGAGGGAAGTGCAAGGAGGAGAGGTCAAATTGGTTTATTGCAAGTCAGAAGATCACATTGCAGATGTATTTACTAAGCCTTGAATTTCTGATAATGAGGGTTGGACTATGCAGTTGTTGAGCCAGTAGGAGTGTTGCAGTTGTCTGTAGAACTGCAGCTTGTTTTCAGAAAATGCTTAGCTGGTGCCTAGGTGTCTACAAGACCAAATTTTATAATTAATCTAGAAGAGAGAGAGAACATACGGAAGAAAAGTAAATTGCTATTTTTTTTAGTTGTTTCTCTTTTTCCTAATTTATTTAAAATTATGTTAGTTATTTTAGTTCCTTATTTTCAGTAAGCAGTAAATCAGTTTAGCAATACTCATCAAATCAGAATTGGATTTGGATGGAAACACTCACCCTTCCATAAGCATTAATATCGAGTCCATTATCAAGCAATTTGGCAAGATCTTCCTTCAAAAACCTCTGTTTCGACTCAGCTCTCCGTCTCACCACCTCGATTCGCGTCCTTGTAGCCTTTACTAGCGATTTGCTTCATTCATCCCAAAACCAAAGTGAAAAATCACAAATCTCAAAAAATAAAAGAAAAAAAGCCATACATACCATTTGGAGCTGAAACCACGGGTTAGTATACCGTCAAGCATCTCCGATCTCACTTTTGAGCTTCAAGTATCTATTTGTGAAAACAGATCCGGACGCAGAGATTTTGGATTTGGGAGTTGTAGGGATTTTTTTTAACTCAAAATAATACACTTCAACCTCTCCTCTTCTCAACCTTTTGCTTTCTTCCCCCTTTCACTTCGAATTAGATGGACACAAATAGCTTACCAACGACTATCCAGCTTTGAACAACCCATATTATTTTATCATTCAACTTTTGGCTTTGCACAAAAACACATTTAATTTAAAAGACTTAACCCATCGTGGTCCCCTAAAATTGGCACCAACTTTCACTTAGATATTTTAACTAGACTTTATCATTTTAGACATATTATGTCACTCTCTATTATGTAATTTTGACACGTTTTGCTTATTTAGCCTATTTTACTTATTTTTTTCTCTTCTTCTTTCTCATTTTCAGCTAGTACATCTTCTTACATTTTCTCTCTCAAAAATTGTGTTGGAAAAACATAATGTCAATATTATTGAACACAATACATTCTTGACCTCACCGGTTGATGGCAAGATAAATTTTGCATATAAAAGACTTGAAACAGTACCGATTGTTCAGCAAAACAACTTTAAGAATGTAACCCATTTTCCTTAAAAGAATGGAGAATAAAATTAAGTATAAAAAAATCTACAATTTGATTTTAACATATTCACATCGCCATTATAACTTCTAAAATTTCATATTTACAATTCTAAACACTAAATTAAATAAAGAAATAGGAGGAAGTTATGGTGAAGAAGACAATGAAACCAAGTGAGTATTACGAAAAAGACCATGAAAATGGGGGAATATGGCGGAGAAGTATATAGGGTGGGAATGGGCAAAAAGAAAATGAAAAAGGAGAAATCCGAAGAAGATGACCGTGTTGTGGTGAGAAATTTTTGATGAAGAAGATGATCAAGGTGGGTGGGGGAAGAGGGGTGGGAGGGGAAATCTTTAAAATAATTTGTTTTTAATTGGTCAAAACCCTTTCTATTTGACCTTGAATTTTTTTTCTTTAATTTATTTTTGTGTGTTTAATGACATGGCTTTAAAATGAGATGGCATGACATAATTGGTCATTTATTTCATGTGGATATGTTGGTTAACACTCGCGTAGGGTCAACAGAAAATTGTGAAAAAAGTGTCAAAATGATACAACGAGGCATGACATAAAGTGTCTAAAATGAAAAAAAGTCTAGTTAAAGTGTTTAAGTGAAAATTGTTGTCAGCTTTGGGGGCCACCGATCGGTTAAGCCTAAAATATAGAGTTGCCAAAATCAAATTCAATCCATTTAAATTATTAGCTCAACTTATATTAATTTATTTTAAATTATTATATAAAGTTGAACAAGTATATATATAGAGAGAGAGTGAAAAAATCAAACTCAATCCGCTCAACTCATTTAGGTTGACCTGTCTATTTATTAGTTCAACTCATTTCAACCCATTAAAATTGGATTAATATATTGACTCTTCTTTTCTTTAAATGAAGTAGACCATATAGGCCTTTATTGAATAATAAAAATCTTCCGACATTACCTGATCCAACCGAGGCCCTATAACAATAAAAAAAGGAAACAAAAGAAGTCCAAGACCTGAAATGTCCGGACATCAAAGTAAAAGGGGGAAGGGAAAAAAGTCTCATCTCCTTCCTCAGAGTACAAACGAAACAACCATGGATTGATTGAGAGAAACGTTGATGAGCTGGAGAGACATCAAAGTCTTCAAATTCAGTATCCAACTCCACTCCATAACCTAGAAGTTGTCGAGCTTAAGGTGTTTTCACCTAAGACATTCCAAATCTCACGAATGCCATGAAAACAATCTTAATGAAGACTTCTTCCACTCAACAACAGCAGATCTGGTGAGTTCCATAGATGATTATGAAGTTTTTGTTGTCAATTAATCAAAGAACTAGTGGTAAATCTCCATCTTCTTTCTCTTATGAGTATCGATTCTAGTACCAAAGCTTCAGCTGCAAGCATGCCACTCGAATACTTGCTTATGCCAAGATTTCCAACAGGATAAGTATTTGTTCCTCTCGATCCATTTCGCCCTTGTTGATTTCCTTTTGATTGTTTTCATGACCTCATCCATCCATTTTTTCAGAACAATGTTTCGCCATCCTCCTCGACTCTCAACAGATTAAGCTTAAATAGCTGATACCACTGCTTGAAATTCAAAAAAAATAGGTAGTCTATTATTTTCACTTATTATCACTAATGCATCTACTTGAATGTTCAAATGCCAGCTATCTGAATGCTCTATTATAATGTATATTTTCATGTTACCTTCTTTGCGTATGATCATGGTTAGAAAAGCCTCAATTTTGATATCTTTTTATCCTAAGGCTAGGAAGTTTTTCTTTATCTGTATTGATGATGCCTCGTGCCACACTTGGTATGTCCTAAAAATTTGAGTATGTTAGTCTTTGAGTACCTGCAAAATAGAATAACCCAAATTGACTCATTAGAAATCCTATCAAAATATTTTTAATAAACTTGATTTTTAATTTGATATGTTATATATAGTCATAATAAAGAAAGAATAAATTTATTAGGTATTAAAATATTTTGGAAGAATAAATAAAACAATTAAACATAGTAAAAATTGATAATATTTGCATATGCTATAACCTATGTAGACCTCACTTAGTTGGATTTCACCGGGTATATTGTTGTTGTTGTTAGTAAATATTGGGTTGGGTTGAGTTACATTTAATCTTATCTGGATCTATCCCCCATTACTTGACCCGTTTTAACCCAATCTATTTTGATCCAAGCAAAATTGGGTTGGATTGGGTCTTAACTCATTTGTTGTCCTAGTCCATTATGACCCGTTCAAATTTGACTCAACCCGTCCAATTGTCACCCCTAGACACATGCATCCTAATGACATATATATATATATATATATATATATATATATATATATGTGTGTGTGTGTGTGTGTGTGTGTGTGTGTGTGTGTGTGTGTGTGTGTGTGTTCTACATGACATAATACAAATCAGTTCAGTTGTATTTCAAGTAAATTGTCATGTAGGAAAAATGTGTTTATTTATTCAATTTTATATAAGCTAATTGTCTACTTGTGCACACCCAAAATTAAAAAACCTGAATATCAATGAAAACAAGTTGAAAAGCATATTATATACTAGTGTAGAGTATGTGTGTTGCACACTTGTGTCACATCAATAATAATAGGATGGACAAATTGCTCAAAAAGAGCCAAGACTTGAAACGTGATTAGGCAAAAATAGCTATAGTTTGTTAATTACGATTTGTAGCTACGTGCTAGAGGAGGAGAGAGGCGAGGGAGATTGGGAGAGGGAGGATAGGCAAGAGCGAGATTGGAGAGGGAGGAGAGAGGTGAGCGGGAGAGGGTAGAGAGTAGAGAGAGGTGAATTGTATTTGTATATCTATCAGATATATATATATATATATAAAATTGGTATATATGCATATGTATTAATGATTGTATTTGTATATTTGCATAATTGTATATATATAATTAGTATGTATATGTATCAATGAATACAATAATATTAGCGAATACAAATTGTATCAATGAATAAATTGTATACAGTCAAATCAATTTGTATTTGTATATGTATAATTTATTTGTCATCATTTGTATCAATGTTTTTATCAACGAATAAATGTGTATTTGTATTTGTATCACTAGAGAGATTTGTATAGTTGACACTTACAATTTGTATTTGTATAATTGATTGTTATCATTTGTATTTTGTATAAACAAATTGATTGTTATCATTTATGTTTGTATAAACGACTGCTAACATTTGTATTTGTATAATTTCTGGCAGAAATAAGCGAGAGAGAGACTACGCAGGGAGAGATGATTGAAAAAGAGAGAGAGGAAGCGAGATTTTAAAGAGAGGCGAGAGGCGAGAGAGAGGACGAGAGGAGATATGTAAGACCATCTCCAACCCATCTCTATTTTACCCTCCATTCTCTATATTTGAAGGGTAAAAGTAGAGAATATCCTCTCCAACTCATCTTTATTTTACTCTCCATTCTCTATTTATAGATATGTGAATAATAGTTCTCCAAATTTGGAGAACTACTATTCATACTCTCTATTTTACTTTTTTCTTATTTTATTATTATTTCTATTATTTTTCAATGAACATATTATTTTACATAGAATCCCATTAATTAATTATTTAATATTCATTATTCTTTTTAAATATTATATAATATTTTTTTTAAATGTATTAAATAATATATTCTATTTTCATCCTGAATTAATAATATGTTAATTTTTTTTTGCAATTTTCGTCACTAATATAATTTGAAAATCTTCTATTTGAACAATTTTTTAGCTAGATATGAAAAAATTAAGGACAAAAATGCCCATTTTTAACTCTGTAATGCATTAACAAAACATTTACGGGAGCAATATAATAATCTTGAAAGTTGAGTATTTATGTAATGTTTATGTAATTGTATTTCATTAATGATTTCACTTTTATTTGAATTGTCCATTAATTTGTATGTTATGTAATATTTGCTTGCAGTTTATGTTATTTAAAAAATTAAAATAAAATATTTTATATTTTATTTTTAATAAATAATTTGAAAAATTAAAATATTATATCACATGTAAATTATATAAAATGATTATTTGGGAAAAAAGAAAAAGAATGGTTTATATTATGAAATAAGAAAATAAGAATGAAATAGAAATAATAATATAATATTAAGGAGAGAGAAAAAGATTCTTTTTTAAAGAGAAAAATAGATAATTGGATTGAAGTTGGTTGTCTAAAAAAATAGAGAACTCTATATTTAGAGAGTAAAATAGAGTATAGGGCTGGAGATGCCCTAAATACGATAAAGGTTAGTCGTGAATCTATCTATATATAATAAGAGAAGTAAAAGTGGCATGTGTCAGCACCACAAAAATTCAATAATTTTAAAATTTTAAATATGTATCTAATACTAACCCAAAATAAAAAATAAAAAAGAGTAACCAACTAAATAATTCAATGTTTCTTTTTTTTCCTAAAATTAAAAATTAGTCACTGTTTTTTAATTTGAATTTAAAAATAAAAATAAAAATAAAATTGAATAGTTTAATAAGTACGGACTCTATAGGTAATGGTTCCTAAATTATAGATAATTGATTAACATAAGATTATTGTTTTAAGAAAATTAACTATTTAAAACATTAATCAAGATCTATATTACATTGGACAAATCATGAATTTTATTTTTCTTTACAATTTTTTTTAATCACATTTTAAAGTTTCATATGAAGAAAATTAGGGGAAAATTAAAAAGCAACGTGGGTCTAAGATAAAAACAAAACTAACTTGGGTGCATTTTGAGAATTTTGACTTTATCTTAAACAATTGAGATTTTTGAATTCAAAATTGATTATAACTTCTATTTACAGTTTTAGAGTTTTACCTTTTTTGGTCTTTGTTTTCTCTCTCTATAAATACAAAACACAATATTTACGTTCTTTTTTTAATGTGATTTTATTTTTAAAAGAGAATCATCGTGAGCAATTTTGATTATGCTTCGTGGCTTTCAGGTAACAAACTAAATTATTCTCTTTTTTTTCGATGAGTTATCTCTTTTCACTGTTTCTATAATAAAAATTGAATGAAGAAAATACTCAGCATAAACAAGAGGATCTTCATTTGAAGGATTCAAATTCAACATAAGATTGAAGTGAAAGTATTGCGACTTAGTCTTAAATAGTTATATATTACAAATATATGAAAATGTTGATCAACTTTTTGAATGAATTGACAACATTATACGTGAATTTTTATATGTAGTATTTTAGTATTATCATTGCATATATTGAAGCCACAATTCCTGAATGAAGAACTCTTTCGTCTCTTAGAATTAGAGTTTTAAGAAATCACTTTAAAATATAGTTATAGTGTACATAAGTAATTGCATTGAAGAATCTTCTTAGCATAAATTATCACTTAATTCATTAAAGATAAATTAATTATTAGTTTGAGTTACTAATTTTTTTTTTAATTATATTAAAGTGTCCATCTTATTATAATTGCAAATAACTTGATAATTTGTAAAATTTTAATGTAACAGTAATATTCAGACATGCTTACTACACTTCACTTTGATTAACTCATAGCATACTAAGAAAAAAAGAGAAAGAAAAGAGAGTTCTCATACGAGGGAGAAAGTGCACACTTATAATTTATAACCATTTGATCGATAGCTATATAATGAAACATGAAACCAAAGTTATCATGCATACTTATGTGTAACCTATTTTTTATTTGTACTTATTGATTAATTTAGGCATACTAAAATTTATACTAAAAAGTTAAAAATTGCTTATTTCAATCATTTGTGCCTGTTGTCATTTCTCAAGTATTCTTTAAGCTGAGTGACATTATTACTTACTTGTCAATTCACAATAAATGATGTATTCCTCTAAATTGATATATAGGTGATTTTAAATTTAATTAAATAATAACATGTTAAATTTAAAAATTAAAACTTTAAATTCATCCCTAAAATCAAATTTAACCGTGATTCAACATATAAATAACAATTTATTATAATAGGACATGTTAAATATTAATTTAAATTTCCTACGTATAATGAAAATTAATTTAGAAATGTTCATGAATTCAAAATTTTATTGAAACTTATACATAAATAGAGGATAAAATAAAAGTAAATGCATGATTTTAATAATTATAGAATAATATTGAATTTTAAATAATCAAGAAATAATTAAATATAAATCCTTTTACAATTAAAAACCACACAACCTTTTCAGTTTCAAAAGGAAGTTACACACGTTGTTACATGTTTCAGATCCTATACTTTTGAAACCGTATTTCCACAAATATGTCTGAGATAAAATCACATTTCTAAAATTCATTTGTCTACATCTACTTAAATTTTAAATTATTGTTAATTATTTTTCAATTTTATATATAAAAAAAACTTCTAACCAAAAATAACTACCAAATAATCAACAAAAATTTGACATTTCTAGGGCAAACCTTCGAAAGATTTGTATTTTAAAAAATTAAAGTTTAAAAAAAAAAACAAATGCAATTGTTTTCCCATTTTAAACTTAAAAATAAAAATAAAAGTTGAGAATAAATTTATAAATAAACAAATTATGTATAGTTTATTACTTTAGAGTTGATATAGCTATTTTAAATTTGAATTAAGATGTAAGCATTTTCAACAATTTAATTATAATTAAAAAATAAAAACTTAAATGCATGTGTTTTTTTGAAATGATTAGTTAGAATTCTCACACCATCATAATTTTTCCATTTAAAAATAATAATAATAAAAAGAACGGAAAAGGGCCTAAAATACCCTTGAACTATTGGAAATGGTACAAAATTACCCTTCATCCACCTATTGGCTCTCAAATAGTCCTGACATCCACCTATTGGCTCCCAAATACCCCTGACATCCACCTATTGGCTCCCAAATACCCTTCCATCCACCTTTGGGTCCAATATTGACCACTTTTTATAGCGGATTATCATTTAAATAATTTTTTTAAATACCTAGCGACCATCTATTGACTACAATTAAATTACTTAAATTAATTTACAAACTCATCCATTATACCCTATCCAAATTGACTAGACTTGACTCAAATTAATTATACCCGACCCTTATTAACTACACCCGCCCCGTATTACATTTACCCCATCGATTAAAACAAATACACCCTTCATTCCAAACATATCACTTCCTCTTTCAACCTTACTTCCCCAATATATTTGCTTACAATCTCAAAAAACACTACCTAAATACACTTGTGTATCACCATAAAAAATAATGAGCGTTTTGGTGATTTCTTGTGGTGATACATGTGTGTATTTAAGTACTATTTTTCGAGATTGTACGCGAATATATTGGGGAAGAAGGTTGAAAGATGAAGTGATTAAGTACTGTTTTCCTCATCAATTTCATTCGTACTCACAAGTCATTCCATTATTCACTTTCCATAGTTTGTTGGAGACCCCATTTCTTTTTGCATTTTCATATTTTATTCCACAAATTTTTTTTCATTCTTTTCTTCTTTTTCATCTTTTTTTTTTTTTTTTGTATGGAGGGGTTCCATTTTTCTTAACACATGGATAGAAGGGAATTTTCTTGCACTTCTTGACTTGCCTTCTTTTCTCACCACACTCCTAACTTAGGCTTTTGGTCTAAGTTGGCTATTCAATCAACCACAACTCAAGAGGATTATAGATAGTGGATTAAGAAGGTCATGTTTTCATCAAGTTTCTTCCAAAGAAGGATAAGGCTCAAGGGGTGTTCAAAAGAGATTCACACACACTCACAAGGTAGGGCACAAAAGAGGTATATGTCAAATTGTTTCACACTCTTCAAAATTGCCTAATATCATATCAAGAGATAGCCTTACTTAGTCGACCGGACCAACGGGGCATATTCTAGGTGTTATCACGCATAGTTCACAATAAGATCATCACACAAGGAATTGACAGCAAAGTCAAACAAGACTCCACACTTTCGCTAGTGTGCAACATTCATCACAAGAGAATCGATTTGATACTTGGCTAGTCACAACGAGATGCAAAGAGTTCACATATTTTCTATGTAACTTCACTTGGTCTCATCGTAGTTGCACATTTATGTTTGTTCGATTATGAGCACTATCTGAGTCGTTGATATTGATCAAAACCGAGACTCAAATTTGCTAGAGAACAACCACATTCCATTACATGCAAGAGTGGGCGAAATTTTTTTGAAGGGTCAAATTTTTTGATAAATAAAGCTAAAGGAGCCACAAGCTCAAACATCCACAAAAAGCAGTATATAACACCATTTTTAAGCATAAACAAAACTAATATGCACAAAGGTGGGCCTCACCCCACCACAAACAAAAAATCATTTGTCCTCAAATGCAAACAAGCTAAAAATAACCATAAGTCAAAAGAAATAAAAGACAGAGAGAGAGGTAAAAAGGGGATCCTGTCTAAGCAGTCGGTCCATCTGTCTGGGAATCAGTACCCGATGTATCGATCTGGACTTGGGTCTTAGTACCCGGAGTCACCTCAGTAGGAACAGTAGTAGCACTAAGAGCAGCTAAGGAGGTCTCGGTAAGTGATGTCTTGATCACCGACTGCATACTCGTCCCTGCAAGATCCGGCAAGTCTCTATATATGCTCTCCTTCTACATCTGTATCTGCTCCTCGTCGATCTCAGCATCCGACTCATTCACTGTGGTCTCATGACGGTGTACATCGCCGGTGGTAGCCGGAGGAATCTCAAGAGCATCTTCATCATCAGGATCCTTTAGTAGTGAAGTGAAGTCGGTAGACTTCAGATAGTCTACGTCCTTCCTCAAGTCTGCTACTTCAGCTTGCAAAGCCGTAACCTTTGAGGCCTCCCCCTGTCTGCTCTCACAAGCTGTGACTCTAGTAGCCAGATCATCAACAGAAGCTTGAAGGGGGGTCAATGCAGCCAAAATAACACTCTCAATCATCGCTGTGAAGGATCTCTCCAATCGAGTCTCCTTCACATCAGCTGAATAGGCCAGATTCTCCATTTTCAGGATCATTGCATGAGTAATATTGACTTGCTGGGACGAGGTGGAGGTGCCCGAAACCTGTGAAGAAGTGGGAGGGGTAGAAGTACATGAAGGCCCAGAGGTCGGGGTAGGTGAAGATGCCTCTACAGGTAACGAATCAACATCAACCTACGGAGAAGTATCTTGTAACGACCCTAAAAATGAACTAGTGAAACTAGAGCCTAACTAGTGAGTGTGTTAGGTTTGGTGGTGTTTTATGTTGTCCCGAGTCATGGTTGAGGGGTTAAACGTCAAGGTACGACTCCCCATGGACCACCCTAGGGGTCCTTGAGGAGGAGCCTAAGCTTAACCCCCAAGACTGCCCCAATTGATGAGACTTGGCCAAACCTACGGAAGGGGTCCACACCCTGTGGCCTCCGTAGGTCAAGGGGCCCCAAACCAAGCCACAGCCCTAGAACACAGGCCAACAGGGCAGTCCGTGAATGGACTCATGGTCCGTGATTCAAGGGCTCGTGGATGGCACCTGTGCTGTCAAGTGACATGGCCAAGTGAAGGGTGAAGTGGTAAATTCACCCTTTGCTTGGTTAAGTATTTGGATGGTTATTTTAGGGTTATTTAGGTATTTTAAGAGTATTAAAACAATAAAATACTATTTTTGATTTCATTCTTAAATTTCCCCAAATCAAAACCCCTCCCTCTCAAAATATATTCTCTCTAAAACTCTATTGAAGACCAAGAGAAGAAGAAGACTTAGGGCTTGAAGAGGAAGGCTGTTGGGTAGATTTTCGTGGGATTCTTCAAGTAAAAGGTATGGCGATCCTTCATCTAGGGTTAGTTTTCACCCTAGAGTCAATTTCAAAGAAGTTTTCAAGGTTTTCAAGTTCCACAAAAACCCTAGGTTTTACTCAATCTCATGGGTTCTTGCATCAAACGTTCAAATGATAAATTATGATTATATTGATGTTTAATTGATGATTTAAGATAAAAAATACTCTATGAACCCATGATTTCTCTCAATTCCTAAATTGTGACTTATGAAGTGGGTTTGTTGATTATGAATGAATGATGGTGGATTTATTCTTAGATTGATTTAGATTGTTGAATTGTATCATCATCTATGCCTAATTATGGTGGATCATGATCATAGCCTTGAAAGGGAAAGTTTGACCTAATTATTTGTTGAATTAGAATTGTGCTTGAATTGTTGATCCACTTGA
Source organism: Solanum okadae (assembly GCA_036553675.1). NCBI lineage: Eukaryota > Viridiplantae > Streptophyta > Magnoliopsida > Solanales > Solanaceae > Solanum > Solanum okadae. The sequence continues at coordinate 20,733,124 of CM071684.1, read as the reverse complement.
AAGGTGGAGGTGTTTAAATTACTTTGTTTATTGTGATCATGGCCTTGAAGGCATAGTTTGATGAATTGAAGTATTATCATGATATTGTACATGTGAATGTGATGTGAAGGATTTCTATAGTGAATGTTGAATCTAGAATTGGTAGGCTCATGCATCATTTTCTTGTATAATGAATGTGTCTTGACTTGATGATTATGAATCGATAGGCTATGGCATTCCTTTCATATATGAGTAATGAATGTGTCTTGACTTGATGGAAATTGATAGGCTTAATGCATTCCTTTCATAAATGATCTAATGTAATAAAGACTCTAGAATCGATAAGCTAGTGGCATTCTTTTCTTAATGAGTTAATGTACCAGGAATTGATAGGCTAGTGGCATTCCTTTCATGAGTATAAGAATGTAATGAGGGACCATGAATCGATAGGCTTAGGGCATTCTTTTCATGGGGACTCTAGAGCTATCCTTGAATGTACCATGGATCGATAGGCTTATAACATTCCTTCCTTGTGTAATGATGTATCATGGGTTGATAGGCCTATGCATTCCTCCCTAATACACTAATGTAATGTGAATGAAATAATCTATAGGAATGTAGGCTAAGCACCGAGTATATATGGTTAGATGGAAACTCTCCCAATGTTAGGTTAGAGTTCCAAGGAACATCTTCCTATCCCATAACTATGTGCCCACATAGAATTTTAGATAGCGGATTCCATCTGAGCTAATGTTACCGATTTACCTTAGGCAAGTAGACCAACCCTTACGACGTGGGATAGTACATCAGATTCCATGATCTAGCTCTCATGGTCTATGTCGATTAAACGCTTATTCCCATCATGTGAGATATGCACTCTAGTTACTTGATAGGTACTACAAAGTGTAGGTAGTAGTATGGGATGCTATCTATACATTGCACGAGTAGGCTTTGAAGGGGCTATAGTGAGTTCTCTAAGTCTTAATGATTAATGTATGAAAGTCCTCTAAATGAACCTAATGAAGAATGTTGGCTTAAATGCTTAAATGTAGAGATGCATGCTATACTTGGATTGTATAATGAGATTATTTCCTTGTCATGGCTTATTGTATATGAATGTGCCATGTCTAGGGTGACTCCAAAGGAGTACTTAGTGTGAGTAGTAGTATGGGATGCTACTTGCACATTGCACAAGAATGACTTAGAGTTGTCTTAGATGTGATGATGTGACTCATGTAATGTTTATGTCTCTTAAGTGCTTTATTGTGTAAAGGTGGAAAGGATGAATGGTAAGTTCACTTTTGGTGACCTTAAGGTGATACCTTAGTGTGTGTGGTGGTATGGGACGCTATCTATACATTGCACAAGGTATAGCTTGAGGTTTACTTGAGGTGGAGGCTCAAGGTAAAGGTAAAGGTAAAGGTATATAGGTGATTTTACTCAAATGTGAAAATGTGACTTGTATGTTGGTTGTGACTTATATTATACCCCTTTTTTATCAATGTTCATGAAGTTTTACCAAATGGCATAAAAGCATGGTTTCCAACCCATATTTCTGTTATTTTTACTACAAGTGTATGTTCCGGCAAGTGATTGATTCTAGCTAGGATTGAAGTGCTTGGATCGAGTTTTCCTCCAAGACTTGGTATGTCCTCATAGATCGAGCACAAGGACTTTTATTGTTTCTAGTTCTTTATGTTTTAAGACTATTGTTAAGACTTCGATTGTAAAGGGCCGTGACCCTATCTTGTTTAAAGTTTTGTCTAAGATGGCCATGTGAGACTTATATATATATATATATATATTAAATAATGGTAAAATCTTAATTTACTAGGACCGTTAGATTTAATCGTAGGGTCAAGATTTAAGCTAAAGAAACACAATCCATGTGCTCGCCTACGTGGCATACACGGATTGGCCAGTTTAAGGGGACTTGGATTACCAAAATTGCTCAAATTAAAATCATTTAAATTATAACTACTTCTTTATTAAATAGTCATAATTTATTAAATTAAAAATAATTATTTTGCAATACTAGCTTATTGATAAAATTAGTCACTAGTAAAATTAAATTAAATGTAAATTAGTAACTCATTAATTAATTAAGCTTTCTAACTCAAAAATGTACGAAAAATAATTATTGCGACAAAAGAAATTATATTTGAACAAAAATAGATTCAATTCTTAAGTACGACAATTAAAAAAAAAAAGAGAAAGTAAGTAGTAATATAATATTTTATTTTTTATAAGAAATTGGAATAAATTTATGAGGTAAAAATATATAATTAAAAATCTTTTTGTGTTCCTATAAAAATTTCATATGTATATATATATTTTTATTTTTATTTTATTTTTATTATTATTATTATTATTAATTTAGTTAGATGTGGAGAGCCAAAATTGGGTGTCAACAATGTTCATATGTTCCCTTTATTGGTTATTACTCCCATTGCGTTAGACTATAATGTTATCTCACAAGATCCCTACTTGCTCTATTGTACATTTTATATGTACTTACTTGGAATATATATTCGTCCTAAAGTTAAATCTGCCCACGTTCTCCCTTGGTTCCATGTTCACGTATACCTTGTATTTGATATTAGTTAGTGAGTATTTGGCTATCATATATAGTTCAAATCTCTTGGCTGAATGTTAAATGTCTTCACTTGATAAGTGCTTCAATTTGAGATGTCAAAATGCTTATTGAGTCATATAAGCTCCTAAGTATTACACATTCATGTCACATTTGCTTCCCATGTCATTGTTATTATCGTAAGTCCATATTCATATGTCTTCTACTACTGGTCCATAGTTCCAAATCTCAACAATGATTATGACCACCAAAACAACAATCTCAAAAGAGTTATGATCATCAAAAGAACAATCTCAAAAGAGTTATGAACATCAAAACAACAATCTCAAAGATAAAAAATCTAAGTGAAGCAATCTGTATAATTATGGGTGGCAGCCCAGGGGCAAATGCCTAGCATTGGTCGATCCCAATTGGTATATAAGGGTGGCAGCTCAGGGGCGAAAGCCTAGCATGGGCCGATCCCAATTTGTGGAATTATGAGGACAGCATCCCAGGGGTTAAAATGCCTAGCCTGGATCATCCTCTTCTACCGCTGATTAGCTGATCATTTGTATCATATGTCTTATAAATATTATAATGCAAAGAAAAGTAAAGAAAAGAATGTAACATACACGATTCCACAAGTGTAAGCAAAGGTGGTCTCTAATCCTTATCTATTGGTATTTGGTTTCACTTGAGCTCTCATTTTACATATGGTTGTATTATGCCTTACATATTCAGTACATTCTTTCGTACTGACGTCCCTTATTGGGGACGCTGCAATTCATGCTGCAGGTACATGTACTCAACTAGTAGATCTCCCCAATAGAAGAACATGATACTCATCGGTTGTTGGTAGGCTCCAAGTTGATTCGAGGCTTTACCGAGTCCTTACTCTGCCTATTTCATAGTGGTACAGCCATGGATTCCAGTAAAGGCTTTGTAGACATTGTAAATCTATCATCTGAATTCATAGTTTCACTTGTCACATGTATCGGTTTAGCTAGTCAATATGTGTTGTATATGAAGCTTCTCATTAGTAAATATATCAACATAGTAGTAGTTTACTTTCTCATCATAGGTGACTTGTAAATCATGTGTTCATATAGTACTTTTTCGCCTCACCTAGGGTTGGGGTGTGACAAGACAATCCATCATAAGGGTGTGTAGAGTGCATATCTCTATGCATTCCAGTGTTAATGTACTCACTGCCACACCTAACCTCCTTGCCTTGGACCATGAACGCTTTAACCGGTATGAACTCACTAGCCTTCTTCTTAATCTTGGGAACCAGATCACCATAAGCTGTGTAAAACTCGCGGACCCAGGAGGGAATATAGGGGTCTCTAGGTCGGGTGAACTGCTCGAATCTGTGGAAGTGAAAGGTCTCCATCACCTCTGAATACTTCCCCTCCAAACCTTCTGTCGAAAGTAATTTCTCCTCGAGGATAGTTCGTAAACCATCTCCTTTCAATTTGTTCAGAAGCCTGGGAGGGGGAACGACAGGAAACACAGGGATTACAGGGGGTGCCTGAGCTGGCACTGATTCTATTGTAAGAGGAGTGGAAGATGAGGGAACTCTGGTGGATGTGGGTTAAGATCTAGCTCGGAGCTCATTCCTTTGGGAATTCAAAGGTTGCTTATCTTCAGGTTCAGACAGATCAGCCCGGGTGTCAACAATCACTCTCTCAGATGTGTGCTTCTTCCTTTTGCCTTTGTCTCCTAGTGGGAGTTCTTACCTTCTCTTATTTGGAGGATTTGATCCCCCTTCGTTTATAGTAATGCCCCGTGCCTTTTTTTGGGGGTGGTCTATCTAGATTTCTTCGCACCATATCTGCAAAACATCGGAGAAAAATTACTAAATATTCATATCAAAGCACATAAAATTAACTGTAGACAACTCACCGAATCTCCATGACGAGCTAATTCGGGCTTGCCGAAGGGTTTGGCTCAAAATTTTCAACAAGTTGGCGATGGGATGTCCCTTTCAGCGAATCGCCGATGGCTTTTGGTGAGCAAGGGCTAACCCGCCGAAAGGTTCAGTGCAAAAGGGTTTAGGGGTGCAGACAAGGGGTGATAAAAAAAAACTTTCAGTGAGTCGCCGAGTGCTTTCAGCGACCTCAGGTTTCTCGTCGAAGGTAACAAAATCACTCATCAAATAAAACATGAAATTAAAAGCAAGATGGGGACATTAGGCGAACCGCTGAGTGATTTGGCGAGCTCGACCTAGCTCGCCAAATGACCCAACGTGCCTATTTTCAACCCAACTTCTCGAATTCAACTCCTCAACCCCCCAAAAATAAATCAAAGCATGCACTAGTTAAATTAAGTTCAGACCCATTACACCTATCACCCCGAGATATTCAGACTTCTCCCGGTTTTGCCAAATTTGGCCATTTGACGACTTTTGCCCTTAAGAATGGTGTCACCCACTCTATCATTGTGCAATTTACGCCATTTAGCACAAATACGGGCTACTCAGACTTCACCCAACCAATCTAACCAACATGCAAGCATACCCTCACAAAATTTAACTTATTTTAATGACAAATTTACATGCATTCGATGATCAAAACAATACGGGTAAGATTATCAAATTATAATCGACATTCAAACATTCCAATCCTATCAGAGAGGCCCAACACACATCACTAAGATAAGATCAACAAATGGGTACAAATTCAATAAAAATAAACTCGGGGTTTAGAAAACCAACTTTTTATGCCGGTTAAAGTACTTTGTAATGCTAGGCGGCAATGTAATCCAAAGTTCGAGCACCAATCAGTAATCAAAATACTTATGGAGTGCAAAAATATTGAAAATACTAACTAGGTGCGAGTTTGGGAAGTTTGAAAGCGAGGGAAAATGAAGATTTTGAAACTTTGAAACCATTGACCTTTAATAAACCGTCCAGTTCTTCGCCCATTCGGCGACATTAGTCGCACTCCCCGAACCACTCGCTAACCGCTGAGTGTTCACTTACATCACCAAGTTTTTTAGGCCCTCCAGTTAATGTGGGGGTCCAAACGACGGTTTTCATTGGGTTCGCCAACCTGGTCGGCGACTCGCCAATACTTACTTGGGCTCACCGAGTTTTACAGACTCCATTTTGAAGATGTCTTGAGTTAAACGATAGTTTAGATCGGCCGCGCCGACCTATTCGGCGATTCGCCGACTAGACCTTGTAGCTCACCAACTTGCAATTTTCAAACACTCTCCACACTTTAACCTACAAAATCAACACACCATTATTTCTAAAATAAAAATAAAGAAATAAACGGTTTTGGGTTTCCTCCCAAAAAAACGTCTTAGTTAACGTCGTGGCACGACGTAAGTCACCAATTAAACCTCATTCTCAGGGTTAGCCATAGTCTCACTAGGTAACCCCTCTTTATGTTGTGAGTAGAGACATGACAACACTTGGCCTATTTGGGCGTCTTGTAGCTAAATGATCATGGAATGGGAGGTCTTCATCTATTTCAACATTTCGACATTCTCTTTTATCTCATTTAACACTCTATCTTGTTTCTCGATTTTGTGTTGAATGAGTGAGTGGACCTCTCCATTTTGTCCACCCTCATTCTGTTTCATCTTTTGACACTTTCGAGGGGGGAGGTACTTGCTCTTCTTCTTAAACCTTGCTTCCAACTTCATTACCTTCTTGGACAGATCATCCAGCTGAATCAACAATTGTAACGACTCGGAAAATGATAGAATGAACTAGAGCCTTGATGTTTGGGTTAGTGGGAGCTTAGGTTGATGTTTATGCTGTTTTAGAACTTAAATGGAGCTAGGTAGCATCCTAGGGTGCAAGCAAGGGCTTAGGCATAGAGTTAGGGTGAAAGAAGCCTTGTCCTTGGAAGGACTGTTTTGCGATGGGGCTGCTAGATCGCCTAAGGGGTTGGCGAGTCGCCGTTATGCCCCTATGGTCGCCTAGTGGACTGCCCATTTGACCAGCCTTTGAGTGATCCCACTGGAATAGACGGGCAAAGGGCAGATTTTTAAAGTTACAACTTTTAGGGTCAACTTCAAATGATGATATCTTTTAGCTCAAAACGAATTATGTGGACCATTACCTATCCAATTAAAGGTATCTGAGTCCTCTTTCCAACGCCACCAAGTTTTCCCTTTTCCGATCTCGGAGTAAAAAAGTTATGCCAAAAATAGTGAAGCACTGTCAAAAAGGGCGAGCTTAGACGGGTTTAGTGAAAACTTTTAAGTTTAACTTTGTGGGTCCTTAATTCTTTTCCTAAGTTGAGTCCCTATTATTCTTTACCTTTCCTAGCAATTATAAAACCCTTTTAGACCAAAATTCTTCCATTTAAGTCACTCCAATTAAAATTAAAAAGAAACCCACATCCTCTCAAATATTTCTCTCTCTACAATCCTCCATTGAAGAAGGTCAAGAACTTGGAGCTAGGGCTTGGATTGAAGGTGGTTTCTTCATCAAATTTATTGGGGAATCTTAGTAAAGGTATGGTGACCCTTGATCCTTGATTATATTTCCTTCAAGGAGTCCATTAAAAAGGGTTTCAAAAGTCTTCAAAGAACAAAACTTCTATTTTCTATTCTTGGTATGGGTTCATGGGTAAAATGTTTTCAAAGTCATTATATTGGTGAATTGAAGTTCTATTTATGATTTTAAGATGATTTTATATGAAACTTCTTCAAGAACCCATGTTTTCATTAAAAGCCTAGAATTTGCTTATGAAGTGAGTTTAATGCCTATGATTTAATGTTGATGAAATTGTTTTTAGATCGGATTTTATTGTTGATTTATATGGTTTTCTATATCTATTTATGATGAATTGTTGGTATATGGATGAATTGAGGATTGTGGCCTTATGGGCAAGTTATGGGTGAATCACCTTGTGGTGATAGAATTGTTGGGAATTGAGTAATGGTGATTACGGCTTTGGAGGATGGTAAGTTGACTTAATCTCATATTATTAGTAGAATTGTTCTTGATGATGATCCACTTGAAAGGTGGAGGTGTTTACTTATTTTGTACATTGTGACCATGGCCTTGAAGGCATAGTATGAGAAATTTAAGTGTTACATGACATTTTATGAATGGACATTCAATGGAGCTAATGTGATCATGTTATGAATGTAAATGTGTTATTATTGAAAGGATTTTTCTCAATTTGACACTCATGAATGTTGATGATAGAATATGAAGGATTCTCCAATGTATTGCATGTCTCGAATTGGTAGAGCTTATGCATCCTTTTCTTGTTTAAATGATTATATTGTTGGTTGTTGAATCCTCAGATCGGTAGGCTAGTAGCACCCTTCCACTCATGATAATAATGAACCTTGGAATCGGTAGGCTTATGGTACCCTTCCATTAATGATAGTAATGAACCTTGGAATCGGTAGGCCTATGGCACCTTTCCATGAAGGTTAATGATGAGACTTGAGCCGGTAGGCCTATGGCACCCTCTCAAGAGGAGTTAATGAGCTTTCTTAAATGAACCTTGAAATGGTAGGCTTAAGGCACCCTTTCATGGGTTAATGAATGTAATTTGGAGTTGGTAGGCCAATGGCACCTCTCATATGCGATGATGTCAGGTAACGAACTATTCTATGGGAATGTAGGCTAAGCACCGAGTGGATTTGGTTAGATGGAAACTCCCCCAATGGTTAGGCATGAGTTTCAATAATCGTTTACCTTATCCCATAAACTATGTGCCCGCATAGGTAGCTAGTGGATCCATTAAGCTATATGTACCGGTCTTCCTTAGACAAGTAGACCACCTCTTTACGGTATGGGGACTTATGACACTGGATTCCATGACAAGCTCCATGGTCTATGTCGGTTAAATGCTTACTTCCCATTATGTGAGATTTCATTATGGTTTCTTGATAGGTTCTACAAAGTGTAGGTAGTAGTATGGGATGCTACCTATACATTGCACGAGTAGGCTTGGAGAGGATCATAGTGAGTTTCTCTAAAATCCTTATGTCTGTGACATAAATATGCCCTAAATGAGGTTATTAAAGAATGTTGGCTCTCAAATGCTTAATATGAGGTGCATGCTATACTTGGGTTATATTATGAGTTATTTTCCCTTGTCATGTCTTAATTAATGATATACCTCTTATGTATGAATATTGTGCAAAGGTGAAGGAATGGAAGGATGAGTTTACTTTAGGTGACCTAAATGTGGTGCCCTAGTATGGATGGTGGTATGGGACGCTATCCATACATTGCACAAGGTATAGCATAAGGGTTGCTTGAGGTGAAGGTCCAAGGTAAAGGTAAAGGTTTTCATGCTGATATCGTTAAAGTGTGATATTATGACTTACTTGATGTTTATGCTTGTCTTGTATGTCTCCTTTTCAACTGTTCATGATATTTCTAAAAGTGGCAAAATGCATGGTTTCTAGCCAAAATGTCCCTTTTAAAGCATGTTTTGTATGGTCATCATACTTAGTACATTTTGTGTACTAACCCATATTCTTCATGTTTTTACTATAAGTGTAGGTTCCGGCAAGTGATCCCTCCTAGCTAGTTTGAAGTGTTGGATTGCTTTCCTCCAAGACTTGGTACGTCCTCATGGATTCGAGGACAAGACTTTTAAGTTCTTTTGTTCATGTAATAGACACTTTTAGTTATTATTTCGATTGTAAAGGGTTGTGTCCCTACTTATGTTTTGTGATTGTGTCTAAGATGGCCATGTGAGACTTAGACTTCTGTTGTGTGTTTTTAAAGTTGTTTTAATGAAGTTTGAATGTTTGGATGTAAATAAGTTTTTAATTCCGCACTATTATCATTATTGAATGCAATGAATGACTATATGGCTTGTATAAGACCCCTTCGGGGTCGAGTACGCCTTTTTACGACTTGGGGGTTCTCTCGGGTCGTGACAACAATGCAGCCCATTCTTTGTCCTTTTATGCTTCCTTGTTGGCCTTAACCATGCCATCAAGGAGTTGGGCTACCACTTCATAGGGTTGTTGTGTCAAACAACCTATAGAGAGTTGATCATCAATGCTTCTATTTTCGGGACAAAGCCTCTGATAGAAGCATTCCAGCAACAATTTATCAGGCCTCCCATGAGCTGGGCACTATTGTAGTAATGCCTTGAACCTAGGCCACATCTCATGTATAGTTTCACCCCCACTTGTTTGAACGTTAGGATGTTGTCCCTAAGATTCAATAATTTCAAAAGGGGGTGATCCGTTTGATACCCAGAATCACCATTCACACTTATCTTTCCTGTTGCAATACACAACTAAAACAAAAATTTAAGTAAGTATCACTATAATTAACAAGAACAAAAATACTACTTAACTAAAGATTCTCAACTAACACCACTCCCCGGCAGCAACGCCATTTTGATGTTTGACGTAATCAAAGACAACTTCCAAATCAAGTGTCAACGATCGTATGTAGTAATATAACCAACCGAATGGGTTGGGGTCGAGTCCCAAGCGAGCGGTTAGTAGTCGAGAATCAAATAGAAAAGTAAAATTATGTTCTAATCAATCATAGCTATAAATATTTACGAATAAAAACATACTAAATCCAAAGGTGACACGGATGTCAATTATCAATGGGGAGTTTGTATTCTACTAAGAAACAAAAACAGCAAAAATAACGATGCGAAATATGGAGACGGGATTCTTGGGATGTGAAAGGAATACGGGATAAACTAAACAATCGGGTAAATGCTATTGATAGTAATCGCTGAGTATTTGTAACTAAGATAGACTTTAGTGGGGGTAAATATTCTCTCGAACAACTTATCCCGAATCAACTCGGTTTCTCTCAAACACCGAGTTGCAGCAATTAAGCACAACCTTCGCCTTTGCCCATTCACTCTCTCGAGCTGAATGCGTGGGAGAAGGCCTAGGATTCACTCTCTCGAGCTGAACCCACGATGACCCAAAAACCACCGACTATCGATTAGTAGTCTTGGTTTTAAAACCTCTCTCTCTCGCAAGCCAAAAATACGAAGATGAAATCGTATTTGCAACTACAATTCCACTAAGTTCAAACACAACTACTAAACGAAATGACATTTAAACAAAAAAGAAACTATCAATGAGCAATACCCAACAGTAAATTTAATCCATATTCACAAAATCACATCCCAAGAATTGGGGTTTTAACTAGACATGAAAAAGAGATAGAAATCGATACCAAAAAATGTTTCCATCAAATGGGTACGGTCGAAAATGTCTTTAAACACATCTAAGATGAAGATTCTTTGATGCCCACTTCCAATCTCTTGGAGATGAAAACCTTCAAGCTCAAGAACAATGTCTCCCAAAAACTCTAAGAACTAAAACTGAAATATTCTAAAAATTGGTTTCTGAATTGTAAAACTAGATTTCAGCATACTAAACTAACAATTCAAACAAGTATTTATAGTGTTTGAAAATTTGTGCTGCGAAGGACCACTCGACGCAGTTAGTTGGGATCGCCGATGCACTTGACAATCCGCCCTTTGGTCTGGTTCATCGCCTTTCAGCTTTTGCCTTCAACATCTTCGCGTTTTGAATCATTGGGCGATATGGTGTTGCTTCACGGATCTGTTAGGCGATGCGCCGACTGCTCTCTTTCATCGCCAAATTGATTTTTTCCTTCAGGGCACAACACACTAGAACTTTGAGCCAGGTTAAGGCCATTCATCGACTCGCCTAATGCATTTGGCGATCCTCAGGCCTTAATTTCTTTGTTCTTTCAGCCGCCTTGTTCCTTTTTTGCTTGATAGCGTCCATGCTTTGTTTCTCAACTAAAATACCTGAAACTTAAGGATTTACATCAATTATTGAGACAAAATATGCATTTGAGGACACTAAATAGATCAAAATAAATCCCTAAATGAGTCCAAATTGTGGACTCCTCACTGATCCTTCTCAAAGTCTCTATCAATTCTATAACAACATTCATGTCAATTCACTCTAACTTTCAGTCATGTATAGACAACTTCTAAGGCTCACCGCCTAGTCTCTTGTGCTTATACTTTACATGCCGGCAGTTCAAACATCGAGAGACATACTCTACAATGTCCCTCTTCATTTGATATCACCAATAATGTTTCAGATCGTAATATATTTTCTATCCTCATCGATGAGTAAAATATTTAGAGTTTACGAGTTTCTTTCATAATCGACTTAGTGAAACAATCAACTTTTGGAACACAAAGATGACCTTTAATTTTCAAAATGCCCTTCGAATTCAACATTCCTTCCTTATATCCCCCTTTAACACCCTGTCTTGAATTTTATTCAACTTCTCATCTTCGAACTGTCTAGCCTTGATATGATCCACTAGAAGAAAGTGTACCTCAATGTAAGCAATAACCCTGTCAAGATTCAAGATATCAAGTCTCATAAATCTATTACCCAACTAGTGAACATCTTTCCACTCGCAACATAATGGAGCTACCTATATTGACTGACTTACGTCTCAATGCATTTGCTGCTACACTTACCTTGTCCAAGTGATATAAGATAGTGATGTCACAATCTTTAAGCCACTTTAAGCATCTCATGTGCCTCAATTTTGGACCCCTCTACCTAGAAATGTATTGAATACTGCGATAATTCATGAACACCTTATATTGCTTTCCAAGTAAATAATGCCGCCAAGTTTTCAAAGTAAAAAAAATAAATTCATTGTCAACTCTAAATAATTAGTAGAGTAGTTATTCTTCTACACCTTTAACTGTCTCAAAGTATACTTTGTTACCTTACCTTCAACCTACGAAGCATTATAATAATCCCTGAACTCCTTATTTTTCATTGATAAGGTCAAAATCGAGTTGGAAGTCAACAAAGTCTTAATTTTTTGAAAGCTAGCCTCACACTCCTTAGATCATTAGAAAGTTAAACTTTTTTTCTTTTCGAAATCAACTTGTATTGACACAAAAAAAGTGTAATTACAAAACCAAGTAGATGCTGACCATCTACTTCTCAAATTCTACCACAAAAACTCCTAGCCTGAATTAAAGATTACTATCATAACTAATTATTCACTCAAACAATACAGGGAAAGAAACTAAACAAGAGACTCATGTCAGATGATCTATCTTCTTCAATGCCTCCTTCCACTTCTTCAAGTCTCTTCCTCTGATATGAATGTATAAGCCAATCTCTTTGCATACTCTATCACACTGGATTGGTGTATCCTGAAATCTGGTAGTATTTCTTTCTCTCCATATGACATAGACCACCATTGTGAAAACACAACTGACTATTGCTCTATAACCATTACTCTTTGCTGCCCATCCATTTGCCCATGTAAGCTCCTACTGCCAGCTTTCTATTTGCCTGTTTATGCCCATCCAATTCAGTAATCTAGCCCATAAGGCTCTAGTTATAGGACACTCAAAATAGAGATGATCAAAGGTTTCTATGGCATCTTCATAATAGCTTCATACCAGGGGCACATTTATGCCAAACTTCTGTTGTCTTTCTGCTGTAGCCAATCTTCTCCATGCTGCTAACCAAAGTATAAATTGATGTCTAGGATGGACTACTAGCTACAAAATAATTCTCTTCCAACTTACTTTAGGATGCTGTGGTGTTAGTTTGATGTACATCTGATGTATAGAGAATTTATTAGCCACCACCACTCTTTTCAACTTTGATCCTAAATCACTTGGATTCAATATTGGCCTGAGTATCTTCCTAGTCTCCAAGATCTTCCGTATCATCCACGTGGCATTTGATGGAATAGAACAGTGTTCCACCTCCCCACCTTTTATATAGTATGTATGTACCCATTTGATCCAAAGACAATCCTTTTTCTCATGCACTGCCCATAACAACTTCAAGATTGCAACATTATCCCATACTTGTAGGTTGATTTAATTTTGACCCCCAACTGATTTTGGAAGACAAAGTTTCTCTCATAAAACCAATGCTTTCCTAGAACTTAGAGTTGAACATGTCCATAGATAGGTTCTGCAGACCCCTTCAATTAATTTCAGTATTCTTTTTGGTAATACAAAAATTTGTGCCCAATAAGTTTGCATCCCAAATACTACTGACTTCAATAACTGGATCCTTCCTGCATAAGAGAGCAATCTAACTGTCCAACATCTTATTCTTTCAGTTATCTTCTCCACCAAAGGCATTCATTGAGCTATAGTGAGTTTCTTTGAAGATATAGGCACCCCTAGATATTTGAAAGGTATCTCACCTTCAACATAGCCCAAAGTAGCTAAAATTCTTTACTTCAGATCAGGTTTCACTCTAGTAACATATATGGAACTTTTCTCTGTATTTGCCTATAATTCAGAAACTACAGAAGAAAGTTAAACTTTTCCGAGTTAGTTTTGTCAATAGGGACACAATAAAATGGATTGTCATCCAAATTCCATCTAAAGTAACCAATCAAACCCATAAAACTCTGGATCTCTATAAATGAAGTAGACCTAGCTCAATCTCTAACTATCTCAATACACTAAAAACCTGTCACATTGTCATCCTTAGTCACCACATGTTCAAAAATAATACAAAATTGAGATAGAACTCACACTTAAAAAAACTCTAAAAAGGTCGCTGTTTCTTTAAATTTTGGAGTACAATTCTCAAATAATGCTCATACTCCTGTCTACTATGAGAGTAGATCAAAATACCATCAATGTAGACATAGCAAAGAAATCTCAAATAAGTCATGAATATCCTATTCATCAATTCCATAAAAGTTGATGGGGGAGTTAATCATCCTAAATGTCATAATTAAGAGCTCATAATGTCATAAGGGGTCCTGAAGGCTATCTTAAAGATATTATTCTCCCTAACCCTGAATCGATAATAATCAACTCTCAATTCAATCTTAAAGGTTACCAAACTCATAGACAGGTCCTCAATACGTGAAATATGATACTTGTCCTTAATAATCCCTTTGTTAAATTTTCTATAGTCGACACACATCTTTCTTTTCACAATTAAGACTAAGGAAATTCAGGGAGAAATACTTGATCTAATAAAAGAACTTACTCAACAAGTCTTATTACTATTCTTTTAATTTTGTTGGAGCGTTCCAATAAAAAATGATAGAAATGCGTTAAATTTTCAACTCTAAGTCAATACTTAAATCAACATCACAATCAGGTGGAACACCTCTAAAAACTTTTTTGTCACTGATATTGATTCTAAAGGAGAACTATCGATACTTATATCATGAATATAATCCAAATAAGAGAGATATCCCTTCTCAATCATACACTGAGTCTTTGAAAATGATAATACCTTCCTCAAATAGGGACTGAGAGTGTCTTGTCACTTAAGTTTAAAAGTACCCAACATATCTAAGGTAACAATCCAAAATTTCCTAATATCGATGAAGTCAATCTATACCCAATGTGATATCAACGTCTACCATATCCAAAATAATTAAATATATCCACGTGTTTTGTCCTATCAAATCAATAACTTAAGATCGATGTAATCGATCCACCACTAAGAATCATCTAAGCATGTTTGTATACGTACAAATCTAGAAGAAGAGTCACAAAACATATTCAAATTCAAAATAAGGTACATAAAATAAAGAAGATCCATAGTGGAAATAAAGCTAAAAAAATCGAGAGCATACTAAAAAATGCTTGTGACAACCTTGGTTACTCCAATAGAGTTAGTTATTTGTCGATATAATATTTCCAACAACCAAAGTATTAGTCCATGAATTGTAGGGCGATTCTTTACCACTATACACATGTCTCTATGAATTTTCTCACATAGTTTCATATATGTATCCTTGTTCTTTAACTAAGAACTCTCTTTACCTTTTTGTTTCAACTTATATTATTGATCCTCAATTCAATTTTTGAAAGATACCTCACAAGTTGAGTATATCAATATATCTCATTAAGCACCACTTTAGAAGTCTCTGCTAATTGGAACTCAATTTAGCTCATATCTCTTGATGTATTATATTGAGACCACCTCATGACTTACATCAAACGGAGACTATATCAACATCTTCATTATGTCACTCAAATCGAACTATATAACTTCTTTTTAGTACACATATACTCTAAAGGATACAAAGAAAAAATTTTCTTGGGTAAGAGGTGCCTTCACAATCTAATGGGATTTTGGGTCATGACAATGATGTTCATAGAAATGTTGTTCTTTTAGTTTTTATGATTAAGTCAATTGAGATATACTAATTTAAAAGTATAAATCAATTAATTTTTCATACTATTAGTTAAGAACATATATTTATTAATTAATATATTTTTAAAAGACATATATCTTAAATATTTAATTTAATATCATTTATAAAGTATATTATTTGTTTATTTAAAATTTAATATAATTTTATGATTGCAATTATGCATCCAAACAATATATATGTAATAATACTGTGACAAACAAACAAGTTAGTGTAATTACTAGGCTATGTAATAACTAGGTTGATAATTAGTACTCTAGTAATTACACCAATTCCAATTGCCAAGTGACTTTCCAAACATACCCTTAATGTTATTGTTAGTTTATCATAAGCAATTATGTATCTTTGAATTTTGTACTTAATAATATAACGTACACATAGTAATCTATTTTTTATGTATACATTTATTACTCACGATCGATACATACATGCAACACATGTACTTAACTATTAGTTTGATGTATATGCTTTACACGTGTAGCTTAGCAATTATGATCAAATTTATATTTAAAAGTGACAATATTTTAATATAATACATAAGTTAAATATAATAACAATTCTCAATTATTAAATATTCTAACATTTTAGTCATCTTAATAATGATACTAAATGTCACGATCCAAACCGAGTCGTGAGTGGCACCCACACTTAACCTCCTAGGTGGGCGAACCAATGAATTCAACCCCAACTTATATTTATCATTCAGCTTACAAAATACTAACCATAATGCGAAAGCTTAAATCTTATTAGTGTAAGAGATACAAATCCATTATAATCTACTATATGTCATTCCCCAAACCCTGAAAGTCATCACATCAATGACATCTAATCTCCAAATACTAAGTCTAAGAGTATCAAAGACACCGAAATAAATGAAATAAAGTAATTTGTGTCCGAAAACTAAGGACATCAGGTTATGACTGAGAGAATCCAACACAAGCTCGAATGAATAGCTCACCCTTGAACCTGATATGCTGAGACTGGCTAGAGCTGAGGGCGAGTCAAAGTCGCTGGTACACTCGCTGCACTACATAAAAGGAAAACTAAGAAAAACACAAGTAGGGCTCAGTACAGGGCAACATGTACTGCGTAGATATCATCGGCCAACTCAAAATAGTAACTAATATGCATTGAATAATAGTATAAAATCAACTATAGCACTTAGCAGGTGATAAGCAACAAGCAACATGAACAAGTGAAAACTGAAGCAAGTACGTAATCAATCACAATATCAAGCACACACACGAGGACTCATGCCTCCACACCACGCTCGTTTGGGAAATGAGTTCTTTGAGATTGAGTACATTCAGTTAATTCAATATGTTTTCCTCTTTAATGTTACCGTATCGGAACGTGACACCCTGATCAATAATACCGTGTCGGAATGTGACACTCCGATCCATAATACCGTGTTGGAACGTGACATTCCGATCCATAATATCGTGTCGGAACGTGACACTCCGATCCATAATACCGTGTCGGAATGTGACACTACGATCCAATAATATTGTTAATTTATCATTTATTATCACCACTTTTCACTGCATTAATAATACTTCATAAGCCTTCTTTATTCAAGGCATCACTTCGATAGAGAGGGCTCAAAATTATAAATTTCACGGTCTCAGAATTTCAGACCAATCACAAAACACACAACCAAGCCACACAACCACACAATCAAGTACATAGAGAACTTCACAATATCACTCAATGCTTATCAATCACTATTAAGAGTCGATCTATCAAATAGAATAAAACCATAACCTACCTCCACCGAAGAATCGAAGTCAAGTAAGCTACTTCTCCAATACTTTTCCTCTCTTCAATGCCTCCGAACCTTTCCAATCTATCAAGTATATATGCATAATTTGTAAGTTAACGTGTCTATAAACACTCATATAATTCTATGTCTTGCCTAGACCCATAAACTCACCTAATTCTATAATCAATTTCCTAAAGTTCAAATCTAACGATAAGTCTTAATTCTTCCAATTTGCATAACCTTAATGGTATTCAATTAATATAATACACCTTATATTTAAATACATATCTCAATATATCAAAACTTGACTCATAATAGGATAACTTTAAGAAAAGAGTCCAAAATTTACTCAAATTACACGTGAACCACACTTAACCTGCATACATGAAATATGCAGGACCTTACCACATTAGTAAATTCAGAATTTACCATTATTGTATCCTGATTTACCACTAATATTAACACCTGAAGCCACTGGTTACGAAACCAGTGGCAAGCTTGCAGCGATAGAAACCCACTTCAATTTTACCCAAGACATCACATGCATTAACCCTCACTTTCTTTAGAAATCCCTAGGCCATCATTAGGTAGTAATTCATTTGCAGAATTTGTCCCCCTAATCCCCACAAACATACGCTACAGCCCTTGCAAATTCTTATCTAACCAACATCTTATAACAATTTTTAACTCCCAGCATTAAAGTCTGATGCCTTTATCTTTCTTTATTTGTCCTACAATTCCAATAACATATGATTCTATCTAAGTTTCTGAATTAAGAGATCTAGGCGAGTCGTACCTTGTGCAGACCGAACATCCTTTAGATTGTGCCGCATGAAGGTCTTCTTGCTTAGGTTTATAATTATTTAGGGTAAATAATTATGAACTAATAATTAAATAATTACTAAATTCCACTAATTTCTTTCTATACATGGGTCATATTATAAGGAAATTAAATTTGAACAACGTTCACATATAGCAAACACAAAAGTCATATTTGTATGCTATAGCTATAGTTTACATAATTGCGCTCCATAGCAAACATGCTATGGCTATTTCGCTATACATATATACAAAAGAAGCTAGGCTATTTCGCTATACATATATACAAAAGAAGCAATTTTATAATTCGCTGACTCCTCTTCAGATTTGTATAATTTCGTTCGCAGCCTCTCAATTCAATTTTATGTGTTTGTATATCTATATAAAATTTAAATTTGTATACAATTGAATCGAAATAAAACGTTTGTATATCAAATATTGTTCTATCTCTTTCGCTTTATACAAACATAAATTATACATTGTATTTTGTATAAGCTGTGTTTGTATAAAGCGAGAAAGAGAGAAAGACAAAAGAGAACTGGGCAGGAGAATATTTGTATTGTATAATTATAAGTGTATAGGACGAAGATATATGTATTTGCATGTGTATATACAATTTTCTCTCGCTTTATACAAACAGAACACAATTTATACATTTCTGTTTGTATAAAGCGAGAGAGGCGAGGGAGAGACTGGCGAGCAAGAGAGGGAGAGTGGCGAGCGAGAATTTCAATGAGAGAGGCGACTGGCAACAGTTTGCTATGGGGCACAATTAAATCAAACTGTGGTTATAACATTTAATTTGAATTAATAGTTTGCCATTATATACAATTTTCCCATTAAATTATGGTCTTGGCCCATTAACCATCAATTAATTAAAAAAATTAATTATTTAATACATACCCGTCAACTAAATTACTATAGTTAAATAAATAGTTCAAAATCACCATTTAAAATTTACGAGAAGAGTCAAAATAGTTTTAGTACTCAAAACGACCTAATAGGTCGTTACACTAAACATCCTATTGGAGCAACATTTTAATATTAGTCGTCTTAATAATGACACTAAACATCCTATTGGAGCAACATTTTAGTATTGGTATTTTTCAAAGATGTTGACCAAATTATGTGCTGCATTTCAGTTTGTTCATATGGTATTATATTCCCCCATTACTCATATTAATTGTAGTAAAATATGGTCATTAGTCATTAGTAATTTTTGTAACTTCTAACACATTATTTTTCTTATTATTTATCCATTATGCTACCTAATTATTCTTCTAACTTGTGTGACCTTTAGGCCATTCATTTACTCTATTAACTACTCCATAATCTTCTGATTCATTACAAGGAAGAATCCTCACCTATAAATAGTGATGAACTTACTTTGTTTTTGTAATAAGAAAAATATAGAGCGAAGAAAAAAGAAAAGTATTATTTTGTGTTTATATTGAGGTTAGTATAGTGAAAGAGAGAGTTGAGACAAATAAAATTATTCTAAGTCTTCAACTAATTCACTGTCCAAAATAGAGTAATTGTCATGACCCAAAGTATACCCTAGGTGTAAAATAGCGTCTAAAACCTTGAAAGGCCCTACACAAGCAACATAGCATACATCATACAAGATAATAGAAATAAATATTTCAAAAATCAGTGTCTTATATCATAAAAGTGTTTGACAAAGCGGAAGTCTAACATAGTGTCAACAAGACATCTATTACATCAAAAGGAAGTGATTGAGTCGTAACCCATACATCACATACAAAGTCTGAAAACTAAAATAAAGAAAGCAATAAGAGTGTCTCAATCCTCAAAGCATGATGACTCACCAATCTTCAAATGCCAAGAGAGATCAACTAGCCACGAGTATGAGAGGTAGAAGCGTCAGACTCTACATTTGTGAAACAATATTGGCATAAATATGCATTAGTACATGGAATGTACTAAGTATGATAACAATGCATAAGAGTTATGAAATCATGCTAAAAAGGACTTTACATGACATGCAATGACTTGACTAAAGCATAAGAAAAAGGGTAAGAAACAAAAGTCATAATCATGGTCAATGCAAGCTTAACATATTGAAAACACTTTGTGAAATACTTTGAAAGTTACTTAGTTCATTATTGTGTGAAGTTTACCATTAACCGACATAGACCACGGAGCTTAAACATGGAATCCCGTGTATATCCTACACCGAAAAGAGATATCCTTAATTGCCAAATAAGAACCATGAGTCTGAGCTAAAGTGAATCCACTAGCTAATGTCTATCTGAGATTTTCCTATGGTGGCACGTAGTTATGGGACTTAGGGATTGCTAATAAAGGTCCACAGACGCTAAACAAAAACCTTCATCCCAAAAGTATACTCGGTGCTAAGTAAAATCCCACAGAATAGTCATTAATGATATTCATATTCATATTCATATTATCATCCATGGAAAGGTACAATTAAGCAACTAATCCAAGCTAAAGTTCATGTAGAATAGCTCCTAAAACTTGATTCAACTTAGGTGAGAAAACCTTTCAAGCTCATGAATCCTTATGCGAGAAAACCTTTCACAATCATGTTCTTAGTAGTATGTGAGAAAATCTTTCATAAAAACATTGATACTTTAATCTCAAAGTATCCTCAAAACATGTAATCAATTTCATAAAACATGCCTATCTTCATAAATTCATCTTTCATAGTTCATAAGCTTATCAGGTGTTCATAGTCAAAAATCATGGATCATGCATGAGTTCATATGAATTAAATTTAAAATCATGCAATTACTTCAATTCATGCATAAAAGGATAGAAAACAATCAATTTAATCATAATTGAAAAGAACTCATGAAGATTGAAGAAAACCCTAACTTTGAATTGAGAATCTACCTTTGTAAAATTGGAAGATCTTGGGAACCCTATGGAGGAAAAGAATTTATAGATGAATACTAACATATCTTAGTGGTCAAGGCCCAATAGCTATGGTGAATTGAAGATCTTATAGTGAAACCCTTCTTCTTCTTCCTTAGCTTTAGAGAGAGAAATTTTGTGCATGAACTTGGAGGAAAATTTGTGATTTAGGTGAATAATTTAGAATGAGTAATTTTAGGACTTAAATAACTTATATAGGGCTTAGAATAAGGGTTAAAACAACATAACTTAGGTATCAAACACATAGGGGAAAGACTAAAATAGCCCTAAGTTAAAAGCTAAAGGGGTGACCTATATGGACCCCTAAACCGGCCGTACAAGTCTTCACTGTCCATTTGGGGATCCGCCCAGGTGACCCCAAATCCTGGTAGACCTAAACAGCCAGACCACTAAACCTAAATGAGCCGTGGACTCCTAAGCGGACTGTTCAGAGTTCCATGAAGGCTTTATGGTCCGTTTTGGGTTCGTGGACTTGCCAATTAACCCACTTTAACATTTTCTAAAGTCTGAAGTGTTACAATATCTCCCCTCTTTTGGAACATTAGTCCTCAAATGAAAGTCAAGCTAGCACGAAAAGAGTAGGAGAGAAACTAACAACTCAATATGACTGTAATTCATCAAAACACACATATCCAAGGAGGAAAATCGACTCCAAACTAAAGCATACTCAAAACATCATTTCATAAAACATACATGTATGCAAGTGAAAACATGAGAATAACTAAGACGCACGAAACCAAAAGAATGAACCATTAGGAGCTATTTAGCTACTCATACTTGAGAATTCACAATTCAGGTTGATTACCAAAATAAATCATGAACTTACAATTAGAATAGTTGAATACTGTAATCTTCAATTGAAAATCAAACTCAAATATCATAAACCAAACTTCAAGAATTAATTTTCAAAGATGTTTGCAAAAATATCCTTAAAGTAAAAACAAAATATCCTTAAGTGTCTAACAATCAAAAAACAAAATATACAACTTATATTTATAGAAACGAATCGTAAACTAAGTAGGAAATGAAAATATAGGAAATTGTGGTTTGGACACGATTTCAATCGATGACAGCAACCTATAGACTGTGGATCAGCTAACGGTCTGTGGTTATCCTCTGTGGTTCATTAGTTTGCCAAAAAATCATGGTCTTCTATCGACGGTCATTACCGATGGTCCGTAGGTCCATTCACGGACCGTCTTGTTCCTTCGTGGTTCAAGTAATAGAACTCAACTTTCTAAATCAAATGATGGACACTGATCGACGGTCCGTCACTCAATCTACGGGGCGTCGTTTGCCTCCGTGGTTCTACACTTAGTTAGATTTCCTTGAACAGCAAAATATGTCTGGAATGGTGGCAGTATAGGCCGGGCAATGACACATGCTGGTACTGGAAGAAAATTTGTAACATAAAAGAGAAATTCAAACATGGAGTACAAATGGTTATGTGGGGCAGGATCATAATGGCCATGGTGGAGAAGAGTGTGAAGTAGAACTAATATACCCAAGCATGGATTTGTAAGCTGGATTGCAATGCATGGAAGGTTGTTGACAAGGGTGAGACTAGCAAGGATGAAATAGGAACATGAAACAAGTTGCTTATTGTGTGGAGATCACGAGGAGACAACAGAGCACCTATTCTTTGAATGCGTGTATGCACATAAGTGTCTGTTGGAGATACAACAATGGCTAGGCGAAACAATGCAAAAGACATCACTGCAAAGTATATGGGGAAGATTGGCAAGGAGTGCAAAAAGCAAGATAAGAAGAGCTTTCCTATGGGCAGTGCTGGCAGGAGTGATTTATGGGATATGGACAGCAAGAACTGAAGCATTGTGGCAGGAAAGAGTAGCCCAGCCACACATGATCATACGAGAAGTTAAAGAGGGATGCAAATATAGAATATTAGAGATAGTGAATAGGAAAAAGAAGTGTAAAGAGAAAAAATGGATAGAACATATATACAAAAAGTAGAGAGTGGTCGGGGGAAACTAGGGATAGGCTAAGTTTAAATTTTTGTTTTTTGTAGTACTGTTTTCCTGTTATATTTAAGGAAGCATAGTAGAGGGCATAGATTGTATTTGATGGAGATTGGGGTTTTATGAATAAAATTTGTTTGTTCGACCAAAAAAAGAACTCACGATCCACACCTCTCTACTTACGGCTTGTCGACTAGATGACAACTGGTGGTTTGGATCCGTCAACTGCCATTTTTGCTACTTCAGCTCTTTTCTCACTCAACTGCTCCAAACTTATTTCCTGAAAAAATTACATCAAAGTACCATCATATCTAATAACAAAATGTACAAGACTCACACAAACTTCAAGTATAATGCATCAAAAATACCGTAAAATCACGGTTTATCAAGCCACGTCGAGTAGAGTCTTGTTCATGAGTGTGAAGCACACCATATTTATGAATGAGAGGCTATAAGATGTTAAGAAATCTCCACTTCTTTTATCATTCTAAATTCGTGTGATAGAGTTTAACTCTATATGTCTCTCCTAATCTCTATACGATGCTTTTTAGGTTATGGCTACTCTAAGGGGATATGCTAGATGGAATGCATGAGAGAATGTGGAACGAGTAGGTGACTAATGAGGAGTTTAGGGGTGTTTTTCAAGTGTTGTCTCATGTAACGACCCGAGAGCACCCCCTAGCCGTTACCAGCGTATTCGACCTCTCGGAGGTCTTATACAAGCCCTTAGCATTCGTCATAGCATTTATCAGAGAAAAATAGCGGAAAATTTAAAACTTTTTCATAATATAACACAAGACTTAAAAATTCACCTCATTTAAACCTTTAATACAAAATCGGAGTACTATGTCTCAAGGTTGCCATCTTAAAACACGACTACAACACAAGAGGGACACAACCCTTACAATACAAAATAAACTACTATCTAGTACATTGAACTTAAGGAAACTCTTTAACATAAAGGTCCTTGAATCTTTAAGGACACACCCGAACTTGGGAATAGTAAGCCAAGCTCATCACTTCTAGGAAAGGCCCTTTAACCACTACCACCTACAGTTGGTGTAAAAATATGAAGAAGAATGGTGTTAGTACAAGAATGCACTAAGTATGATAACCATGCAAAAACATGCTTTTAAAAGGACATTTAGTTGGAAACCATGCATCTTGCCTTTTTAGAGAAACTTCAAGAACATTTAGTACAATAGGCACAATATAAACCACATACATCATCATACACACGAAAACCATTCATAATAGCACATAGAGCCACGTATAACATTTTAGGCACATTCAATACATACAATACATTACCTTCCTCTTTATCTTAACTCCTTTCCTCAAGCAACCCTTAGGGAATACTTGGCGTAATGTCTTATATATAGCCTTCATCATTCCAACCACATATATTCATAGAGTCAAAAGCACACCATAAGACATAGTCTTCACATATGAACCATCACCTAAGACAACCCTTAAGTCACACTAGTGCAATGTGCAAGTAGCATCCCATAATACTACTCACAGCAAGTGTTCCTAAGAAGCCACCATAGACTAGGCATATCATATTCAACAAGTCATAACATCTTCATTTAACATTAGACATAAGACCAACATACTTCATAACATCATATAAGGACTCATTCCTTTACTACATCATTAGTCATAACTCATTTAGTTCATATTATAGGTAAACCACCCTCACAACCCCTTCACAAGCTCACTTGTGCAATGTACACATGGAGTCCCATACCCCCACATATACTAAGCAAACCCATTAAGAAGTCATAAGTGTAATTCACATGCATAATCATACTTCATGTCTTGACATAAGTAAAGTCAACCTTAACATGCTTTCATATTAACATACATAGACCATAGTCTTCATTACATAAAGAGCCTAATCATAACCTCTCTTAGAGTACACTTGTGCAATACATAAGTAGGGTCCATAGTCCTACCTACACTAAGTAACTCTCCAAGAAATCATGACTAGAGTTCATATTCTTATCTTAGTTCATTCTTAACTTTCGGGATACATTTCCATAACCGACATAGACCATGTGAGCTACATGGAATCCGGTGTTCTACTGCCATACCGAAAAGAGAGGGTACTACTTGCCAAGGTAGGACCTACATACATAATAGCTATCTAGTGGATCCACTAAGATAAGACCTACGGGGGCACGTAGTTATGGAACAAGGAGATTGCTACTAGAAACCTTGACTTACTAGGCATGGAGGTTTCCATCTCATGAGACATCTATGTTGGGAACCCGGATTTGCTAAACATGAAAGTTCTCTTGTGGGAAGCCGAACTTGCTAAACGTGCAGCCCCCACTCTCATTTTTCATGTTCACTCGGTGCTAAGCTCCAACTCCCTTTTTAAACATCTTTAAGCCTTTATTTAACATTAGTTCATAAAATAGGATTTAGGGACTTAACCCCTCATATCATATAGCTCAAAGGTTTCTAAGAGAATGACCTTTCATCATAGAACCTACATTATGTGAGAATGACCTTTCACACAGTCATACCATATTCATAACATAGTCTAGTTTAGAGTACAATTGAGGAAACCTTTCAAGAGACTCACTTTCACTAGATTATCATAAACCTTATTCATTCATTCATTCATGTGTGTGTGTGTACATATGTGAGAAAGCCTCTCACATAAACACCTTTATACAACACATATTCATACCTTGCTAATCATACACTTTGCATGCATAATAAGATGTAAGGGTGCATATAAGAGTTAACCTTTCAATATACACCATAACACATCATATTCATAGCTATACATGTAGAGTGTGTATGTGCATGTTGGTCCTCATAGTGACATAATAGCAACAACATTGATATTGAGTGCACTTCCCTTCAAGGGATCACAACACATTCACAATGTCCCCAAATCATGAGCAATTCACATATAAAGCCTTTAGGGATTTGAGACCACACACCCACACTTCATCATAGGAGACAAGGACACATTCAACATTGAATAGGTACTCCTAACATGTATATGATCAAACATTCATATAGGGGTCATATAGGTAGGGGTCATTCCACAATAGTACTTAACATAATCAATCATGTAGACCACACCTTATCCCTAACATTATCATTCACATTATACTCCTCATCATCAACACACTTTAAACATCATGCTAGCATTGAAGATTTCATACATAACCTTCATAGCACAACTTCATAAACATATGCATCATAATCGTCAATTCACTTCACATCTATTGCCTTCAAGGCCTTGATCTTCAACATGCATAGATGGACAAGACGTAAACACCACCACCATAAGTGGACCAAACCACACAACATCAATTTTTATACTATAAACTAGAAGTTAGGTCAACTTACCCATTCTCCAAGCCATGATCACCATGGATCAATCCTCAAAAATTCATAATCAATTGACATAGATAGAAATAGGAATAAAAATTGTAATTCAATAACATATACATAATCTAAGTACAATTCTATAAACAAAGGGATCAACCCATAACTTTGCCCATAAGGCCATAATTCTCAATTCATCAATATACCAACAATTCAACATGAATAAGTATAGATAATAATAGGAAACATCAATACAATCTAATCTAAATATAATTTCACCAATAGAGATCATATTCACAAAGACCCACATCATATGCCAATTTTCGAGAATTTGGGGATCATAGGTTCTTCAAGAATTCCTTTGAAAATTGTCTTAAAAACCTTAATTCCACATTAATTCATCAATAGAATGATTTAGAAAATTGTTTGACAAGGGACCTATGTTTAGATTGAAAATTGGAAATTTTGGTCTTTGAATCACTTTTGAAAAATCTTTGATAGAACTCCTTGAATGAGAGGTTATTCAAGAATCAAGAGTTACCATACCTTAATTATTGAAGACCCATGAAATTGAAGAAGAAATCAGTTGAAAACCCATCTTCTAGCTTGAGCTTCATCAAGGTCTTCAATGCAGTTTTTGAGAGAATCTATTTTGAGAGGGAAGGGTCAATTTGAAGAAGAATGGGGTCTAATTCTAGGTTTTTGAAGTTTCAACCAACTTAAAATACCCTAAAATAGGTAGAATAACTGTTTATAATAATTCCCCAAAGTACCCAAAGTACCCCTCACTTAGTTGGACCTTTTAAACAAGTCAAACTTGAGTTTTATTTTCACAGATTTCGTCGGGAAACAAGTTTGCGACGCGGAGGTGTTCCCATAAGTTTCTGGAAATTAAATTTCGTGACAGTAGAGTCTGTGACGCGAACCAAACTTTTGGCCCTTGGTGGAGCTAGTACGCAATGCGGACATGCTCCCTCCATGAGCAACTTCAAGCTACCTTGACAACTTGTTTGGCCAAGGGTTGGGGTCCTTCTCGGGGACCCTTAGGGTGGTCTCGGGGAGTCGTGGACGTTTTGACCCTAAAAACATTTATGAAGATACTAGGGTCACCTCCACTAATTTTAGACTCCAAACAACACATAAAAACATGAACAACATACTAGAACACACTAACACGTAAAAGACTAGTTTCCGAACGTCTTGGTCGTCCCTTGACGTTTGACTTCCAAACTCTTTAAAACTGACTAAAAAGGCTATTGTTCATTATTTTAACAAGTTATTAATACATAAAACCCATGTGAGGCTCTACTTTATCCTACTTCATTTTGAGGGTCGTTACAACTCAAGACATGAAGGCTCAAGCCAATAGGGAGGTTATGGTCCATGTAAACGCAAATGTGGGTACAACAACAACTAGAATTAAATTTTTGGTGTTTTAAGGTTCCAAGGTTGAGGAAGATCTTCAAGAGTTCATTGATGAGATGTATAACGTGTTGATGATCATGGGAGTGACACCGGTGGAAAATGAGAAATTGCTCGCTTATCAACTTAAGGGTGTTGCTCAAGCATGGTTCAACTAATGGAAAGAAGAGAGGGCAGTTGATGCGGGTCCTCTTGATTGGGAAAATTTTAAGGTTTCTTTCCTTGATATGTTATTTCCCCTTGAGATCAGGGAGGAAAAAGTAGTTGAATTCATCAAAATTCATAAAGGAAACATGAGCGTGAAGGAGTATGCTTTGAAGTTCACATAATTGTCTTGATATGCTGCTGCCATTGTTGCCGACCCTAGGACAAGGTTGAGTAAGTTTGTTTCGGGCGTGTCCGAAATGGTGATTAAGCAATGTTGTACTGCCATGCTTATCAATGACATGTACATTTATCTCCTAATGGTTCATGCTCAACAAATCTTCAGTCTAATTCCTTCTTAATAGTACTTGGGAGCTTGTAATCTAGACACACTGTTGCAAAGTCTTTAAGATATTTAGTCAGATCTTCAAAAGGTAGACCACCGATTAGACCCTTCATACATAGTAAGTGCAATATCATTGGGGATGTTTATAGTAGCATTTCCAATAAGTGAAGGTGGACTAATTTCCTCATAATGGCCTACTTGTTAATCAACCTCAACTACCAACAAACAACATTTATTGTAAACCATTATAAAATTTAACCTTCATTGCCTAAATATTCTTTCTATTTCCCGGTAAATTGGAATCAAGGGAGATACATGACTCCTAGTATCGAGCATAAATTGTGGAAAATCCTGCAATGAACAAAAACAATAACTAATGGATTCGCAAAGGAAATTAATAGTTACCTATGGATTTCTATAGATTACAAAACTCTAAATCACACTCCTCACAAGTGTGCCATAATTTTGATATCGCCCAAATTACACCCTTTTATGGATTAAATCGGTTGATTCCAAAATAGAGTAAAATAGCTGGGTTGAGGTCGAATCCTATTGTGAGCATACAAGATTTCTTTTATAATTTGATATTGAAATTCAAATCAATAACTATTATCAAATAAATTTGAATGTATGAGAATCTACTAACTATTTTAACTACTTGGATTTTATCAATAAGAAAAATGAATTCACAATTCTTAGATATTGAACTAGTATTAGTTCATTCATTTGTGTTTAGTGCAAAATTGATGAATCTATAAGTATCTAAAAGCCTCTCAGTCCAATTAAGAGAATATCACTCTAAGTTCTTTGTTTGTTCTGGGTGTCGAATTGATTTGTTCAAGCATTAAAAGTCTCAAGTAAACTATCCTCTCTTAAGCTCAAGTTATTAGATTGTAGTTGGTATCACCAAATTCTTGTTAATGATTAGTTCCCTAATATGTATTTCTATGGTCAAACAAGTTAGAATACGAGCCAATTCTTCATAAAGTTTTCAACCATTTAAAGATATCGTTAATTGTGAAAGGAACTTAATATACAATTATCACTCCTTCATCAAAAGATATTTATTCTAAAGAGTTTCTTATCAGTACCCCTACTCTAACTTTCATAACTCTATTTATGAGTTTAGCTACTTATAACGAGGGGTAAATAATAACTATAATAAATTATACTGCAATAAATTTTACTACTAAAGAAGATGAATTTTAAATTTTTTTATAACAACCTTTGATTAATGCAGCTTTTTCAAGAGAATATTGTTCATGCCACAATAGTCTACTAAAATTGTAAAGTAAATCCTAAAAACTAAGAGCAATGAACTCAAATATCTAAGACTAAGTTATAATCCTCTACTAGTGACTCGTAACCATAAAAATGTTATCCAAAGACTTACATAGTAAGGTTTAAGTCCTAATCCCAATTGTACTCTACTTTGAATGGATCAAACCTAGGTCGATACACAAGGAGATCCAATATGAGGCCCGTCGCGCAGAGTAGTGGTACATGTCAAGGGGTCCATCACAGACTCAACCTCCTTTCTTGAGTTTAAATGTTTAATTCTTGTGTGGGGGTGCGCGAAGCTCATCTAATGGTCTTTACTGTAGCTAGTTTTGCTCCGTTTTAGTTTAGGTTACTTAGATTTGCATTCTAATCTATCCTATGGAACTTTTCTTGTTGTTTTTTTTGTGTGCTTAAAATCAAATTAATAATGTACATTATATCGTCACAACATATTATCAATAAATATACGAATATTATACAGAAAACATAGCTAAAACATGAGTAAAATATAGTATTCAAATGCGTAAATACACCTTAAATAATAGATCCACATACAAAAGTCCCAACAAGAGAAGTGGTTGAAAATCATCAAAGAGAATGGGATTATGGTCTAGGACAAGTCATCATAGTGATAACCTTACTTAGAAAACTATTGATTCCAATATCTAGGTTCAAGGAAATCAAACAAAGTCATCGATAAGTATTCAACATTGTGAAAATGAACTTTTGGCCCATTCATGATGAGACAATGTCCAGTATCATGGTTGAAGTGTAATACATTTAAATATCTTCTACGTTTGATACAAGGTGTATAAAGTAGTGTATCTATAGGATAATGCGTTTAGAAATCAACTTTTTAAATGTAAAGTGTAAATCACTTCAAGAAAACTTTAGTAAGGCCAATTCTCTATGCATTTATGAACAAGGTAGTGGTCATCTATAAAATGAACAAAATTATGAGAAAAAAATATTAAGAGGTTAATTGTGTGACTTATATATCTAGATATACACAAAAGTTTGAAGCTTTCAAAGATATTAAATTAATTGATTGACCGAGTATATCCTATATATGTTATCTATAAAAAGTTCAAAGGGAACCCTACTTATCTAGATGCATTTAATTCTTACTTATAGATCACATATTTTTTATGCATATGTTTTCATAATATATTCATTCCCCATTCATACGGAGGATTATTTGATTTTGATTTTTTAAAAAGTTTTAAAGATATGATGTAATATGAATGAAAATCTAGGGAAATTGGAGGGAAATTTGAAACTCGAATTCATTTAGGTAGGAGCTTTCTCCCTCATTATAGATATAAATGAGAACTTTTGTGCTTATATATATATATAACCACCTCTTCTAGCACTTAAAAACTTGAGAAGAGAGTCTCTCTCACATCGTATTTAGCGTCGCTCGCTCGACTTGACTTCAACTGAGCACAACATTTTACCCTTAAATTGACGGCCAAATTGAATGTATGATCTGGCTACTCAAGGACATTTTATAAACGCGTGTTTTAGGTTTTTGATAACGCTCAAACTACTCATAGTACAATTAAATGAGTAAGCGATCACCATCAATATAAATATCCTACAATTGAGTCGAGGTCGAATCACACAGGGAGTTATTTAAATCCAAATCTTCATACATTTTGTGACTACCTTGTGAGGGTGTTCAACCATCTTGGTACCATTTGAGACTATATTGTTTGTTGTCAACCTTATTGAAACCTCTTGAACCAAATATATCCCTAACTTCTCAGCCATAGATCTTTTTCTAAGCATTGGTTTGTTTCAATAGCCTACAAAGGCCAAAATACTTAGTTGGTGTGGGGAGATGAATGAGGAAAGAAAGCCAAGTGAAAAAAATAGAGAGAATCAACCTTGAAGTTTGTAGGAAAAAGAAAGAAGTCCTCCTTATAAAAAAAGTGAGCAAACACATGAAAATAAATGAAAAAAGAATGTCTTGATGAAATAAAATGGTTTTCCAATAAAATGAATGAAAACTGAGGATTGAGTCTCAAAATGAAAAAAATGAAAAGAACTTGAGAAGGGGTGAAGATGAATACAACAATACATTGAAAAGGTTAAGTCAATGAGCCAAATTGACCATACATTTACCCTCATCCCCATTACAAGACTAAAAGACCCTTGAAATCTTGCTTAAACAAGGTTGTGTGATGGTTGGAAAATGTGGGCGAACCTATAGGATGAAGCTTGCATATATTTCTCTTTAGGAGAGTGAGAATTGTATTGATTCATAACTTCTTTGTTTATATGATTTGTGAGAGAATTAAATCATTTTTGTCCTGAGGGCGTTTGAAATATGTTGTAGAAACATGGTTTTCATTGTAAGGGAGCATTAGTTATCTTGAGCTTGTATTGATATCGGCTAGTCATCATTTGAAGTTTCTTGAGAATGTTTGAGATATTGCATATACTTGTTAGTAGTTTTGTGATGGCACTTGCATGTTCAGTCACATTGAGATCTGTTGTAGACACCCTTATTAAACTGAATGTGTTCTTGATTTACTTGAGTACAAGCAAATGTTTAAGTTGGGGGGTGTTGATGAGTTGTAGATTTCCACTCATTTGAGGCCTTTTTAGTTAACAATTAGTGTCATCAATGTCTATTTATGTCCTATTCTGATGATATTTTGATGTTTTACATCTATGAAGCCTAAAGGAAAAGGAAAGGGTGAATTTATGAAAAAAAAGACATCGAAAAGAGTGTAAACTCCTAACTGAGGATCACCTAACACAAAGGGCGGATCACCCAAATGGTTGGGCCTTGCCTAAAGTGACAATGTTCACTTATGAAAATATTCAAGGTAGATCAACGAAGAAAAGTTCAGAAGGTAATTCACCATAAGGGTAGGGTGAGCTAGAAGTTCCATCGCCGAAGGTGACAGACTTTTGAGTTAAAATGAAGGTCGAATGGGCGAACAAAGTGGTAATCAATGACTCGCCGAACGTCAAAGGCCTCCATATAAGGTTCAAACACCTGAAGTCTAAAGACAAGGAAGGGTGAGCTAAAGAGCAAACAACAATCCGTGGAATCATTAAGGTGATCTCAACTAACGTCACCGAATAGGTCGCACATGGATTATCAGAATTATTTTTGGGAAAACTATAAATGGTAATAATGAGAGAGAAAATAGAGGAGAATATTTCATCTTATTATGTATTATAAGTTTTTATATTGAGAAATAGACTCTTTCCTGCTTTTCTCTTAGTTTTAGGGTTTTGAATAATCTTGTAATTGGGAATTAAGGGTTGAATTCAAAGTGGGTGTTGAAGATTATTGCTAAGCATCAACACATGAATAACTTAAATCATCATTTGAATTCAAAGTTGGTGTTGAAGATAATTGCTTAGCATCAACACATTAATGACTAAAAACATAATTGGTATAATTTCTTTCCCTTTCATGATATTTGGCTAAACCCCAAAATCTAGGAGTGTGATAATGAAGTTGGGTGTTGATTTAATTTAGTGGGTATATTATCTTGCTCTATTTTTCTGCAGTTCATTCATGGTTTTGAGATATCTAGAATGGGATAATTTATGGTTTAAGGTTGCAAACTCAATCCTAGCTTAGATCATTGATTTATGCTTGAAAGAGATTAGTTGAAGTAGGTAAGTAGCTTGATCAAATTAGGGTTGTAGTTTTCTTGAAAGAGAAATTGTGGTTCAATTATAATTTCCAAACCTGCTCAAAAGAGAGATTTTGGTAAGGTATTAGGTTGATTTGTGATGTACATTGATGAGGCCAAAAGGAGATTATATGATATTATACTTTGATATCGAAAGAATAAATGTTTGTCTAGCATTATTGATCAAGCACTTGTACTCATATTTGATATTTATACCAACTCCCAAACCCCTAGATCATCTCTTACTTGTTTAAATCCCTATTTTTATTTTAATTGTAGTAATTGATACAGAAACTCTTTTAGTAAATTTGATGGAATCATCCACCCATTCGTCCTAATTGCTACAATGAATTGTTTTGCATTCTTAATTTCCTGATTGAATTCTTTACATTATATCACTCCTTGTGGGATTCAACCCCGACTCTTTAGTTGGGTATTTTTATGGCTAACTATTGCTTACTCTTCTAATTGTTTTAGTGTAATTTGAGAAATATCATAGAACTTGATATGTTATATTTTGATATTATTCTTGGGATGAATTGGCTTCATGCATGTTATGCTTCCATTGATTATAAGACCTGATGGTCACATTAAAGGTTCTGAACGAACCTATCATATCATGGGAAGGCAGGAAATTATCCGCTTATATGTTGCCCAAAAGCTAGAAAAATGGTTTCTAAGGGTTGCATTTATCATCTTTTTGGGGTTAGGCTTACAAATTTAAAACCCCCCACTCTTGCGTGATTTCTGATTATATATGAGCTTCTGGAAGTGTTTCCAAATAATCTTCCTTGTAATCCTCCCGAAAGGTAAATAGACTTCGATTTTGACCTTCCCCTATATATGCGGCCTAATTATCTTCCTCCTCACTTATGGACCCGGCAAAACTTAAGGAAATAAAGGATAAACTGAAGGATATGTTAAATAAGTATTTTATTAGACTAAGTATCTCTCTTTGGGGTGCTCCAGTATGGTTTGTTCGAAATAAGGACGGTTCCCTCTGAATGTGCTTTGACTATCATCAATTAAATAAGGTCACAATAAAGAATAAATGTCTTATTCAAAGGATATAGTACTTGTTTGATCAACTCCAAGGAGAGAATTACTTCTCTAAGATTGACCTTCAGTCGTGTTATCTCCAATTGAGGGTGAAGGAGAATGACATTCCAAAGATGGCTTTTCAAAATTGGTATGGACATTACGAGTTTTTGGTGATGTCTTTGGTTTGACTAATTCCCTTATGTCGCTCATGGATTTGATGAATAGGGTCTTCAAGCAATATCTTGACATGTTTGTGATTGTGTTTATCGATGATATGATTTACTCACGGATATAGGATGAGAATTTGAGGATTGTGTTGCAAGTTCTCAAGGATCATTAAATATATGTAAAGATTTGAATGTGTGAGTTTTCGTTGAGGTCTATTTCTTTCCTTGGCAATATTGTCTCAGGTGAAAGTATTCAAGTCGATCTTAGGAAGGCCGAGGTGATTAGGAATTGGCGTAGACCTTTGTTTGCTTAAGATATATGAACTTTCTTGGGTTTAGCCAATTATAATAGAAGGTTTGTGGAAGGATTTTTCTCTATTGTTTCAACTTTGATTGCATTGACTCAAAATAAGGTAAAATTTCTATGGTCGGAAGCTTGTGAGAAGAGTTTCCAAGAGTTGAAGTATAGACTCACTTAAACCCCTATTTTGACATTAACAAAAGGATCAGAAGGTTTGTGGTTTATTATGGTGCTTCACGAATTGGTCTTGGTTGTGTTTTGATTATTCATGGGGAAGTCATCACTTATGCTTCAAGGCAATTAAAGGTTCATGAAAGGAATTATCTGACTCATGATTTGGAGTTAGCGGCGGTAGTTTTTGCCTTAAAGATTTGGAGACATTACTTGTATGGTGTTCATGTAGATGTGTTTATCGACCACAAGAGTTTGAAGTATCCATTCACTTAAAAGGATTTTAATCTTCACCAATGAAGATGGCTTGAGTTATTGAAGGATTACGACAAACGTGCCTTATCACTCCACTAAAGTTAATGTGGTGGCGGATGCTCGTAGCAACTATCGATGGGAAGTGTTGCTCATGTTAAGGATAATAAGAAAAAGTTTGTTCGTGATATTCATATATTGGTCGGATTGGGGGTTTGCTTGGTCGATTTTAATGAAGGTTGTATGATTGTTCACATTAGTTCAGAATCACCTCTTGTATCCAATATGAAGAAGGCTAAGAAAGATCTTGATCCCGTTTTGGTGGATTTGAAGAAATCAGTTTCCAAAAAAGCCATTAAGTCCTTTTCCTAAGGGGGGATGTTGATGAGTTTAGAAATCATATTCTAAGCTCAAAGTTCTTAGTATTCTATTCACTTGGGAGCCACAAAGATGTATTGTGATGTGTGAGAAGTCCATTGGTGGAATGGGATGAAGAAGGATATTGAAGAATTTGTGGCTAGATATTTGAATTGTCAAAAAATGGAAGTTGTGCATTAGAAGTCGGGTGGTGTAACACCTTGAATCCGAAAGAGGGCACCATAGAATATTTTAAGGATCCCTGGTACCATCCACATGGGCCAACCACGGTCCGTGGGTAGTACCACGGACCATAGGTGGGTCCATGGATTGACCACTCAAAAAGTTGTCTAGGGCAAGAACCACCAATGGAGCTACGGATTGTCAGTGGGTCCACGGTCCGTGGTCCAAGGGTCCATAGATCGACCAAAACTCTCTGACCACTAACAACGGTCCACCAAGACGGACCATTGGTAGACCACGGTCCATTGACTGGGGTCTATGGTTGATAGGTCGGTGGGCAATTGACAGTTATTTCAGGGGAAGTTGGGTCTTTCCCTAATTAATTAACTCCTATACTACGTCGTTTTACCCTTCACTAAGACCCTTATATAAGTATTTTCAACCCCCAAATTAGCCCATTCTTTCAAAATCACAAAAGAAGATCAATTCTCCTCTAAAAGATATTTCTCTCTTTAGAAACTTGAAGAAGAAGAAGGATTCAACCTAGGGTTTGAAGTGAAGCTCTCAATTCCTCCATTGAAGGCTAGCATTTTGACTCAAGGTATGGTAGTTTTCATCCATGGATTCCTTGCATTCATGGATTTCCCAAATTCCTCTATTTCTGAAGGTAGAATTCCCTAATTGAGTTAGGGTTTTCTTCTATTATCTTGGGTTCTTTTCATTTTTGATTTAAATGATTCATTTATGATCTTTTATGCATGAATTGATGAAATACTATGATTTCTCCCATGAAACCATGTAATCCCCATGTTTTCAAGTTATGAATCATATAATATGGGATTTTGACCTTAAATGAAGAGTTTTATGAAGTTAAGCACGTATTACTAGTTTTACATGAATTTATGATGAAATCCATGTCTAACCCATGTTTTCTAAGTATTGATGATTGAAAGTGAGTTTTGAATCTCAAGAGGTAAAATATGAAATTATGCATTTTCTTACGAAATCAATGCAAATGTTGTAAGGATGCTTTGAGAGTAAAGTAGCAATGATGATGATCATAATGTGTTATTGAAAGGATTTTCTCATGTACGCATAAGGGCAAGATGTGAAAGGTTTTCTCACATAGAATTGATTCTTAGGTTGAAAGGCTTTCTCACCTATTTGAATCAAAGAGTAAGAGTTATCCTAATGAAACTAGCTTGGATTGGTTATCCTAGGTTTCCTTTCAATGAGTAATAAGGTTAAGTAAGAAATGACTATTCCGTAGGATTTATGCTTAGCACCGAGAGGATATTGAGATGGAGGCTCTCCCGTTAGAAGAGGTTGGGTTTCTAAAAGCAATCTCTTTATCCCTTACCTATGTTCCCCCATAAGATGCTTGTCTCAAGAGACATCAGCTAGCTGGTCCACTTAAGCTAGAAGTTCATGGTTCTACCTTGGCAAGTAGGACAACCCTTTTCGGTGTGGGAGACACCGGGGGATCATGTTATAGCTTACATGATATCTATGTAGGTTAACGCTAATTCCCCACATTAATAATGAACTAAGGTTACTTCAAGACGTATCACATATGCGTTCAAAGGTATTAAAGATGATGTTATCTTGCATTGATCATGGTTTTATGTCTTATGTTTAATAATTATCTTATATCATGTTTTAGCTTGGTCAATTGCATGTCATGAAATGAAATGTCCCTTTTAGCATGATTTAAATGTTTTATGCATGGCTATCATACTTGGTACATTGTTTTGTACTAACACATACTCTTGCCTACATTTCCCCAACTGTAGGGTCCGACAGTTAGGGTCATCAGTTTCGTGGCTAGAGTACGATTGAGATATTCTGAGCTTTGGTGAGTCCTCATGCTTCAAGGAAGAAATTTATTGTTTCATTTTCTTTCATGTATTTCTCTTTTGGGCATGATATATGAGCTAGGCCCAATTTCATTCTATTGTATTAGATGGCTATGATGAGATAAATGTAGTAGACTTCCGCTTTGCCCTTATAAAATGTTTTGGACTTGGACGATTGTTTTACTCTTAGTATTCTATTTCTTGTTTTATGATAGCTAAGTGGCTTGTATGGAGTCCTTCGAGGTTTTATATGCCATGTTACATCTAGGGGGTACCTTTTGGTCGTGAAAAATTTGGTATCAGAGCATAAGGTTTAGAATTGTCTTAGAATGACTCATAAGCCACGTCTAGTAGAGTTTTGTTCATGAGTGTGAAGCATGCCATATTTATGAATGAGAGGCTACAACATAATTAGGAAACTCCACTTCTTTCAGTACTCTTAAGTCGTGCGATACAATTTAACTCTATAAGGTCTCTCTCCAAATCCTTATCCAATTCTCTATAGGATATGACTACTCAAAGAGCTTATGCTACAAGGAATGTGAGAGAGAATGTGGAACAAAAAGCTCCTCCCCAAGCTCCTCAAGTTCCGATCGATCCTTTGGCTGAGTAAGTGTCTAATGCGGTGTTTAGGCCTGCTTTTCAAGTGTTGGCTCAAGCCATTACGACCCATGCCAATAGGGAGGGTGCGGTTCCTATGAACCCAAATGTGGACACAATGGCTTCTAGAGTGAGGGACTTTACTAAGATAAATCCTTCGGAGTTTCATGGTTCTAAGGTTGAGGAAGATCCTCAAGAGTTCATAGATGAAGGCTATACGATTTTGATGATCATGGGAGTTACGCCGGTGGAAAAAGTGGAGTTGGCTGCTTATCAACTAAAAGGTGTGGCTTAAATATGGTATAAACAATGGAAGGAAGGGAGACCGAAAGATGCGGGTCCTCTTGATTAGGAGAAGTTTAAGGCCGCTTTTCTTGATAGGTTCTTTCCCCTTGAGATGAGGGAAGACAAAGTGCTTGAGTTCATTAACCTTCGACAAGGAAGTGTTAGTGTGAGGGAATATGCTCTAAAGTTCATACAATTGTCTAAGTATGCTCTATAAATTTGAATCTAGGATGAGTAAGTTCATTTCGTGTGTGTCCGAAATGGTGGTGAAAGAGTGCCGAACCGCTATGCTCATTAATTTCATGGACATCTCTTGTCTCATGGTTCATGCACAACAAATTGAGGAGGAGAAACATAAGGAAAAGTCTAGAGAGGTAAAAAGGGTTAATACCGGTGATGGTAATTTCTCACAAGCAAGGTCCGATGGACATCGTCGTCCTAGATTCCGACAAAGGTTTTCCGATCAAAGTTCCTCCATTGCTCCTCCTAAGTTCAACAAAGATAGGGTGTATAACTCTAAGCCTCAAGGAGGTAATGGTAGTGGATCTTTATTGCCCATGTCTACTTGTACTAAGTGCGGAAGAAAGCACGAGGGTAAGTGCCTAGCCGGCACGAATTGTTGCTTTGGTTGTGGTAAAAGTGGCCACAAATTGAGAGATTCCCCAATGCTTACGACTAAATGAAGAGAGGCCAAACAAGCTACTAATAGTGGTTCAGTTCCCTATGCTCCTAAGCAAAACCGATCCTATGCACTTCAGACTCATGGTGAACAAAAGGGTTCTCCCGATTTGGTTACCAGTATGTTGAATGTTTTCCATCTTGACATTTATGCTTTACTTGATCCCTGTGATACCTTGTCTTTTGTGATGCCATATGTCGCTAAGAGGTTCGATGTTCTTCCAAATGTGTTATTACAACCTTTTTCTGTCTCTACTCCTGTTGGTGATTCTATTGTGGCTAAGAGGGTCTATAGAAAGTTTCCTGTTTCCTTGTTCCATAGAGTTACTCTTGTTGACTTGGTAGAGCTTGATATACTAGATTTTGATGTTATCATGGGTATGGATTGGCTGCACTCATGTTATGCTTCTATTTATTGTAGAACTTGTGCAGTCAAGTTTCAGTTCCCGAATGAGCCTTTCTGGAATGGAATAGGGGAAATTCTATGCCTAAGGGTTAGCTTGTCTCTTGTCCTAAACCTAGAAAGATGATCTCTAAGGGTTGCATTTACCATCTAGTTAGGGTGAGGGATGTAGATTCTGAAACCCCTACTCTTGAGTCGGTCCCCATTGTAAATGAGTTTCCGAAAGTGTTCCAGATGACTTACCCAATATTCCTCCCATGCGGGAAATAAACTTGGGTATTGACCTTCTCCCAGATACGCAACCTATTTCTATTCCTCCTTACCGAATGGCTTTGACATAACTTAAGGAGTTGAAAGAGCAATTGAAAGATTTGTTGGATAAGGTTTTCATTCGACCGAGTATCTCTTCATAGGGTGCTCCAGTTTTGTTTGTTAGAAAGAAAGATGGTTGTTTTCGTATGTGTATTGACTATTTTCAGTTGAATAAGGTGAACATTAAGAATAAGTATCCTCTTCCAAGGATATATGATTTATTTGGCAAACTTCAAGGAGCAAGTTATTTCTCTAGAATTTACCTTAGAGAGGGTTATCACCAATTGAGGGTGAAGGAAGATGACATTCCGAAGATGACTTTTCGAACTTGGTATGATCATTATGAATTTTTGGTCATGTTGTTTGGGTTGACTAATGCTCCGGCGGCATTTATGGATTTGATGAATAAGGTGTTTAAACTGTACCTTTAAATGTTTTTGAATGTGTTCATTCATGATATTGTGATCTATTCAAGGAGTGAGAATTAGCATATTGGTCATTTGAGGACCATGTTGCAAGTTCATAAGGACCAACAACTCTTTGCAAAGTTTAGCAAATGTGAATTTTGGCTAAGGTCCGTATCTTTTCTTGGTCACATTGTTTCAAGTAAGGGTCTTGAGGTAGATCTTAAGAAGACGGATGCAGTCAATAATTTCCCTAGACCTCTGACTCCTTCGGATATTAGAAGTTTCTTGGGTTTAGCCGGTTACTATAAAAGATATGTTGAGGGATTCTCTTCAATTGCCTCTCCTTTGACGGCATTGAATCAAAAGAAGGCCAAGTTCTTATGGTTTGAAGAGAGTATGAGAAGAGTTACCAAGAGTTGAAAGATAGGCTTACTTTCGCTCCGGTGTTGACTTTACCAGAAGGGACAGATGGCTTTGTGGTTTATTGTGATGCCTCTAGAATTGGGTTAGGGTGTATGCTCATGCAAAATGAGATAGTTGTTGCCTATGCCTTAAGGCAAGTTAAGATCGATGAAGGTAATTATCCTACTCAAGACCCTGAGTTAGCGGTAGTCATTTTTGCCTTAAAGATTTAGAGATACTATTTGTATGGAGTTCATGTTGACGTGTTTAGTGACAACAAGAGTTTTCAATATCTGTTTATTTAGAAAGATCTAAATCTTCGCCAAAGAAGGTGGCTTGAGTTATTGAAAGATTATGATATGAGTGTTCTCTATCACCCTGGTGAAACTAATGTGGTAGTAGATGCTTTTAGTCGATTATCTATGGGTAGTGTTACCCATATTGAAGAGGAAAGAAAGAGTTGGTTCGAGATGTTCATAGATTGTCCCGATTAGGTGTGCAATTAGTGGACTCCACCAAAGGCGATGTTATGGTTCACAAAGGTTCTGAATCATCTTTTGTGGAGGATGTGAAAGCCAAAAAAGGTCTTGATCCTATTTTTGTAGAATTGAAAGAGGTGGTGCTTAATAAATCCGTTGAGGATTTCTCCCAAGGGGGAGATGATGTACTTAGTTATCAAGGTTGATTATGTGTTCCAAATGTGGATGACTTGAGGGAACAAATCTTGATAGAAGCTCATAGTTCATGGTATTCCACTCACCCGGGAGCCACCAAGATGTACCGTGATTTACGGGAGGTCTATTGGTGGAATGGGATGAAGAAGAATATTGCGGGATTTGTGGCTAAGTGTCCAAATTGCCAACAAGTGAATGTTGAGCATCAGAAACCGTGAGGTTTACCCAAGACACCAACATTCTCACTTATAAGTGGGGAAGACTTTAACATGGACTTTATTTGTTGGTTTGCCTAGCACCCGGTGACAACATGAATCTATTTGAGTGATAGCAGATCATATGATGAAATTGGCTCATTTCCTTCCCGTCAAGGTTTCCTATTCGGCGGAAGAATATGTGACTAACGCATCAACTACACCTCATCCGATACTAGGTGTAGATGATCGTTAAGCAGTATAACCCCAACAATAGAGTTGGGGTCGATCCCATAGAGAGTAGTTTTATTTTGAATTCAAATATGAAGTTACAATCGTGATTTTTGTAGCTGAAGAAATATGAGTTTTCGAAAGCTATTAATAAAATTTGAAGAGTGACAATAATGTCAGGGTGGGGTTTTTAGATCAGAAAACAGCCTTAACAAATAACTAGGAACAACCAAATAGGGGAAATATACTTGGGGGATTGACCAACCAATTGCTAAATTCAACTCAATGGATGCAAATTACTAACCAAAAATGCTAACTCTTAGTGGGTAAGATCAACTTTAGATGAGGCCCTTTTCGCTCGAACAACTACCTCGTTTTCACTGAGTTCTCTCAAACCTGAATGCTCTAAACAAAAGTACTAGTGCACAACCTTACCACTTCCACTCTCTCGAGCTGGGATACATAGAATGAGTCTTGGAATTCACTCTCTCGAGCTGAATCCATCATGACCCACCAACTATGAGTGCCAACTTATCACTTTAGCTTTACACTTCTTTCTCAAGCAAGCATGAAACACTAAATTATATTGAAATAAACATGCAATGGAGTAGTTAAACCATAACGATAAGTCAGACCCACTTCAAATTAGCACTAAAATTGATAATAACCAACACCCATCAAGTCAAATTCAGCAATTAATCATATTGTCAAACCCCCAAAATTGGGGTTTTAGCTAATCATCATAAAAGAAAGAAATTTAGTACCTAATACATACTTCATAGCTAGGTATTGAAAATCGAAGTCCTAAGATGAATAAAATCTTCTTTATTACAGTACCCAAATAAAACGTCTTGCCAAAATTGCTTAAAATCAACAAGAATAGTATTTTTATTCTCTCTATTTCATTCCACCCTGAATGAATGCCTTCTCTCTCTTCTAAAAGTCAGTTTATACTAATTCAAGATATGGTATTTTTGGGTTGATTGGCGAGGAAAGTCGGGCTTCGCCGACCAGTTGGCGACTCGCCGATCGTTCTTTTCTATCATCCCTTTCTTCTTCACATTTTCCTCATTTAGACACTGTAAATTTAGGTGAGCTAGATCAGGATCACCGATCACTTCTGCGATGCGTCTTTTAGTCCTTTAGCTTGCCAATTCAATTTCATCTTGGTTTTG
This sequence comes from Solanum okadae, assembly GCA_036553675.1. Lineage (NCBI taxonomy): Eukaryota > Viridiplantae > Streptophyta > Magnoliopsida > Solanales > Solanaceae > Solanum > Solanum okadae. The sequence goes on along the minus strand of CM071684.1, from coordinate 20,690,052 downwards.
ATCAATGCGTTCGGTGGTGCAATCTTCTTTCACTGATAAAGTCGGCGTTTTGCCGATAGAGAATGCAATTTTCCTAAGTTTTTTCCATTTTAGGCTCAGTGTTCTGTAAAATTAGGCGGTCTAGGGGAAACTCGGCGATTCATTGAGATCTCTTGGTGATCGTCAGGCTTGCTTTTCTCCCCTTCTTCAGCCTGTGTTGTTCCTTTTTGTTTGTTAGTGTCGTTGCTTTGTTCCTCAAACCATACACCTGAAAATAAAGGTTTTAACATCAGTTTATGGCACAAATGAAGCATTTGAGGACACTAAATTTGTATAAACAAAGCCCCAAATGAGTCCAAATCTCGGACTCATCACTCTACCAAGTTGTACTTAAGAGAAATGGTAAAGTTGCCTGGAGTACCTTTGTCCATTATTTCTGATCGTAGTACCCGATTCACTTCAAAGTTTTGGAAGTCTTTTCAAAAGGGTCTTGGCACTAAGGTTAAGCTTATCACAACTTTTAATCCCCAATTTGATGGGCAAGCAGAGTGTACTATCCAAACTTTGGAAGATATGTTGAGGGCTTGTATGATTGATTAATTTAAGGGTAATTGGGATGACCATTTGCCACTGATTGACTTTGCATACAATAATAGCTATCACTCGAGTATGATATGGCTCCATTTGAGGCCCTATATGGTAGGAGGTGTAGATCTCCTATAGGTTGGTTTGAGATGGGCAAAATTGCCCTAATAGGTCCCGAATTGGTAAATGAGGCCATTGAGAATGTTCGACTTATAAGGGAAAGGCTGAAAATGGCTCAAAATTGGCAAAAATCATATGCCGATGTGAGAAGAAGAGATCTTGAGTTTGATGTTCATGATTGGGTTTACTTGAAAATCTAACCCATGAAGGGTGTAATGAGGTTTGGTAAGAAGGGTAAGCTTAGTCCCTGATATGTAGGCCCATATCAGATTTTGAGAAGTGTTGGTAAGGTTGCTTATGAGTTAGATTTTCTGCATGAGTTGGAATTGGTGCATCCTATTTTCCTTGTCTCTATGTTGAAGAAATGTATTGGATATCCGACATCCATAGTTCCCTTAGAAGGGTTGGGAGTTGATAAAAGTCTTTCTTATGAGGAAGTTTCGGTAGAGATTCTAGACCGGCTAGTCAAGAAGTTGAGAAAAAGAAATAGCGTTCATGAAAGTGTTGTGGAGGAATCAGTTAGTTGAGGGTTCTACTTGGGAGGCTGAGGCCGATATGATTTCCCGATATCATCATCTCTTTCCTTCTACTTCTATTGTAGCTTGAGGTAATGAGTTCCTCTTGGTTTGTCTTTTATTTTGGGAGTCATGTGTTTTATGTGTTTCCATGATTTCCTTATGTGATTTATGTTCATGAAAACTTGTACTTTGAAAGAAAATGAGTTTATATGATTGATTTTCCTCATGTTGTTGTGCATTGAGTATTAGTTGCCTATAGACTTCATGAGTTGAATTGATGAACATGCTGTAGCTATGCTTTTTGAGAACGAATTGCATATGGGCTCCATGAGATGGTGTTGAGCATGCTTTTAGCTAGGAGAAGGTAGTTCCTCCTTGAACATAAGTAATTTTGAGAATTCTCGCATATTGGGTTTCTAGATGTAGTTCCTACTTCCATATGATGCATTGAGTACGTTTAGCTTGGAGTTGCATGCATGATGGGTTGTAAGAGTTAGTTTCACCCCTCTTATTCTATTTTGAGAACGTCCTAGCTTGGAGTCGATAGTTCCTCCTTTGTTATATGTATTTAGATGAAGGTGCATTTTAGGTTAGGTTGTTAGTTCCTCTCCTAATCTTTTAGAACCAGTTTGAATATCATTCGAGGACGAATGATCCCAAGGGGGAGATATTGTAACACCCCGGATGTGAAAGAGGGCACCATAACAGATTTTAAGGTTCCCAGGTTCCATCCACGAGGGCTAACTATGGTCCATGGGTTGGACCACAGACCATCGGTGGGTCCATGGATTGGCCACTCAAAAAGGTTGTGTAGGGCAGGAACTACGACTAGACCTATGGATCGTCGGTGGGTCCACGATCCGTGATCCAGGGGTCCGTAGATCGGCTGAAACTCTCTCACCACCATCGACGGTCCACCAGGACGGGCCGTGGGTTAAACCATGGTCCGTCGACAGGCGTCCATGGTTGTTAAGTTGATGGGCAGCTGACACTTATTTCAGGGGCAGTTGGGTCTTTTCCTAATTAATTAACTCCTATACTACATCGGTTTACCCTTCACTAAGACCCCTATATAAGTATCTTCAACCCCCAAATTAGCCCATTCACTTCATTCTTTCAAAATCACAAAAGAAGATCAATTCTCCTCTACGAAATATTTCTCTCTCTAGAAACTTGAAGAATAAGAAGGATTCAACGTAGGGTTTCGAGTCAAGCTCTCAATTCCTCCATTGAAGGCTAGCATTTGACTCAAGGTATGATGGTTTTCATCCATGAATTCCTTCCATTCATGGAGTTCCCAAATTCCACTATTTCTAAAGGTAGAATTCCCCAATTGAGTTAGAGTTTTCTTCAATTATCATGGGTTCTTTTCATTATTGATTTAAATGATTGACTTTCGATCTCTTATGTATGAATTTATGAAATACTATGATTTTATGATGATTTTCCGCCATGAACCCATGTAATCCCCATGTTTCAAGTTATGAATCATATAATGTGGGATTTTGACCTTAAAGGAAGTGTTTATGAAATTAAGCACGTATTACTAGTTTTACATGAATTTATGATGAAATTCATATCTAACCCATGTTTTCTAAGTATTTGATGATTGAAAGTGGGTTTTGAACCTCAAGAGGTAAGATATGGAATTATGCATTTTCTTATGAATTCTATGCAAATGTTTTAAGGATGCTCTTAGAGTAAAGTATCAATGGTGATGATCATGATGTGTTATTTAAAGGGTTTTATCATGTACACCTCAAAATCTGAAGTTAAGTTGAGTTGGGAAAAAGTTAAGAAAATATTGCAAGAATCTGGTGCTACCTATTGACCTACCGGTCATAGAGCTTCCCACCAGTCGCTGGAAGGGTCTCGTGGACACCGGATAAGATTTTCATAAATTTTTAAGTTTTTGAAGTTTGACCTATGAGTGAAAAGGATGGGCTGTAGAAATATGGATGAGTCGTAGACGGGTTCCGTAGGAAGGCTCTACACTTGGTGAAATTTCAAACTCAAAGTTGAGGACTATGGATAGAGACTACGGACCATAGAAAGGTCAACGGTTCGTAGAAGTGTTTCGTGGAAAGATGGCCAAATTTTGGATTTTTGAAGTTGCTTCTTGTAACGACCCTAAAAACGAACTAGTAAAACTAGAGCCTCACATGTGTATTTGAAGTTGGTAACTTGATTAAATTATGTAAAAGGGCTTAAGGGGTTGATTAGCTAGTTGATTTATCACCTCTATAAGCTAGCAAGACCTTAAGCTAAGTCATGAAATAATTTAGAACCTAGACCCTTAAAACAGTCCCCTAAAAACAGTTTTTAGTTTTAAGTTAGGAGTGAGGGTCAACTTTAAATGGTCATATCTTTTAGCTCAAAATGAATTACATGGACCACTACCTATCCAATTAAAGGTATCTGAGTCCTCTTTCCAATACCACTAAGTTTTCTCTTTTCCGATCTCGGAGTAAAAAGTTATGCCCAAAATAGTGTAGCACTGTCAAAAAAGGACGAGCTTAGACGGGTTTAGTAAAAACTTTTAAGTTTAACTTTGTGGGTCCTTAATTCTTTTCCTAAGTTGAGTCTCTATTATTCTTTGACTTTCCTAGCAATTATAAAACCCTTTTTGACCAAAATTCTTCCATTTAAATCACTCCAATTAGAAAAAAAAGAAGAAACCCTCCCTCTCTCAAAAACTCTCTCAAAACCCCATGGAAGCTCAAGGTGAAAGATGCAAAACCCCATGGAAGCTCAAGGTGAAAGATGGAGCTAGGGTGGATGGTGGCTACTGATTTCTTATCCAATTTCGTTTGGTTCTTGAAGATTAAGGTATGGGGACTCTTCATCTTTGATTCCTTCTTCAATCAAAGAGTCAATCCAAAAGATTTCAAAAGTTGTTCAAAAAACTCAAAATCCTAATTTCGATTCTAGCATGGGTTCTTGCATTAAATGATTTTTAATGATGATTTATGTTATTATTGATGTTTATTGATGGTTTTAAGAAAGAAAATTCCATGAACCCATGTCTTTGCAAGTTTCCTAAAGTTGGCTTATGAAGTGGGTTTATTGTTTATGATTGAATGATGATAGAATTATGCTTAGATTGAGTTGAATAGTTGATTTCTATTATTATCTATGCTTATATATTGTGAATTATTGGAGAGTTGAGGAATGGTGATTGTGGCTTTGGAAAAAGGGTAAGTGGACCTAACTTCATTGTTAATGTAGAATGGATATAGAATTGTGATAGATTGATGTGTGATCCACTTATGGTGTAGGTGTTTACTTATTGAATGTATTGTGGTTATGGCCTTGGAGGCATTATATGAAGAATTGAAGTGTTGACATGATATCATATATGTGAATGTGATGTGAAGGACTTGAATGAGAATCAAATGAAGTAAAGGTAATCATGTTGTGAATATAAAGGTGTTTATGTGATCCCAAGGTGATCTTGTATAAAGTGTTATTGTATTGTGATTGAAAGGGTGTCCTCTATTATTGTTCATATGTGATGATGATGGAATGTGAAGGATCTCTATATGTGATGTATGTCTTGAATTGGTAGACTTAGGTGCCTCTTCTTGATACATGAAAGATATGGAATGTGATCTCTTGACTTGGTAGGCTTAGGCATCCTTCTCTTGAGTAATGAATGTATCTTGACTTGATGTCTTATTGTATTGAATTGGTAGACCTTGAGTTGGTGCCTCTTCATAAATGAATGAATGTCTAGAATCGGTGAGACCTAAGCATGGTGCCCTTTCCATGAATGACTAATGAGGCATTTTAGACTATGACTTGAACCGGTAGACCTAAAGTTGGTGCTCCTTCATGATGAAGTCTAGAACCCTATGTGAATGTAAAACCATGAAATCGATAGACCAAATGGTGGTAGCCCTTCTCATCTGTGAAATGATGAACCTTGGACAGGTAGGCTTAAGGCACCCTTAATGAAGAATCGGTAGGCCTAAGGCACCCTTCCTGGGGGATTTAATGAGCTATCCTTAATGAACCTTGATCGGTAGATCCTTGTGGTGCCCTTTTTGGTAGATGTGCTATGGGTCGGTAGACCTAATGATGGTGCCCTCTCTAGCACATACATGTGAATGAAATTACTTTATGGGAACTAAGGCTAAGCACCGAGTGGATATGGTTAAGATGGTAGCTCTCCCGAGTATGAGGCAAGAGTACAATGAACATCTTTGGATATCCCCTAAACCATGTGCCTACATGGGATGTGTCCTAGTTCTACCCTTGGCAAGTATTACACCTTCCACGGTGTAGGGTTTTATGACACCGGATTCCATGTCTAGCTCGCATGGTCTATGTTGGTTAATGCCTATTCCCATCATGTGAGATGTGCACTCTAGTTATTGGATAGGTTCTACAACGTGTAGGTAGTAGTATGGGATGCTATCTACACATGGCACGAGTAGGATTTGAAGATGCTAAAGTGAGTTCCCTAAGCCTTAATGGCTAATGTATGAAAGTCCTTTAAATACATAAATGTGTCCTAAAAGTCTCTCATGAAGAATGTTGGCTCCTAAATGCTTAGAATGTGAAGATGCATGCTATATTTGACTTGTACTATGAATGTGGACTTAGTGATATTATGTCAAAATAGAAAGGTCCTTATCTATGGTAGTCTTGAGGAACACTTAGGTGTGTATGAAGAGGTTGTATGGGCGGCCACTTCATGACTCACTTAGGTGTGCCTTAGGGTAACATTAGATAGAGGTTCTAAGATGATGAAGTGACTTACTTGATCAATGTGTTTATATGTTTATGTGCTTTATTAATGAAGGTTAAAGAATGCATGGCAAGTGCACTTTGGGTAACCTTAAGGTGGTGCCTTAGTGTGGGTGATGGTATGGGACATTGCCCATACATTGCACAAAGGTATAGCTTGAGGGTTACTTGAGGTGGAGGTTCAAGGTAAAGGTAAAGGGGTAGGTATGGTTATTGATGAAATGTGAAGTATGTGACTTTATGTTGGTGGTTATGACTTGTATGGTGCCTATTGTATCAATGTTCATGAGATTTTACTAAAATGGCATAAAAGCATAACTTTCAAATAAAGGTCCTTTTTAGTATGTTTTTGCATGGTTTCCATACTTAGTACTTAATTGTGCAAACTCCTTTCTTCCCCCTTTGACTAAAGTGTAGGGTTTTTGGAGATGTTGATATTCCATGGTTGATGGATAGGTTTCTAAGGTGTTTGAAGATGAAGACTTGGTGAGTCCTCATAGATTCAAGGACAATACCCAATAGGTTCCTTAATGTCTTTTAGTTTTGTTAAAGTTTTGTATAGGCTTAGTCCCAATGTTGTATCTAAAGTATTAGATGGTTTGAGACATAAGTGTATAAAGTCTAGAAGTCTTCCGCTTGCTTTTAATGAAAGTATCTTCGTGTGTGAGGAAAGTTTTTAATTCTTTATGGTTTTTAGTATCTATGCGATGAATGAATGCTAAGAGGCTTGTATTAGACCTCTGAGAGGTCGAGTACGCCGGTTACGACTAGGAGGTACTCTCGGGTCGTGACACTTCTACGGTTGACTAGTACGGGCCATAGAACGTAGGTCTAAACCTTAGGGTCTTTTGGCGGTTTAAATTAAGGGTGTTTTGGTCTTTTCCTATCTAAACAACCCCTAAACTACGTCGTTTTGGACCTATAAACTACCAATAACCATTTTTACTCATTAAAACACAACCTAAATCCCCCATTCTCACAAAATCCCTCCAAATCTCTCAATTTTCTTCTCCAAATCCCTCTCAAGCATTAAGGAAGTAAACTAGGGTTGAAGCTCCAAGTCTCCCTTTTTCGACATTTCTTTTGGGCTTTGATCATCAAGGTATGTGGGAATTCACCAATGGATTCCGTTCATTCATTGGGTCCTAAGAAATCTAAATCTGCAAAAGTTAATTTCACCCAATTATCTAGGGTTTCATACAATTTTCCATGGATCCTATTTGTTGTGATTCAATTGTTTGATTTAATCTTATTATGCATTATTTAATTCAATTACATGTTTTTTCAATTGAATTCATGTAGACCCATGCATTATTCATGATTTTGACTATGAATTTATTAAGAAAGTTTATGAAGTTATGAATATGATTAGGAAAGTTATGCATATTTTATGAAAAGATAAAATTATGAGTTACTAATATTTTTCAAGTAAGTATCAATGACTTGTGAAAGTTTTAAAGGTTTTCTGACATAATTATTAACTCATGGTTGTGAAAGGGTTTCTCACATATGTATGAATCATGATTTTAAGGAGCTACTCTATGATAACTTTGCAATTTGGATTAGTATGTTGTTTATTGCCTTTCCTAATGTTAGGCATCGATAATTAACTTTATCTATTCCGTTAGGATTTCACTTAGCATCGATAGAACGTTTAGTTGGTGGATCAAATGGCATAGTCTTAGTAGCAACCTCTAGTTCCAAATTATGTGCCCCTGTAGAATTATCTTAAATGACCTAGCTTGTGGATCCAAAAATAGCATATGAATGAGTGATACAGATGTCTACCTTTGCAAGTAAACTCTTCCTTCTCAGTGTGGGAGTTACATCAAAGTCCATATTTATAGCTCATATGGTTTTATTGTCAATTAAAGCTAATATACCCGAAAATGATTTAAGTTACATTCAAAGGTTTTATGAAACCTATCAAATGAATTTTTTTAGTATGGATTGACCATGTTTATGATTTATGATTATTCACTAAAGGTTTTTAATATGTTTTAATTTGGTCATGCATATCTGATGAGAGGTACATTTACACTCATTTGAGGCCTCTTTAGTTCAACAATTAGTGTTCTCAATGCCTCATTATGTCTTATTTTGATGATTTTCAACTATGAAGGCTAAAGGACTACAAGGATAAATACTTGAAAGAAAAGCCAAAAACATTGAAAGAAGTATAAACTCCATAATGGCAGTCTCCTAACCAAAAGGGTAGTTTGCTCAAATGGCCTGACCTCGCCCAAAGTGAAAGTGCTTAAAATTTAATATGTTCAAGGAAGGTCGGTGAACTAAAAAAGTGAAATGGTGACTCACTGAAAATGAAGGGAGAATAAGATAACCATCACCGAAGGTGACTGTATTTTTGGATGAAACAGAAAGGTTTAAAAGGCACACAAAGGTGGCAATCGGTGATCCGCCGAACATCAAAGGCAGACTCAAATGAGTTCACAAACTGATGTTCAAACACCTAAAGCCTGAAGAAAAAGAAAGGCGAGCTAGGGAACATATAGTGATCCACCGAGTCTAGTTGGTAAGCCCAACTAATGTCGCCGATTTGGTCGCACATTAAATTTTGGAAAACTATAAATATCCCTAAGGAGAGAGAAATTGTATCAGATTTTTGGAAGAAAATTTCAGTTCCTAACTGTGTATGAGTTTTAGAGAATTAACTTTTCAATTGTTTGAGAAATATTCTTAGTTTTGGATTTTTAAATTTCACTCTTAAAATTGACAATTGGGAGTTTAAATCTAAGTGGGTGTTGATTATAGTTTCTTAATTTCATCATATCCATGGCTGCTAACTTGATAGGTATAATTTCTTTGCCTTTTATTATGTGTGGCTAAAATCCTAATTCTAGGGGTGCAATTATGTGGTTGAATGTTGATTTAATGCGGATATTGTGTTTTGCTCTGTTTTATTGGTATTCATTCGTTAATTTAGGCTAATTAGCATGGGGTTAGTTTATGGACTAATGTTGCAAACTTAATCCTATTCTCGATCTCCGGTTAATGCTCGAAAGAGATCAATTGGTGTAGGTAATTAGTTTAATGGATGCAATTTAGGTTTGATTTCTATGGTTTACTCGAAAGAGAGATTTCGTAAGGCAATGGGTTGATTTTTAATTCACTTAGATGAGACCAAAAGAAGATCTTATTAATTGGTACTATGAGATCGAAAGTCATCAAAGATGTCTCTGCCTATCCATGATTGCTTAGCACTATTGAACAACACAACTTCCCCTGTGACATAAATTTCAATCCCCGCACCCCTAGACTACTTCCTAATTGCTTGAATATCTGAAAATTTAGTCTAATTGTTTTACTTGATATCCAAACCCCTTTTAGTAAATTTGGTGGAATCATCCACCCTTCTTTCCTATATGCTACCAATGAATTGATTTGCAATCTAAATTTCCTAATAGAATTCCTTACACTATATCACTCTTTGTGACCATGACTGTTAGTTGGGTATATTTTTTGACGATGACCACTTATTCTCTTACTTATCCTGAGGATAATTTGAGTGTTATCAATAATGACATCATTGTTGGAGAGTGATGGCTAAGAATTATGTTTGTGAAATTAGTTTGTAAGCATGTTTAGTTGTAGTAGATTGTTGCTTGGTGTTGTTGAGTTTCCTATTTGTAGATATAAACATGAGCGATAGTTGTAGCGACGACACTAGTCACTACGGGAAAATGATCAAATGGGTGATCTGAATGACATGCACATGAATGTCATCGAGACCAACAGAGCAATTCAGTTATCTCATACAACAGGGAAGGAAGTTTTCCATGTAACCGGAACAATGCTACAACTTCTCCAAATGAGAGGAATATTTGGGGGTTTAGCTCATGAGTATCCTCATGAAAACCTTTGAAACTTTGTGGATATTTCTGGATCGATTTTCTTCAAGAACATCTCACAAGAATCTATTTGACTTAGATTATTTTTGTACTACTTAACAGGGTAAGCTACTAGATGGTTGGTTGAGTTACTGAATGATTCTATCATTTCTTGGGAGGATTTAACCAAAGCATTCTTACAGAGATTCTCGCCTAAAAAATATTAAAGCTTAGGGACAACATCCAAAACTTTAAAAGAGTGGGAGGTGAACCTCTTCACAAGACATGGTTGCAGTTCAAAAAATTGCTTCTACAATGTCAAACACATGGTGTTTTGGATATTTTCTGTTGCAATACTTTTATTGTAGACTTGATTCAATCAACAAAGGGCTTGCTAATCAACTTATTCAAGGTGGGATGATGTGACAATTGTTCGATGTAGAAACAATGTTGCTAGATGATATGACAAAAGTGAACAGTGCATGGCATATTAGAAAGGATCAAATACTTTTTCAACAATAGAGCATGATCAAGGAACAAATGGAAAAGTACCATAAGCGCAATAAAAACATGGCTAAAATGATGACTCAACTTGACTTGTTGTCTAAACATGTCATGGGAGGTGACTAAAAACAGTTGATGCAATTGGTAGAAGCATTGGACAATGCCCAGAGGATGTCAAGTTTGAGGCATTATTGTAACACCCCGGAAACTAGTAGGCTAAACTAGAGCTAAACTTGTGGGTTAACATTAAGGAAAATGGGAAAGGGTTTATCATACATTGGAAATAGTTAAAGGAAAACACTTATGTTGCCTTGACCCACTTGGCGATGGGCAGTACCATCGCCAAAGTGACTTGGCGGTTAGCCAAGTGGAGCTAGAGTCGCCCATTGGACTGCCTAGGAGGCCCAAGATTCTGCAAAATTGGGCGAGCTAGGTCAGGGCTCGCCAACCGTTGGTGTATCGCCCAAAGACTCCTCCTCATTGCCTAGTTTTCTGCCTCCATAATGTGGACACTGGAAATTTTGGCGAGCAAAGGGTCCTCTTGGCGAGCTAAAGGGTATATCTGCAGCTTCTAAGTAGAAGTCTTAGGGGTCGTTTGTTATTTTCCCTAAATCGATACTAAATCATTTTACTCTTTCCTAGTGAGGTATATAAACTTTTTATGCTCAAATTCCCCCAATTAAGTCATTTTGCCTTGAATCCAAAAGAAAATCCCAAACTTCATCCTCTCTAAAGGAAATTCTCTCTCTAGAATTTCAAGGAAGAAGAAGAAGGAAAAAGGTGGATCTAAGGTTCAAAAAGCAAAGTTTTCATACCAATTTCATTGGGATTCATAGCTATGGTATGGTAGTCCTTCATCCATGGATAGAATTCATCCATGGAGTCTCTTCAAAACCCCAATTTCAAAGATAGAAATATCCCCAAAAGCTAGGGTTTGTCTCTAAGTCATGGGTTCCTTCAAAAAAGATTTTAATGTTTGATTTAGTTTGTATTATGATTGAATTGATGTTTTATTATGGTTTTTATGTTGAATTCCCCAAGAACCCATGAAAACCCCATATTACTCAATTATGATCTTGTGATGTGGGTTTGTTGATTATAGAAGAATATTATGAGATTTTGCTTGTAGTAGTTGAGTTAATTGAATCATGTTAATATCCATGTCTAATGTAGTAATTCTAGATGTGTTGATGGAATGTGATCTATGGTCCTTGAAGGGAAAAGTATGAGAATTATGCATGATTATGAGAATTATGTATACATGCTTTATGAACACTTTTAGATGATTATGAGCTAGTGTTGTGGTGTTGGAGGTTATCCTCATGAACACACTTATGTATTAATATGCTATGATGTGAAAGGTTTTCTTACAATATGATGATTCTAAGGTTGAAAGGCTATTCTCACCTATTGAATATGACCTAATAGGAGTTATGTGGGATTGAGTGTCAATACATTCTTCCATAATTATGAACTTAAATAAAGACTTAATATCAACTCAACGAGAATTATGCTTAGCACCGATTAGATAGTGATATGAGATGGAAGCCCTCACAGTCACGCCCCAAACCCAAAGGACGCAACTGGCTCCTAATGCCATAACTTAGTCCCAAGCCGACCCTGCTGAACCATTTGCTACTAGCGCATGGTAGCCACCGCAATCAAGAAAAAAAACAAGTATATCTTGGCTTAAAACTAAGCCCTTGCCTGGCAAGGCCACTGTCAACAGATCTATAAAAGAAACAGATACTCCCAAGAGTTCATATAAAGAAATAGCCAACTAGCACAGAAGTCCTGATTGGGCCGTCGAGGCGACCATGATCTCTATACCAAAACTGAAAGAAGGTATATATCAAGATAATACATCAAACCAACAAACTAGGCCAGCATGGCCATAACATAGCTATACACCTCACACACTAGTCTGCAACCTTCTAAGAGTAGGAAATATTGGTGGGACAGGGCCCCAGCCTACCCATAAAAATATATACAACAAAAGCTAACAAACCTCCCAACTCTGGCAGCTCCGGAGGAAAGGGGCTAGCCAACCAGATAGAAGTCAATCCTGCTGCTGAGGAGGTCTACTAGGTCTTCTGTTGGGTCCTACATACATGAATACAGTGCCCCTAGGCAATGGGACGTCAGTACAAAATAATGTACAGAGTATGAAAGGCTATTGACTAAATGATCAAGTATCATAATATACCAAAATCAATCAAGTAAGGAAATCAAAACTTAGATAAGCATGCTAACCCACTACTGAATCTAAAAACTACAAAAATGATCAAACAACAACCTAACCAAGCCCCATAAGCTCGGTAAGTACAAACAACGCACCGCCTACCTAGGCCCCCTAACCCTAGAAGGTGCCAAATCAATCTACATAACCCTATCGGTAGCCCCTTGTCTTTGTAAGAAGTTACATAGCCCTTCTTGGCAATGATATATCCCCGTAGGCAGTGCATAGCCCTCTTAAGCAACATTATAGCTCTGTGGGTGCAAGTAGCCCTTTTTTGCATCAACATAGCCCTGTAGGCAACACATAGCCCTCTTTGGCATCAAAATAGCCCCGTAGGCAACACATTACATTCTTTGTCATCAATATAGCCCCGTGGGCAACACATAGCCCTCTTAGGCAATAACATAGACCTATTAGACAACATCATAGCCCCCATAGGCAGTTCATTGCTCAACAACTAACCACAATTGCGCCAAGTGCGACAACAAACAATTGAATAAGCTAAAGGCGAGCAATTTAGCTATAAACAATATATATATATATATATATATATATATATATATATATATATATATATATATATATATATATATATATATTCCAAGTCATTCCTAACTTAGGGTCTTTCTTAATAGATTATGAGTCCCTATAATGAGGGTTTATAACCACTCAATCAACCAACCACTCACAATTACATCTACAAGATCACTAACATTAACTACACTACTATATCACTCCCAAGCTCTAAGGAAACATGTCGAACAAAGGGAATAGCCTTAACATACCTTTCCTTTATAATTTATGCTGAAAATACCTCTGTCCGCACCACTACAACACTAAAGAAAAAGGTAAAATCAATCAGTAATTAAGGATAAATTTACTATGATAATTTGATAATCGATACGGATTCCTATCGTAAATTACTATCGAAGACCTAAGGTATCCTTAAACTGCTAAAAAGATGGTTCCTACCTTTCTTTACATGTCCAGAACACTTGAATAAATCAAAACACTAAAAAAAAGCCTGTTGCCACAACCTCCAGGGAGCTACACTGCTCAATTCATCGTGAAAATTATACCAAAACAACGAGCTCGCGACGTAGGGCATTATTCGATAAGGAGCCAAGAAGAGATCATAAACATACAAGGATGATTTGAGAAGTAATTCTCTATTTTTTGTGGGTTTCTTACGAGTTGGAATGAAGAAAAATGAAGAAGATGATATCTTATAAGCTTCCACCGACCTAGGGGACCCACCTCACGTGCCTGCTTGCGCAGTCTCGTGAAAATGCAAATATCTCTCTATTCTGAAGTCATATGTACAAACGGTTTGATGCGTTGGAAACTAGACTCGTAGCCCTTCGATTCGATAAGTAGTGGACACCAAAATATTTTATAGATTGGGAGAAAACCTCCGAGACATTTGACCCAAATTCCAGAGAAATCTTTAAAAAGGAACTTATGATAACTTTCGCCAACTTTTATTTTGCGACTTACCTAACTTCAAAACTTGAGATACAACCTTTGAACACTTAAAATATGACATACCACATCATTCTTAATTTATTACTCACCCTCTTTGTCTTTTCAAGAAGGTACGAGTTAATTTAGACATTTTAAAAAGTCGAGGTGTTACATCCTTCCCCCCTTTAGAAACACTCGTCCTCGAATGAAAAATATGACTCACGCGGTTAAGTCCTTAGGAGTTGCAAAAATTTAGGCAGAGTGTCCTTTGTAAATGTGACTATCCAGGAACCTGAAACGTAGAAATTCTAACCTAGGCGTCTCACAGGACGACATAAATAGCTAAGCACTATAGCTTCACAATAATAGTGCGAGCAAAATATAACCACAACAACCATAATAATAAGCAATAATATAAAAAATTCAGATAGGTATCCTATCTCACTGCACTAATGTAAACTGATATGCCATCATCCTGGGGTATGAAACAAGTGAGGATATTTAGACCTCATGCCATCCTTAGCTTCCCAGGTCACCTCTTTTCTATTCTTTTTTCTCCACAATACTTTAACCGAAGCCACCTCTTTGGTCCTAAATTTACGAACTTGTTGATCTAATATGGCAACTGGAGTTTCCTTGTAGGACAACTCCTCTGTGATCTAAACATCCTTAACTGGGACAACCCGAGAAAGGTCTCCTACGCACTTCTGTAGCATAGGTACATGGAAAACTGGATGAACAGATTCTAGCCCCGAAGGCAATTCTAACTCATAAGCCACTAGTCCTACCCTACGAAGGATCTGGTATGGCCCAATGAATATTGGACTAAGCTTTCATTTCTTGCCAAATATCATAACACTTTTCATATGCGAGACTTTTAAGAATACCCAGTCATCGACACAAAACTCTAAGCCCCTTCGTCGCATCTGATTATGACTTCTGTCGACTTTGAGATATTAGCAACCTCTCCCAAATGATCTTAACCTTCTCCACTGTCTGCTGTACTAAATTAGGTCCAATCAACCCTGACTCACCTACCTCAAACTATCCAATGTGGGATGTACATTTTCGACCATACAAAGCCTTATAAGGTGCCATCCCGATGCTGGAATGATAACTACAAATGTATGTGAACTCAATAAGAGGTAAGTGGTCATCCCAACATTCATTAAAGTCCATCATGCATGCCCGTATCATGTCCTCAAGTGTTAAAATGGTGCGTTAAGCTTGGCCATCTGTTTGAGGGTGAAAGGCGGTACTGAGATTAACTTGCGTCCCTAATCCTTTCTGGAAAGACATCCAGAAGTTAGCGGTAAATTGTGCTCCTCTATCCGAGATAATAGATATTGGGATGCCGTGCAACTTAACAATATCTCGGATGTAAAGCCCTGCATAATCTTCAGTTGTGAAAGTAGGCTTGACTGGTAAGAAGTGGGCTGATTTTGTTAGTCTGTGAATAATTACCCAAATAGAGTCAAACTTACGACGCGATCGAGGTAACCCTGTAATAAAGTCCATATTAATTGCTTTCCACTTCCACAAAGGAATGTCTATCTCTTGGACTAGCCCAACGGACTTTTGGTGCTCAACTTTCACCTGTTGGCAATTAGAACACTGTGCCACAAACTTAACAACGTCCTTCTTCATCCCATGACACCAATAGATCTCTTTAAAATCATGGTACATCTTCATCGAACCAGTGTGAATAGAATAATGGGAATGATGTGCCTCTTCCATAATCTGATGTCGAAGCCCTACAACATCCGGAACAGACAATCGACCCCTATATCTGAGGACTCCATCTCATGCTATATCAAATGCTAAAGACTTCTTATCCTGAGCCTTGGCTCTGAGCTGCTCTAAGCCAGGATCCTCCTGTTGCCGTGCTTTTACCTCCACAACTAGAGATGATACGGCTGTGTCCTGAATTGTGACCCCATTATCGTCTTCCTCTAACAATTTGACTCCCAAGATAACTAACTAATGTAGTTCTCGTGCTAGCTCACGTTTCTCAACACCTAAATAGGATAAACTATCCATAGATCTTCGACTGAGGGCATCAGCTACCACATTCTCCTTTCCTGGATGATATAAAATATACATGTCATAGTCTTTCAGTAACTCAAGTCATCGATGTTGTCACAGATTTAAATCCTTCTATATAAAGATGTATATAAAGATGTATTAAAAGCTCTTATGATTTGTGAAGATGTCAACATGAACGCCATACAAATAGTGTCTCCAGATCTTTAACGCATGCACAACTGCAGCCAACTCTAAATCGTGGGTCGGATAGTTCTTCTCATGCTTCCTCAACTGCCTTGAAGCATATGCGATAACCTGACCATGTTGCATTAGAACAGTTCCCAACCCAACACAAGAAGCATCGCAGTACACCGCATAGCCCTTTGAACCCTCTCGCAATGCTAGAACTGGTGCTGATGTCAACCTGTCCTTCAGCTCCTGGAAACTATGCTCGCAAGCCTTAGTCCATTGGAACGTAGCTGCTTTTTGAGTCTGCTTCATTAATGGTGCTGAAAGTGAAGAAAACCCCTCTACAAACCTTCTATAGTACCCAGCTAATCCTAAGAAACTACGAACCTCAATCGGAGTCACGGGTCTGGGCCAAGTCTTTACGGCCTTAATCTTTTGTGTATCAACCGTAATGCCTGCATCTGATACAATATGGCCTAGGAAAGCCATAGAGCTCAACCAAAACTCACACTTAGGGAACTTGGCGTAAAGTTCCTTCTCTCGAAGAACCTGAAGGGCTGCTTGCAAATGATATGCATTCTCATCTTTTGAATGCGAATAGACCAAAATATCATCAATAAATACAATCACAAACGTATCTAGATAAGGCCAGAATATACTATTCATTAGGTCCATAAACACCGCCGGGGCATTGGCAAATCAAAAGACAACCAAAATCTCAAAATGCCCATATCTAGTTCTAAAAGCTGTCTTCGGAATATCTTTCTATCGATCTTAAATCAATCTTCGAGAAGTACTTAGCACCTTGTAGTTGATCAAACAAGTCATCGGTCCTCGGAAGGGGATATCTATTCTTTATAGTAGCCTTGTTCAGCTGTCGATAATCAATACACATCCTCAGCGAGCCATCTTTTTTTCTCACAAATAATACTGGTGCACCCCATGGTGAAACACTAGGCCTGATAAAGCCTTTATCAAGCAAATCTTTTAGCTGATCTTTGAACTTCTTCAGCTCAACATGAGCCATTCTATAAGGAGGGATAGATATGGGTTATGTACCTAGTAGACTGAAGAGTCAGTGGTTCTGAATCAATATCATGAACGCGAACAAGATGATAAATACAACCCTTAGTGATCATCCTCCTCGCCTTAAGATAGGAAATAAACCTACCTTTCGGCGTTGCTGTATCGCCTTTCCATTCCAGAACTGCCTCTCATGGAAAGAGGAATCTAACAATCTTTGTCTGACACTCAACATTAGCATAACAAGACGCTAACGAGTCCATACCCATAATGATGTCGAAATCGACCATCTCTAACTCTACCAGGACTACAGAGGTCTGACGGTCGATAATTTCTACTGTGAAATCTCGATAAACTCTCTTGGCAATAATAGACTTACCAACTGGTGTAGATACAATAAAGGTCGATCTAATAACTCTGCTACTATACATAACTTCCCCGCAATAAATAGGGTAACATAAGATAGAGTAGATCCAAGATCTATCAAAGCATAAACTGTAGCGACCCTTTCGAAATGATACTACCACTTAAACAAGAAATCTAATTAAATACTTGCGACATTTAATAGAGGTTAACTATGGCCATATTGATTTTAATCTAGTAGAGGGATTAGGTTCATAACGAATAATTTAGTTAAGGATATACATCTTGCCCATTTAAACATTTATTTGATGTTAAAATTGACATGGCGCGGAATTTAACTTATGACAGAAAAACCCTCCTAGAATAATTTAAGAAAATAACTGATGAGCTTTTCATGCATATATTATCCTCACATTTAAGGATGATATAACAAGAATATTACCAACTTTCGAGTACCGAAATCAGTCGGTTCATGCTTCACACAAACATTCAAAACTAATAGTAAATTTTGTATATTACAAGACTTGGGTTTACACAGCCCAAAAGAACAAAACATATAGACATACTTATATTACAACCCATGGTGACATGATCAAACTAATCCTCAAAATTTGATGTAAATAAACAACACATAGATCATGTACAAGTTCCAAGGTTTATGCAAAATATAGATGCCTATATGCAAATGTGATCTTCCTTAAGGCTCTCAAAATCTCCATCTCCAATGGCCAGCTTCATGAATCCTCTCGAACATTCCCTACGATAGAAACAACTATCTCTAAGCATATAGCTTAGTGGTGCAAACACTATAGGTTCGGAGCCCTCAGCTTCACCAAGTTACCTTTCTCAAGTCATGGGCAACATAATTGACCATAATAAATAAATCAAGTAAACAATATATAAAGAGTATCAAGTTCGATATTTAAAGATCCAAATGTCAAGAATGCTCATAGCACAGTTTTCCAAGAGATTCAACAACAAGGCACACTCAATATATACATCATGTCGTCACACCAAGCACAAACAGGTATCAAGAAGGGCCGACGCCCTGTATTAACAAGGGTCAAAATCCAATAATCAAGAGAACCAAGAACCATATTAAAAATGGCTTTCTAGTTCGTACTTAAAATGGATAACTTCCATTCTTAAGATGACTAAAAATCCAGAGTCAAGATGACAAATGATCCGAATCAAGAGGCATGCCAATAGTGACAAAGTCACAGCCAGAAGAAGGACAAGTTCCCAACCAGAGTGCCAAGTGATCAAACAATTCATACAAGTGGGCGAGTTACACAAGAGTCTTTTAACTTCTTAAAGGATACCAACACGACAATTCAAAGTGACAAGAGGTAACCAAGGTACCAAGATCAACTTTCAGATATACCAGCAGTTAAAAGATGCAAGTACAAGTTTATACATAAACCTCAGTGCTTAGCTTAGAAACAGTCCAACACAACTTCAAGAGTTCAAACCGTAGACCAACCAATATATCAAGGTCCTCAACTTGTTCACGAATATATAAAGCCTTAAAATAAAAATAAATAACTTCTTTAATCCCTAGTAGCTCAATAATGTTAATGTAAAACAAGAGTATCATCACAAATAAGCTTAGCCTGTACAAATATGACTCTGCTCCCAAAACAGTAATTCTGGCCAGCCTAGTACCTCATGTCGCAACTTAGATTTGAAAAGGAAAACGGCAAAACTGGACTGTATATCCTTCATGAAAGATGTAGGTACATCTCTTAAGGTTGCAAACAATCAAGAATCATCGTAAAATATATTTTGTACAAAAAGATACCATTGATACACTAACAGTTGTTCATACAGGATTTCTAAATCCGAAATCAGGACAGAACTTGTCCTATGTTGCGTCCCATATTTCGAATCCATAAAAGCTAAATTAGAGTTTTACATAAACTTAAGAGTTGTAGGTATACAAATTAACTTTCCAAAACATATTAATTCACTGAAACATGAGTTCTAGAGAACGGGATATTCCAAAAGTACTAAACACTACTTATCTCAAAAACAAATTTCGACTACTCACCAAAGAGAAGGGTGTATCTTGAATTCCAGCCAAAAGGTCCAAGTTTTTCTCTTGTGATTTTGAGATTAATATGGTTAGAGAGAGTTCACCAGGTTTTTAGAGCTAAGGAACACGAATTTCACTATAGAGGAGGTGTAAACATATAGTCTTAAGAGTGATGTTTATCACATGCACAACTACCTCCAAAAGGTGGCTGCCCAAAATGCATACATATATACCTATATGTATAACCCTCACCTCCCTTTCAAGTTATACATAATTCTAATTAGAATATCACGCAAATACCCCAATACAATACCTTAAATTACGACCACAATTTATGTTAAGCAAGTTTGCAAATATCACAACATTTCAAGTTCCCAAAATGAGAGTAAAACATACAGTAGTGATTAAGCAATGGTGTATCTACAAGCGACTCTTGGTTAGCATTTCGGGGTGTTACATAAACATAATGAGAGCAAACAATTAATGCACCTGTCACAACATCTGGTGATGACTTTAAGACCTGTCGGCCGGTTAGTGAATATGTATGGTTATAGTCACTACTAGAACTAGATGCTCCCTCTCTACCTCCGCATCTGCCTCTACTTGTTGAAGTCTGGGGTCCACGCCCTGTAGACTATGCTGATGAGAAGGAACCTACTACTAATCCAATCGACTGACCTATACCACCCTGACCTATGGTCGGGCACTTCCTCCACCCATACCCCTACTGTCCACAAGAATAACAACCTGTGGAACCCTGCCTTAATCTCCCGAAATGCATCCTACCGCAAGTAGCGCAACGCTGCAGTGCTGTCCTAGCCTGGCCTGAACCCCTCTACTGCTGAGAGCCTGATGCTCGTGACCCCTCACCTGGGCCTGACTGTCTTTGACGATCAAATCTACTACCCTGGAACTGCTGTGGTGGAGGTCTAGGTGGCCTACTAGAATATCGGGGTCTGGGACCACCCTAAAAATCTCCCGGTGAACCAGCGGGCCTAGTCCTCTTCTGTCTCTCTTTCTCGACCCTTTCACTCATATACTGTAGATGTCGGCGATCCTCTATGCCTTGTGCAAAGGCCATAATTCATGAGATACCCATATTATCATTTAGTGCAGCGGTAGAACAAGCGTCGATATTGTCTGAGTCAAGCCCTCCCACAAATCTACGCACCCTATCATGCATCGTATCAACAAATGCTGGTGCATATCAGGCCAATGAATCAAATCTCAGCCCGTACTCTCGGACACTCAGGTTCCATGTCGAAGGTTCATTAACTTGTTTACCCGGCCATCCTTAATCTCTCGAGAAAAATAATTATTTATGAAAGCTTCTGTAAAGATGGGTAGAGATGCATCTTTTCCCCTATATATCTCCCAACTTTTGTACCACAATAATACAACATCACGCAACTGAAATGCTGCTAAATCAACTGACTCAGTCGCTGAGGCATGCATGACTCTGAAGATCTTATAAAACTGATCAACAAAGTGCTAAGGGTCCTCTCTGTGATCTGTCCCTGTAAACTGTGGAGGATTCAAGGTAAGAAATTCACGAACACTTGAACTTCCAGGCCCTTCAGAAGGTCCGACAATATCTGGCGCAACTGGCTGGCGCTGTGCAACTATTAACTCTGCTAACATATATACTGCACTCTCGAAATACTAGTCAGATGGAATATGAGGAACTAGATATGGTACTGCTAGTAGAGTTGGGGGTCCTGTAGCCGTCATAGGCTCCTGAAGCAGTGGAGAAGCTATAGGGGGCTGAGAAGATGTCTCCCACTGGGTCTCACAATGGGCTACGTCCACCTGTGGTAACTTGCCAGTACCTTCGCCTGTAGCTGTATCTAGCCCCTAGCTAGCTGTGGTCTGTCTGGTGTCAGCCATCTCTATCTGCATAAAAATATCAAATTATAAGCCAAAAACCTCAACCCTTAAGACACTGCTCTATAACACGAGGTAAGCAAAAGAAGGATAGTAATTCTAACATGCCCGATAGCTTCTTGCTTATCGAATGTGGTACACAACACATTTATAAACAAGACTCTACTAGACAAGGCCTGTAGATTCCATAGGATAAGACGTTGCTCTGATACCAAGTTTGTCACGCCCCAAACTCAAGGGGCACAACTAGCTCCTAATGCCAGAACTCAGACCCGAGCTGACCCTACTGAATCATTTGCTACTACCGCATGGTAGCCACACGCAATCAAGAAAACAAACAAGTATATCTCGGCGTAAAACTAAGCCCTCGGCTGGCAAAGCCCTTGTCAACAGATCTATAAAAGAAACAACTACTCCCAAGAGTTCATATAAAGAAATAGCCAACTAGCACAAAAGTCCTGATTGGGCCGTCGAGGCCACCATGATCTCTATACCTAAACTGAAAGCAGGTATATATCAAGACAATACATCAAACAGCTCACAAGCCTCAGCAAACCAACAAACTAGGCCAGCATGGCCATAACGTAGCTATACACCTCACACACTAGTCTGCAAGCCTTGAAGAGTAGTAAGGATTGGTGGGACAGGGTCCCAGCCTACCCATAAAAATATATACAACAAAAGCTAAAAAACCTCCCAACTCTGGTAGTTCCAGAGGAAAGGCACTAGACAACAAGATAGAAGTCAATACTGCTGCTGAGGAGGTTTATAATAGGTCATTTGTCGGGTCTTGCATACATGAATACAGTGCCCCCAGGCAATAGGGCATCAGTACAAAATAATTTACAGAGTATGAAAGGCTATAGACTAAAGGAGCAAGTATCATAATATACCAAAAGCAATCAGGTAAGGAAATCAAAACTTATATAAGCATGCTAACCCACTACTGAATCTAAAAAATACAAAAATGATCAAACAACAACCTAACCAAGCCCCCATAAGCTCGGTAGGTACAAACAACATACCACCTACCTAGGCCCCCTAAGCCTAAAAAGTGCCAAATCAATTTACATAACCCTATCGGTAGCCCCTTGTCTTTGTAAGAAGTCGTGTATCCCTTCTTGGCAATGATATATCCCCGTAGGCAGCACATAGCCCTCTTAGGAAACATCAAAGCTCTGTGGGCTGCACGTAGCCCTCTTTTGCATCAACATAGCCCTGTAGGCAACACATAGCCCTCTTTGGCGTCCAAATAACCCCATAGGCAACACATAACATTCTTTGGCATCAATATAGCCCCGTGAGCAACACGTAGTCCTCTTAGGCAATAACATAGTCCTATTAGACATCATCATAGCCCTCATAGGCAGTTCATAGCTCAACAACTAACCACAATAGACCCAAGGGAGACAACAAACAATTGAATAAGCTAAAGACGATCAATTTAGCTATAATATATATATATATATAGTTTCCAACTTGTTCCTAATTTAGGGTCGTTCTTAACTGATTATGAGTCCCTATAATGAGGGTATATAACCACTCAATCAGCCAACCACTCACAATTACATCTACAATATCACCAACATTAACTACCCTACTATATCACTACCAAGCTCTAAGGAAACATGCCAAACGAAGGGAATAGCCTTAACATACCTTTTCCTTTATAATTTATACTGAAAATACCTCTGTCCGCACCACTACAAAACTAAAGAAAGAGGTAAAATCAATCAGTAATTAAGGATAAATTTAATACGACAATTTGACAATCGATACAGATTCCTATCGTAAATTACTATCCAAGACCTAAGGTATCCGTAAACTGCTAAAAAGATGGTTCCTACCTTTCTTTACACGCCCAGAACACTTGAATAAATCAAAACACTAAAAAAATCCTGCTACCACAACCTCCACGGAGCTACACCGTCTAATTTATTGTGAAAATTATACCAAAACGATGAGCTCGCGACGTAGGGAAATTTTTGATAAGGAGCCAAGAAAAGATCATGAACACACAAGGATGATTTGAGGAGTAATTCTCTGATTTTCGTACGTTTCTTACGAGTTGGAATGAAGAAAATGAAGAAGATGCTATCTTAGAAGCTTCCATCGACCCAGGGGACCCACCTCACGTGCCTGTTTGTGCAGTCTCGCGAAAACGCAAGTATCTCTCTATTATGAAGTTGTATGAACAAATGGTTTGATACGATGGAAAATAGATTCGTAAACCTTCGATTCGAGAGGTCGTGGGCCCCATAAATCTTTATAGATTGGGAAAAAAAGTTCTGAGACATTTGACCAAAATTTCAGAGAAATCTTTAAAAAGGAACTTACGATAGCTTTCGCCAACTTTTATTTTGTGACTTACCTAACTTCAAAACTTGAGATACAACCCTAGAACACTTAAAATATGACATACCATATCATTCTTAATTTATTTCTCACCCTATTTGTCTTTCCAAGAAGGTACAAGTTAATTTAGACGTTTTGAAAAGTCGGGGTGTTACACTCACGATAGTAGAGGTTGGGTTTATAGGAGTAATATCTTGGGATGGAAGCCCTCACGATAGTAGAGGCTGGGTTTTCTAGTAGAAATCCCATTATCACATAAACTATGTGCCCTCATAGGTCATTATCTAGTGGATCCACCTAAGCTAAGAGTATGGTTCTACCTTAGGCAAGTAAGACAACCCCTTTTTAGTGTGGGGTAGACATCAGATTCCATGTTAAGCTCACATGGTCTATGTCGGTTAAGGCTAATTTCCTTTTATGATAGTATGAATAAGAATAAGAAATATGAAATATAGTTACTCAAGAAGCCTTACTTAGTATGGGTGGGATTATGAGATCTTATTCATGCATTGCACAAGTATGCTTTGAGGGTAATTAGGGTATGTTCCTTTCAATGTATGATCATTTATGAGTTGATTACACTTATGACTTATGCTTTTCCATTATCTTCAAAATAATGCTTTAGCTTAGTAAATTGCATGCATGCGACTAAAATATCCCTTTTAGCATGTTTTCATGATTTTGTGCTCTATCATGCTTAGTGCATTTTTGTACTAACCCATATTTTCCTACATTTTCCCCAAGTGTAGGGTCCGGTTCTTAAGGCAGCTATCATTTGGTTCAAGCTTGGATTCGACTATTCTCCTTGCTTGTGGTGAGTCCTCATGAGTCGAGGATGGATTTTTCACTTTGAGTTTCATTTCTAGTATTTCATTTTCGGACTATGTTGTATGGGCTATGTCCCTTTTCATTTGAGCTATTCTAATAGATATCTAATTGAGACAAGTCTAGACTTCCGCTTTCCTTTATAAAGATTTTTGGACTTAAATGTGGTTTTACTCTTATTGATTTAATGCTTTATGTTATGATATGCTAAGTGGCTTATATGGTGCCTTTTGGGGTTCTATGTGCCTTGTTACGTCTAGGGGGTACCATTGGGTTGTGACAATTATATAATTAAGAGGTACAATTCTTCAGAATTCAAGCTCCTCAAGTTAACCAAGCTCCGGTTGATCCTGTGGTTGAGAATGTGACCCATGCGGAGTTTAGATCGGCTTTCAAAATATTGGCTCAAGTTGTGACGGCTCAATCCAATAGAAAGTTGTAGCTCTGGTCAATCCTAATATGAATTCCGCGGCTTCTAGATTGAGAGATTTTGCAAGAATGAGCCTTCTCGAATTTCGTGGTTCCAAAGTGGGATAGGATCCTCAAGAATTTGTGGAAAAGGTTTATACAATAATTGATGCCATGAGGGTGACTTCGGTAGAGAAAGCGGAGTTAGCCGCTTACCAATTGAAGGGTGTGACTCAAGTATGGTATACCCAATGGAAGAATGATAGGCCGGTAGGAGCGGGTCCAATAGAGTGGGAAGTGTTCAAATTGGCGTTCCTTGATAGGTTCTTTCCCCGAGAATTGAGGGAAGCTAAGGTTGAAGAATTCATTAACCTTCATGAAGGAGGTATGCGTGTTCAAGAGTATTTTCTAAAGTT
This sequence comes from Solanum okadae, assembly GCA_036553675.1. Classification (NCBI taxonomy): domain Eukaryota; kingdom Viridiplantae; phylum Streptophyta; class Magnoliopsida; order Solanales; family Solanaceae; genus Solanum; species Solanum okadae. The sequence continues at coordinate 20,664,520 of CM071684.1, read as the reverse complement.
TACTCAATTATCCAAGTATTCTCCGGCTTTGGTGGAAGATTCAAGGGATAGGATGAGTAGGTATTTGATAGGTGTGTCTAGGTTGGTAAGAAAAGAATGTCGTTCAGCAATGCTTCATGATAATATGGATATTTCACACTTTATGGTGTATGCCTAACAAATGGAGGATGAGAAACTCCAAGACAAGACTCCAACCAAGGCTCCTCTAGTTCTCTAAGGGTCAACAAGGATAGTGTGCCTAACCCTAACCCTCAAGGAGGCAATGGTGGTGGTTCTTATGTTGCTAGGCCTAATTGTGCAAAGTGTGGTAGAAAACATGATGGCAAGTGCCTAGTTGGATCGGATGGGTGCTATGGTTGTGGAAAGAGTGGCCACAAGATGAAAGATTGCCCGGTACTCATGGACAAGGGGAGAGAAGGCAAATAAGCTCTTCCAAGCAGTTCAAACTCCATTGCGCAAAAGCAAAACCACTTTTATGCTCTTCAATTTCGAGGTGACCAAGAGAGCTCCCCGAATGTGGTGACCGGTATGTTAAAAGTGTTTTCTATTGATGTATATGCCTTATTAGATCCCGGTGCTACTTTTTCCTTTGTGACACCTTTTGTGGCCATGAAGTTTGAAATACTCTGCGAAGTGTTAGTAGAACCTTTTTCAGTCTCTACACCGGTTGGTGACTCGGTGGTGGCTATATGAGTCTATAGAGGTTGTCCCATAAAGTTACCTTGGTGGATTTGGTAGAGTTAGACATGTTAAGCTTTAATGTGATTATGGGTATGGATTGGTTGCATGCATGTTATGCCTCTATAGATTATAAGACTCAAGTGGTTTAATTCCAATTTCCAAATGAGCCTATTTTAGTGTTGAAAGGGGAAAATTCTATCCCTAGAGGTCAATTTGTTTCTTGTCTTAAAGATAAGAAAATGATCTCCAAAGGGTGTATTTACCATCTTGTTAAGGTGATGGATGTACAGTCTGAAACCCCTTCTCTAGAGTCGGTTCCGGTAGTGAATGAGTTCCTGGAATTTTCCCCCGATGATTTGCCCGGTATTCCTCACGAGCGGGAAATAGATTTTGGTATTAAACATTTACCTGATACACAATCTATCTCCATTCCTCCTTATAGAATGGCTCCGGCCGAGTTAAAAGAGTGTAAGGAGCAACTAAGGGATTTATTACATAAGGGCTTCATCCGACCAAGTATCTCTCCATAGGGTGCTCCAGTATTGTGTGTTAAAAAGAAGGATGGGTCGCTTAGAATGTGCATCGATTATCGTCAATTGAATAAAGTGCCCATCAAGAATAAAATCCCCTTTCGAGAATTGATGACTTGTTTGATCAACTTAAATAGGCTAGTTATTTCTCCAAAATTGACCTTCATTCGGGTTATCACCAATTAAGGGTGAGAGGGGTTGATATTACAAAGACGGCCTTTAGGACCTGGTATGGTCACTATGAGTTTATGGTTATGTCATCTGGGTTGACAAATCCCCAGTGGCATTTATAGATTTGATGAATAGGGCATTTAGACAATACCTTGATATGTTTATGATTGTGTTTATCTATCATATTTTGATCTATTAAAGGAGTGAGAATGAACATATGGACCATTTCAGAATTGTATTGCAAGTTCTTAAGGGCAAATAACTTTTTACAAAGTTTAGCAAGTGTGAATTTATGTTAAGACCCGTAGCTTTCCTTGGTTATATTGTGTAAAGTGAGGGTATTGAGGTATATCCGAAGAAGACAGATACGGTCAAGAATTGTCCTAGACCTCTAACTCCTTCCGACAATAGAAGCTTTTTGGGTTTTGCCGGTTACTATAGGAGGTTTGTTGAGAGGTTTTCCTCCATTGCTTCTCCATTGATGGATTTGACTCAAAAGAAAGCTAAGTTTGAGTGGTTGGAGGCTTGTGAGAAAAGCTTCCAAGAGTTGAAAGATAGACTTACATCCGCTCCGGTATTGACCTTACTGAAAGGTACAAATGGTTTTGTGGTATATCGTGATGCCTCTAGAGTGGGGTTGGGATGTGTCCTCATGCAAAATGAGAAAGTGTTGGCATGCTTCAAGGCAACTTAAAGTACATGAGAAGAATTATCATACCCATGATCCTGAATTAACGGCGGTAGTATTTTCCTTGAAAATATGAAGAAATTACTTGTACGGAGTCCATGTGGATGTTTTCACCGATCACAAAAGTCTTCAATATGTGTTTAGTCAAAAGGACTTGAATCTCCGACAATGAAGGTGGTTAAAACTTTTGAAGGATTATGACATGAGTGACCTTTACCACCCCTACAAAGCTAATGTTGTAGCAGATGCACTACGTATATTATCCATGGGTAGTGTGGCTCATGTAGAGAATGAAAAGAAGAATTAGTTTGTGAGGTGCATAGATTGGCCGGCTAGGTGTCCAACTAGTGGATTCCACCAAGGGTAGTGTCATGGTCCATAATGGCTCCAAATCATCCTTTGTAATGGATATGAAGTCTAAGCAAGATCTTGATCCTATATTAGTTGAGTTGAAAGAGTCGGTACTGAAGAAGTCCGTTGAGGCCTTCTCCCAACGTGGAGATGGGGTACTTAGGTACCAAGGTCGATTATGTGTTTCGGATGTTGATGGTTTGAGGGAGAAAATTTTAGAGGAGGCTCATAGTTCTCGGTATTCTATTCATCCAGGAGCCACCAAAATGTACCGTGATCTACGGTAAGTCTATTGGTGGAATGGTATGAAGTGAGATATTACAGGATTTGTAGCAAATGGTCTAACTGTCAACAAGTCAAGGTTGAGCATCAAAGGCCGGGAGGCTTGTCCCAAAATATAAGTATTCCCACTTGGAAGTGGGAAGATGTGAATATGGATTTTATTGTGGGTTTGCCTCGCACTCGAAGGAAACATGATTCTCTTTGGGTCATTATAGATAAGATGACAAAATCATTCCACTTCATTCCCGTAAAGGTTTCTCATTCGGCGGAAGACTATGCCAAGTTGTATATAAGTGAGATAGTGAAGTTACATGGGGTTCCTTTATCTATTATTTCAGATCGGGTACTCAATTTATTTCACACTTTGGGAAGTCGTTCCAAAAATGGGTTGGTACTAAAGTTAAGCTTAGAGCGTCTTTTCATCCCAAACCGATGGGCAAGCGGAGCGTACCATCCAAACTTTCGAGGATATGTTAAGGGCATCTGTTATAGATTTCAAAAGTTATTGGAATGAGCACTTGCCATTGTTAGAGTTTGCCTACATTAATAGTCATCACACTAGTATCAGTATGGCTCCCTTTGAGTCCTTGTATGGTAGGATATATAGGTCTCCGATTGGTTGGTTTGAGGTAGGTTAAATTGCTCTTATTGGTCCAGAATCGATTTATGAAGCCATTGAGAAAGTACGGCTCATTAGGAATAGGTTGAGAACTGCTCAAAGTAGACAAAAATCTTATGCCAATGTGAGAAGAAGGGATCTAGAATTTGAAGTTAATGATTGGGTCTATTTGATAATCTCACCCATGAATGGTGTGAAAGGGTTTGGCAAGAAAGGAAAACTTAGTCCTCGATATGTAGGCCCATATCAAATTTTGCAACATATTTGGAAGGTTGCCTGTGAGTTGGATTCGCCAAATGAGTTGACTCCGGTTCATCCGGTATTTTATGTTTCTATGCTTAAGAAGTGTATTGGAGATCCGGTATCCATTATTCACTTAGAAGGGTTGGGAGTTGACGAAAGCCTTTCCTATGAAGAGGTTCCGGTAGAGATCCTATGCCGGCAAGTCAAGAGATTGAGAAACAAGGAAATAGCTTCCATGAAGGTTTTAAGGATAAATCATGTAGTTGAGGGTGCTACTTGGAAGGCCGAGGCCGATATGAAGTCCCGATATCCTCATCTCTTTCCTTCTACTCCTATTCAAGCTTGAGGTAATTATTTCCTCTTAAGTTTTAGTGTTTTAGGAGTCATGCGTGTTATATGAATTTTTCCATGATTTCTTTATGTTATGCATGTTCTTGATGAAATTCATGTTTAGTATGAAAATGAGTTTTTATGATTGATTTTCCTCATGTTATTGTGCATTGAGTATGAGTTCCCTATTTGATTTCATGAGATGAGTTGATGAACATGCTTTACTATGGTTTTGAGAGTAATTGCATATTGGCTCCATGATATTGTGTTGAGCATGCTTTTAGTGGAGAAGGTAGTTCCTCCAATAAATATGAGAAATATCGAGTTTCATGCATAATGGGTTGTTAGATGTAGTTCCTACTTCCTCGTGTTGCATTGATTATGTTTTCAATAGAGTTGAAGTTTCCTCCTTTGAATTGCACATTATTTTGATGTTGCATGCATGATGGCCTGCTAGTCTTGAGTCTTTATCTGCGTAAGGATTCTAGATCGTCATTCGAGGATGAAGGTTCCCATGGGGGAGATATTGTAACACCCCAAAAACTAGTAGGGTAAACTAGAGCTAAATGTGTCGGTCAACGTTAAGGAAAATGGGAAAGGGCTTATCATACATTGGAAATAGTTGAAGGAAAACACTTATGTTGCCTTGACCCACTTGGTGATGGGTAATACCATCACAAAACTGACTTGGCGGTTAGCCAAGTGGAGCTAGAGTCGCCCATTAGATTGCCTAGGAGGCCAAGATTCTGCAAAATTGGGCGAGCTAGGTCGGGGATTGCCAATTCTGTTAGCTGATATACCGTGAGTTTACAGTATTTTTAATATATTTCACTTAAGAGTTGTGTGTGTCTAGGGCCATTTTGTATTAGAATTAATGTTTTTTTGTGTTATATTTGCAGGAAATAGCCTTGGACGAGGTTGAGAGAGACAAGAACTGAATTTTTGCAGAAGGTGTCACCTACGGAGTTGACCTACGGAACGTAGGTTCAGTCACGCTCTGTAGGTTGGTGGTGTAGATGGAGCACCAGGGAAGTCTTGACCAAGTATGGAACCACGGTCGCCATTGACAGACTGTAGGTCGACCTACGGGCCATCCTGCATGTACGCCATTTGTATCAGAAAGTCTTAGTTCCAGTACCTAATGAAAATTTCTAAGTGTGGGGCCATGAGAGGGGACCCACGGACCGTAGGTCAAGCTACAGTCCGTTCTGCAGGTCCATCGTTTGCATCAGAAAGTTGAAGGTTCCAACCTCTGTGGAAAAAGTTTAAGTTTTGGGCTACGGAAGGGACCTACGGACCGTAGGTCAGTCTCATCGATTAAAGCCACGTCGAGCAATTTATTTCCTTTTTGTTTGGGACTATGTTTTCTATAAATAAGGTATGTAAACCTCGTTTTCGGGGGTTAGCAACTATTGTTTAACTTTAGTTCTTGGTATTATCTTGGGAATTAACTTGCAAACTATAGCAATTTGATTTCCTAATTTCGGTTTATAAAGATTCTTTCTTTGAATTTCAATTGGAGATTTCAGGTTTTTTCTACTTATTACGTAAGTTCATGAATTCTTCTTCTAAAAATATGATTTGTGTTCTTGCTAATATGGGTAACTAAATCCACAGCTAGGGTTGTGGGAACCATGAGCGATTAACAAAGTATGAGTAGTAACTAAGTAATTCTTAAATAGTGTTGTTGCATGCATTGATAATTCTTTCGTTTAGAAGTCTTTTTAACGGTGACAAACGTTAGAACTCGCCTTGTTGCTACTTGTCGGACCAAGGAGGTAGTTAATAAGAAAATAATTATCAACATCGATTTAGTGTGATACTATCTAATAGTCTAATGTCAATTGGTGCAAGGGTGAAAAGTAAGACATTCATTGATGTGATGTCTAATATGAGGTAAAGGTAAGGGTTAGTAAATTATACACATGTAGCTAGACCAAGGTGCGGAGTGAAATTCTCTATTTGTCGGACCAAGGACTTAGGGATACATAACTTACCACTTTGCATATGATACACTAGGAAAGGATTATTATTACTAGGATTACCGCATTATGAGCTAATGGGGAACACATACACCCTAGTCTCTCTCTCTCTCATTGATAACAATCGAAGTTTGAATCTTGCTCACTTGTTCCCTAAACTACAATCAGTTATTTGTTACACAAATCCCCCCCTCCCTTTACTTACTTTTCTCGAAAATAAGTTGACTAAACGAATATAATAGTGAGTTATGTTTAAGTCTAAACCATATTCCTCGTGGGATCGACCCCAACCTCCAAGTTGGGTTCTTTACTTGATAGCGATTGCTTATACTTCTTTAGGGAGGTGTAATTGGCTCTGCCGCCGGGGAATAAGGCTTTTCGATTAAGTTTAACTACATTATCAAACTTTAGTCAATTATTTCCTAATTTTACTTTTTATTTTGTTTTTGTTTCTCTCAGGTTTCTACTCTAGTGTATGCCAAGTACACAGAGTCGAGGCAAACCATTGACCCCATAAGATCCCGAGTTATGCAGAACTTTGAGAAGAATGAATAATCAAGGGGTCCCAGTTAATCCTATCAGGGGAAATATAGGTAATGGTGTTGAGTTGTGACCTCCTGGGATTGTTAATGAGAATGCTCAGGTTCATGGTGAAAATCTACTTGGTGATGCATTAAGAGTACATAATCCACCAAAACCAATGTTGCATGATAACTACAGGGTCGACTTAAATAGCGTTGAATCCAAAGGACCTATTGTGCTACCTACTCTACCTTTAGGGCATATATTCGTGGTGACTAGCAGTCTGATGCTGATGCTGATGCTTATAGCGAGAGGTTTGTTCTATGGTATGGCATCAGAGGATCCATATGGGCATCTGGCCAAGTTGAGGAGTGTTTGCAAGAGTTGCGTGGGTCGATCGAAATTAGACATGGATGTCATTAGGTTGAGAGTCTTTCCTCTATCTTTGACTGGTGATGCTGCGGTATGGTTTTCTAAGCTTCCATATAACTCCATTCATATATGAGATCAATTGCACAAGGTGTTCATGGCTAGGTACTTTCCATTGTCAAAGAAGTTGAACCACAAAGATAAACTCAACAACTTCGTGGCACTACCTGGAGATTCTGTGAGTAGTTCGTGGGATAGGTTCACTGCATTCATAAGAAGTATTCTGAATCACCGCATTGATGATGAGTCGTTGAAGGAATACTTCTACAGAGGTCAGGATGACAACAATAAGGCTGTGCTTGATACTATCGCTGGAGGTTCATATGGTGAGTGTACTTTTGAGTAGATCGCTGAGAAATTGGAGAACATCTCCAGGAATAACAAAGTTTGGAGCACTAGAAAGTCAGACACTGGGATGAGCACTTTTGCAGTTCAATCTACCAATGATATTCGTGAGGAGATGGCTCAGATGAGAACCGAACTGGGTTTGTTCTTGAAGCATGTGAGCGGAGGTGCCGAAAAGGTAAATGCTGTGAATTATTTGACTAGGAATCCACCACCGGTTGAGGAATGCTACTATAAAAATGATACTTATGCGATGAATGATCAGACGGGGGTTTCTGAGCCAACGCCCAAGGTTGCAACTCGGATAATTGGTGCAAATGGAAAGGAAAACAAGGTTGGAACTATGGAAACTACAACCGAGAGGGTCAATATGTCTGGGATTGGAACTACAATCGTGACAACAACTACAACCGGAACAACTATGGCAACAAAAATGATAGGGTTGGGACCTATGTTCCCCCTAAAAATTGGGAATCTGGTAATAGGGAAGGTGGAGTAGTATGTCACGGATTGATGATATGATGCAAAAGATGATAAAGAGGTTTGATTCGACTGATGAGAATGTGAAGGAGATGCGAAACGACTTGTCTGGTATTGGTCAAAAAGTTGATGCACATGCAGTGTCGATCAAGCAACTTGAGGAGCAGATGAATCAATTGTCTACTACGGTAAACCCACGTTAGCCTGGCACACTTCCTAGCAACACCATCCGAAATCCGAAGAATGATGGGCATTGTACGGTAGTCACTACTTGAGGGGGTAAGCAGACCATTGATACATCTATGCCGTCTAAGGTGGAAATTGAGGTTAGTAAAGATGATGATGAGATTGAGGTTACTGGAGAGTCCAAGAATGCTACAGAAAAGGAAGTGGAAATAACCCAGAAAGTTGTACCCATGCCTAGACTTCCACCTCTATTCCCACAGAGGTTGGTGAAGAAAAATGAAGAAGGAAAGTACCGTAGGTTTATCGCTATGTTGAAACAACTTTCCATCAATGTTCTGTTGATAGAAGCTTTGGAGCAAATACCTGGTTATGCAAAGTTCATGAAAGATTTGGTGACTAAGAAGAAGGTCGTCAGTTTTGAAGATGATGATAGATTGCAACATTGTGGTGCTATTGCTACAAGGTCACTTGTGCAGAAGAATGGAGGATCCTGGTGCCTTCACTATTCCTTGTACCATCGGGTTGCTACATTTTGAGAAGGCATAGTATCAATCTGATGCCATTGTCGATTTACAAGAAGTTGGGTTTAGGGACTCCAAAACTGACTGTTATGCGACTACTCATGGTTGATAGAACTGTGAAGCATCCCATTGATGTTCCCTAAGACGTGCTTGTGAAAGTGGAGTCGTTTATTTTTCTAGCGGTTTTTGTGATACTTGACTGTGAGGTTGATTTTGAGGTTCCCATCATTCTAGGGAGACCATTCCTTCCTACTGGGCACGCTTTGGTCGATATGGAAAAGGGGCAGATGAAGTTCCGATTGAACAATGAAGAGGTAACTTTTAATATCTGTAGGTCTATGAAGCAGGGTAGTGAGCTCAAGTCGGTATCAGTGGTGAATCATATAGTAGAGCGAGGTTCTGAGGTGTCTATTGAAGAGCGATTGGATGTTGATGCATTGGCAGCGGTTATGATGAATTTTGAGGGTGATGGTATTGAAGACTATGATGAATTGGTCGCCGCACTTGATAGGTTTAAATTTCGTTCCAAACCAAAGAAGCTTGAGTTAGATATGAAGAGTTGCGACTCTCCACCCGTAAAACCGTCTGTTGAAGAGGCTTCGAAATTGGAGCTTAAGGCTCTACCATCACATTTGAGGTATGCATTCTTGGGGAGAGAAGGTATTTTACCAATCATCATTGCGGCAGATTTGAATGCGGAACAAGTTGAGGCTTTGGTTTTTGTGTTGAAGAGGTTCAAGAGGGCTATTGGGTGGATGATGGCGGACATTATTGGGATTCCTCCTGGCATTTGTTCTCATAAAATCCAACTCATGCCGGATCACAAGCCTAGTATTGAGCACCAAAGGAGATTGAATCCGCCTATGCAAGAGGTAGTCGAAAAGGAAATCATCAAGTGGTTGGATGCTGGAGTTATTTATCCCATTGCCGATAGTAGTTGGGTTTGTCCTGTTCAGTGTGTGCCCAAGAAAGGTGGGATTACTGTGGTACCTAATATGAGAAACGAGCTTGTTCTGGTGTGGCTCGTGACTGGATGGAGAGTTTGCTTGGACTACCGTAAATTGAATGATTGGAAAAAAAAGGACCACTTCCCTATGCCATTCATGGATCAGATGTTGGACCGCCTTGCTGGTAAGGGTTCGTATTGTTTTCTTGATGGTTATTCGAGCTACAATTAGATCTCGATAACTCTGGAAGACCAAGAGAAGACCACATTCACTTGCCCTTATGGGACTTTCACCTTCAAACGGATGCCATTTAAGTTATGTAATGCTCCAGCAACCTTCCAGTGTTCCATGATGTCGATATTCTCTGATATGGTGGAGGACACTATTGATGTATTTATGAATTATTTCTCTGTGGTAGGTGACTCATTTGATGGTTGTTTGGATCATTTGGTCGAGGCACTGAAATGGTGTGAAGAGTGCAATCTTGTGCTCAATTGGGAAAAGTGCCACTTCTTGGTGAAAGGAGGGATCATTCCGGGTCATCGGATTTAGAAGGGTATTGAGGTTGATAGAGTGAAAGTCAAGGTAATAGAAAAGCTTCCACCACCTATCTCTATAAAACGAGTTAGAAGTTTTCTTGGGCATACAGGTTTCTATAGTAGGTTTATCAAGGATTTCTCTAAAATTGCACACCTATTGTGCAAATTGCTCGAAAAGGAGCATAAGTTTGATTTTGATGATTCTTGTCTAAGAACATTTGGAGAGTTGAAGGAAAATCTAGTGTCCACACCTATCATTACTTCACCAGATTGGGGGCAACCGTTTAAGGTAATGTATGATGCGAGTGGAGTGACACTTGGTGTGGTATTGGGACAAAGGCAAAATAAGTTTCTTCATCCTATTTACTATGCCAGTAAAGCTCTAAATGTTGCTCAAAAGAACTATACAATGACAGAACAGGAACTCCTTGCTGTGGTTTTCGCATTCGAGAAATTTCGATCCTACTTGCTTGGTACTAAGGTCATAGTGCATACTGACCATTCTTCATTGAGGTATCTGAAGGGTAAGAAGGATGCAAAACCGAGGTTGATTAGATGGGTATTGTTGCTGTAAGAGTTCGATTTTGAGGTGAAAGACAGAAAGGGGTCAGAAAATCAAGTTGCCGATCATTTGTCCAGATTAGAGGAGGAAGCTATACTCAAGCTAGGAGATGGGGCTGAAATTAATGATGTGTTTCCAGATGAACATGTATTGGCTGCTTCTCATGATCTTATTCCTTGGTTTGCAGACTTTGCTAACTACTTGGCAAGTGATCTGGTTCCAACAACGGATTTGTCTTTTCACCAAAGGAAAAAGTTTATGCATGATGTGAAGAAGTTCTTTTAAGATGAGCCTTATTTGTTCCGTATTTGTGCTGATGGGATTATTCCTCGTTGTGTGCCCGAGGTTGAGATGTTGAGTAGACTAGAGGCGTGTCATTCATCCCCTATTAGTAGGCATCATAGTGGTATTCAGACTGCACATAAAATCTTGCAGTCTAGGTATTATTGGCCTACCATCCACCAATATGCTCATGATTTCGCCAAGTCTTGTGATTGTTGCCAAAGAGAAGGAGGAATTTCAAAGAGGCAAGAGCTACCTATGAATCCGATTTTGGTGATTGAGTTGTTTGATGTTTGGGGAATTGATTTTATGGGTCCGTTTGTGATTTCACATGGGATGAAGTATATTCTTGTTGCGGTTGATTATGTGTCGAAGTGGGTGGAAGAAATTGCGCTTTCAAACAATGAAGGTAAAAGTGTCACCACATTTCTGAAAAAGAATATCTTCTCCAGATTTGGTACACGTAGGGAGATTATCAGCGATGGAGGTTCCCACTTTTTTAATAAGTTGTTCAAGGCCTTGTTAGAAAAATATGGAGTCCGTCACAATGTAGCCACTCCTTACCATCCACAGTCTAGTGGGCAAGTTGAAGTGTCCAACAAGGAAATCAAGCAAATCCTTGCTAAGACTGTGAATGCTAATAGAACCGATTGGTCTAGGAGGCTTGATGATGCTCTAAGGGCCTATCGCACCGCATTCAAGACTCCCATAGGTATGTCCCCCCTACCAACTTGTATATGGGAAGTCTTGCCATTTTTCGGTAGAGCTAGGGCATAAGGCTATGTGGGCGTTTAAGAAGTTTAAATTGGATTGGGGAGCCGCATCGAGTCAGACAGTAAGTGACATGAATGAGCTTGATGAGTTTCGCCTAAGAGCTTATGAAAGTTCAGCCTTGTACAAAGAGAAGATGAAGAAGTATCATGATCAAAAGATCGAAAAGTGTGAATTTGTTGTGGGTGATCTGGTACTTATATTCAACTCTAGGTTGCACTTATTTCCTAGCAAGCTCGAGTCCAAGTGGACCGGGCCATTCACAGTCACTCAAGTGTTCCCACATGGAACAGTCGAGCTCAAAAATAATAAGGTAACAAGGTTCAAGGTAAACGGGCAAACGATCAAGGTCTACATATGCAAAGAGGAGAATGTGCAAGAGATGGTTGAGGCATACTATCTTGATAAAGTCTAACTAATCAAGAAGAGTGCGTTGTGCTGCGACGTTAAAGCAAGGGCTGCTTAGGAGGCAACCCAAGATGTACAATCTAGCCAACCATAGGTTTTCCTTTTTGATTTAGGATTTTTCTTTGTTTAGTTGACTTTCTGTAATTTTTAGATTGGTATTTTATTTTTGTTTTAGTGTTGGCTAGATATAGCATAGGGTCCGTGTCTAAAAAGTGTCCAGAAAATCTAAAAAGAAAGGCCTAACGGTTGCTACATGTGCAGGGATGAGAAGCAAAATCTGCAGAAAAAAGGTCTGTTGCAGAGGTCTACGGACCCCATCGATGGTCTGTGGTTCAATCCATGGACCGTGAATGGTTTCGTGGATCCCCAGGTAAGTCCTCGAAATTTTCTAACTATTCAATGACCTACGGATCCCATCTACGGTCCGTAGACGGTGTTCAGTCGAGCCGACCCAGACCTAGAACCCTTTCTAATAAAACTCTTCATTTTTAAATTCATTCCCCACTTACATATTCCCTTCTAACCGTTGTTAACCCCTCCAAATCCCAAAACTCCCTCATCAATCCCTCTTATCACTCCCATTTTCCATAATCACTTTCCCTCTCTCCCAAATTTACATTCTTCATTCTCCCAAATCTGATCACTCCCATTCTCCCTTCCCAAGAAGAGTTCAAGGTCCGGGTTCGATGTCACAAAGGTCTAAGGAGTTTTAGCATCACACAATCACCCACTTCCATTACTTGTAAGGTAAACGATTTCAACTTAACTCTGAATTTTGGTATTCAATGTTCAATATATGAAGTCATGAAGTGGATCTTGACCTTGGTTGTTTTTGTCTGAAAAATGCATGATAAAGTATAGTCAGAAACACCGTTGGGACGATAGAATGTGATTGTGTTTTCTTTGTAATCAATTAACTTTGGGTAAATAGTCTAAATGGAAGGTTCAACTTAGGGTTCCTAGTTTTTATGCAATAAATGTTAAAGAATGAGTAATCGGAATCCTAGGGATGACAAACTACGATAAATTGTGTTGAAATGCATGATTAGACTTAGGTTGATTGTTTGAATGGTTGAAATATGGTTTACATATGAAGCATATTTGATACCTAGCACAAATCTGACCCACAAGACTCCATCTACGGACCGTAGATTAGGTCCACGGGTCTGATGCACATGAAGAATTCACTAAGTGTGGAACCACGGAGGTGGACTACGGTCCATAGGTCAATCTACGGACCATTATGCACATCTGTGGTTCCTATCAAAGCCTAATTTTTTGGTACGTCTGACCTACGGAGGGGACCTATGGGCCATAGGTCAACTTACGGACTGTAGGTACCCATCGTAGGTGACCACTGAATCTACTGTCTGAAATTTTTTTAGTTTTTAGTTTTGGTTCGTTCTTTGTTCTAAAAAATTTTCGTGTGTGTTATTGGTTTATTTTGGTACTAACTAAGCCTCCACAAGTACCATGGCTCCCAAGAGAACTCCAACTCACGTACCAAGGGGAAAGTCAAAGTCGGTGGCATCCATATTATGACTTATTGATGAAGATACTGATACGGAGAAGGATCCTGCCTATGTCCCACCTACCATGAGGACATCCCCAACTGTACCTCGTACTATCTGGAACCAATCTCGGCAGGTGATTCCCGACGTGGTTACTGCCTTCCAGTCTGATGAGGAGAATACACCGATCGGTTCACCGGCTGGTTCTGCTTACGGCTCTGAGTCCGCCTCTACTTCTGGTTCTACTTCCGACTCCGCATCCGACTCTAGTTCACCTAGGAGGACTGCCTCGTTTGATGAGGCTACTAGTGCAGGGGACATTCCAGCGCCACCGAACACTGATCCTACCCTAGTCACGGAGGAGCCAAGTCGGCGGTGTGTGGATGGTCAGTGGCATATATACCGAGACTCTAAGATGCTGAATGAGAAAGAGAGGATGGTCCAATTGATTACCGAGGAGCGCCGGTCCCTCACAGGCAGCTTTCATACTATGCCTGACATCCAAGCACCCTTCTAGAGACACATGTGCGAGTGGATGGCCCGTAGGCCAGGGTCCTACAACGAGGATATTGTGAGGGAGTTTTATTCTTCTTACGCAACCACCCTCCGAGGTTCGATTGAAAAATGGGCTAAGCTTGCTGCCTAGCCTCCACTTAAGGCTACACTGGTTCGTGGGTTTTCGGTTGACATATTTGAGGCTACTATTTACAGATTCCTCTACGGACCGGGCCATCATCTAGCTATTAATATGGTCGAGTTTGATTATCGTTGGGACATAGTAAGGAGCGGGGCATTTAAGAGGAATGCAGAGCAAAGGGAGAGCTTATTGCGCAGGTTGGACCGTCATATTGCTACAGACGGAGAGCACATTGAGTCGGTCAACACCTCAGTCTTGAGCAGCAAGAAGGTCACCCTCACATTTGTGGCCAAATTCTTCTGGCTGTTGGTACAAAATTGGGTGTCTCCCACGCAGGCTGATAATGTACTCACTTGGGACCGCACAGTCATGGTGGAAGCCCTTGTTGCTGGGTTTGAGATGGATTTTCCCGCATGATTATTGCAGAGATTTACAAGAGGGCCTTCAGGCCACAATGACTTACCCCTTTCCATGCCTCATCTTCCAATTGTGCAGGGATTCTGGAATGCCAGTCTGGCATTGTGAAAATTTCATCCAGGGGGACCAAGATCGTGGATATAGGCCTGATTCGAGATGAGGTGAATGTGGCGGCACCACACAGAGAGCCACAGGTTGAGGTACCTCTATTGGGAGCAGACTTAGTTGACGATGTGGAGCAGCTGCAGGGTGATCAACCTACCCCTCCAACCCCCAATGAGGATGCTCCGGCCTTCCATTCTCCGGCCGCCAGTCAGGCGCGTAGCTCCTCTAGAGTCCAGAAGTTGGAGGCCCAGATGGCCTCATTACTCCAACTTATTAGGCATTAGATACAACGTGCAATTGATGAGTATTTGATTTCATGAGATGAGTTGATGAACATGCTTTAGTATGGTTTTGAGAGTAATTGCATATTGGCTCCATGATATTGTATTGAGCATGCTTTTAGTGGAGAAGGTAGTTCCTCCTATGAATATGAGAAATATCGAGTTTCATGCATAATGGGTTGTTAGATGTAGTTCCTACTTCCTTGTGTTGTATCGATTATGTTTTAAACAGAGTTAAAGTTTCCTTCTTTGAATTGTACATTATTTTGATGTTGCATGCATGGTGGGCTGCTAGTCTTGAGTCTTTATCTCCGTAAGGATTCTAGATAGTCATTCGAGGACGAAGGTTTCCAAGAGGCAGATATTGTAACTCCATAAAAGCTAGTAGGCTAAACTAGAGCTAAACGTGTGGGTCAACGTCAAGGAAAATGGGAAAGGGCCTATCATACATTGGAAATAGTTGAAGGAAAACACTTATGTTTCCTTGACCCACTTGGCGATGGGCAGTACCATCGTAAAAGTGACTTGGCGGTTAGCCAAGTGGAGCTAGAGTCTCCCATTGGACTGCCTAGGGGGCCAAGATTCTGCAAAATTGGGCGAGCTAGGTTGGGGATTGACAATTCTGTTGGCTGATATACCGTGAGTTTACAGTATTTTTGATATATTTCAGTTAAGAGTTGTGTGTGTCTAGGGACATTTTGTATTAGAATTAATGCTTTTTGTGTTATATTTGCAGGAAATAGGCTTGGATAAGGTTAAGAGAGACAACAGCTGAATTTCTGTAGTATGTGTCACCTACGGACCGTAGGTTGGTGGAGTAGATGGAGCATCAAGGAAGTCTTTACCAAGTGTGGAACCACGGTGGCCATTGACGGACCGTAGGTCGACCTACGGGCAGTCCTGCATGTCCGTCATTTATATCAGAATGTCTGAGTTCCAGTACATGATGAAAAGTTCTAAGTGTAGAGCCACAAGAGAAGACCCACGGACCGTAGGTCAACCTACGGTCCGTTCTGCAGGTCTGTCGTTTAGATCAGAAAGTTGAAGGTTCCAACCTCTATGGAAAAAGTCTAAGTCTTGGGCTACGGAAGGGACCTATGGACCATAGGTCGATCCATGGTCCATAGGTCAGTCTTGTCGATTGAAGTCGTGTCCAACCATTTATTTCCTTATTTTGTTTCCTTTTTGTTTGGGACTATGTTTTCTATAAATAGGGTATGTAAACCTCGTTTTCGGGGGTTAGCCACTACTGTTTAACTTTAGTTCTTGGTGTTTTCTTGGGAATTAACTTGCAAATTCTAGCAATTTGATTTCCTAATTTCGGTTTATAAAGTTTCTTGCTTTGAATTTCATTTGGAGATTTTGGGTTTCTTCTACTCATTACGTAAGTTCATGAATTCTTCTTCTAAAAATATGAATTGTGTTCTTGCTAATATGGGTAACTAAATCCACAACTAGGGTTGTGGGAACCATGAGTGATTAACAAAGTATGAATAGTAATTAAGTAATGCTTGAATAGTGTTGTTGCATGCATGGATAATTCTTTCATTTAAATGTCTTTTTAACGGTGGCCAACGTTGGAACTCACCTTGTTGCTACTTGCCGGACCAATGAGGTAGTTAATAAGAAAAGAATTATCAACATAGATTTAGTGTGATACTATCTAATAGTCTAATGTCAATTGGTGCGAGGGTGAAAACTAATCCATACATTGATGTGATGTCTAATATGAGGTAAAGGTAAGGGTTAGTAAATTACACACACGTAGCCGAACCAAGGTGCGGGGTGAAATTTTCTATTTGTCGGACCAAGGACTTAGGGATACATAACTTACCATTTTGCATGTGATACACTAAGAAAGGATTACTATTACTAGGATTACCGCGTTATGAGCTTATGGGGAACACATACACCCTAGTCTTTCTCTCTCATTGATAACAACCGAAGTTTGAACCTTGCTCACTTGTTCCCTAAACTACAATCAGTTATTTGTAACACATAACTCCCCCCCCCCCCCCCTTTACTTACTTGTCTCGGAAAGAAGTTGACTAAACGAATATAATAGTGAGTTAAGTTTAATTCTAAATCATATTCCTCGTGGGATTGACACTAACCTCCAAGTTGGGTTCTTTACTTGATGACGATCGCTTATACTTCTTAGGGAGGTGTAATTTGAGCATATCATTGGCACATTGCCCAAAGTCTCCTCATCACGCCTAATGGTCTGCCTCCAAAATGTGGACACTGGAAATTTCGGCGAGCCAAGAGACCACTTGGCGAGCTAAAGCGTGCAGATCTGCAACTTCTAAGTGAGAGTTTTAGGGTTCTTTTGTTATTTTCCCCAAATCGATAGTACATCGTTTTTCTCTTTCCCTAGTGAAGTACATAAGCTTTTTATGCTCAAATTTCCCCCAATTAAGTCATTTTCCCTAGAATCTAAAATAAAACCCCAAACTTCATCCTCTCTCTAGAACTTCAAGGAAGAAGAAAAAGGAAGAATGTGGAGCTAGGGTTCAAAAAGCAAAGTTTTCATACCAATTTCATTGGGATTCGTATCTAAGGTATGGTAGTCCTTCATCCATGGATAGAATTCATCCATGGAATCTCTTCAAAAACCCAATTTCAAAGATAGAAATTTCCCCAAAAGATAGGGTTTGTCTCCAAGTCATGGGTTCCTTTCAAAAACGAAATCTATTTCCTTGTAACTGTAATCATTATTATCTATTACTGTCATAATTTGTTCAAAAGGATTTTCTATTTTTATCTTATTTATCTTGTTTCTTGCTGTTATCTTATGCTTTGTTGTTAATACATATAGGTTTTTACAGCGAGCTGTGAATATTCTACTTCCTGGAGCTAACTCTATTCTCGACATCTTCCAATATAATACTAATGATTTATCTATATTTTTATCGTTTATTGCTACTGAATAATTAGCACTTATTTAATTTCTTGTATTTATTTATTTATTTCTTCCGTATTTATTTCTATTGTATCAGTGATTTCATTTTCTCATATTTTTTCTAATATTTCTGTACATGTTTCACTTATATCTGAGCCTTGTTCTGAGCAATTTTCATCCATGTCAATATTATCAACTCGTATATCTGAGTTTAATTTGTCTTTAAATTTTTCTATTTCTAATTTTAATTTTGTTTCTATTTCTTTTTCTTTTTGTTTAGCCGCATATAATTCTTTAAGCATAGATAGTTCTTTTTCTAATACAATTATTTTATCATTTTTTACTTCTTCAATTTGCTGTATTTCTTGTTTTAAGAAACAATAAGAAAATAGATGGAGAAATTGCAACTACACCAATTGATTTATTAAATAAGTATGAAATAGCTATAAGAAATGAATTTAGTAGTACAACTACAACAGTAGAAGAACAAAATAAAGAAAAACAGCTACATAGAAATTTAATGTTAAAATTAGCTATATGTAATATGTGTTATATAGACGAATACACATGTGTATTTAGAGAATATTATTACAAAGGAACAGACAATACAGAAGAAGCAAAATAGATAAGAAAATTATATTTTACAAAACTACCAGAACCATTTAGCTCTAAAATAATAAAAGAATGGAACGAGGCAGGATTACAAGATACACTTGGAGCAAGGATGAAATACTTACAAAAATGGTATTCAGAAATATGTGAAAAATATAGAGAAGATATGAAAATGGAAAAAACAATACTTACAAACCTAGCATGTTGTAAAGACAAGATAGCACTTCAATTTGGATGTAATGATAATTATTATAAAAAGAAATATAGAAAACCAGGAAAATATAAAAAAATATAAATCCCAATATAAGTATAAAAGACCAAGAAGAAGATATTACATAAAAAAACAGTAAAGCAAAAAGACCTTTTAGGCCAAAGAGAAAAATATCAGAATGTACATGTTATAATTGCGGAAAACTAGGATATTTAGCTAAAGATTGTAAATTACCTAAGAATCCAAAGAAAAAACAAATATCTAAAATAATAATTGATGATGAAATATATACACAAATAGATCATATAGATTATGAACCAGAAAGTGATGATAGCATATATGAATTTGAAATTGAGAACGAAATAAAAGAAGATAATGATGACTGAGAAAGACGTACAAATAATAAAAGCAAAAGAGTATACAAATGAAGAATCTACAGAACAAAAAGTGATATTTGATATCAATATATTTGAACAAATAAAAGGAAAAGAATTAGATCTCAGTGTAGAAAAAATATTCAAGATACCATTAATAAGAAATATCTTTAAAAGACAAAAAGAAGAATATTATGTAGTAAGTCAAAAAGAACATATAATAGATTGTAAATATACCAAAGGAAAAGCAAAAATACCTATAATAAATAAACGGATAATAAATAAAGACATACAAGAAATTAAAGCCAAAGACCCCATAAAATACGTACACTTAGGAGGAATAGAGATAGTAATAAAAGCTTGTTTCAGAGAAGGGATAGATACACCAATATAAATATATTTGGCAGATGACAAAATAATAGAACCAATAGAAAGAAGTATAATAAGTGCAGTAAAAGGAAATCTAATATACCAAAAATTCAAATTTATAATAAGTGCTAATTATTCAGTAGCAATAAACGATAAAAATATAGATAAATCATTAGTATTATATTGGAAGATGTCGGGAATAGAGTTAGCTCCAGGAAGTAAAATATTTACAGCTCGCTGTAAAAACCTATATGTATTAATAACAAAGCATAAGATAACATCAAGAAACAAGATAAATAAGATAAAAATAGAAAATCCTTTTGAACAAACTGTGACAGTAATAGATAATAATGATTACAGTTACAAGGAAATAGATATAGAAGAGGATCTAGAAATAGTAAGTGATAGAATTAGTACACCAAAAAGAATAAAAAACATAGACAAAAATGATACGTCTCAACCTTCCAGAAAATCAGTAGAATATCAAATGATAAAAGAAATCGAACCATATCATTACTATATAACCGGGATAATAGAACAAAGAAAGCATATTATTATAATAAATACTGGACAAGAAGAAAATTATATACCAAGAGAAATAGTATCTGAAGAAGAAATAACCTCTAAAGAACAAGTATGCCCAGAACTACCAAAAGAATTATTGCATATAGAAGAAACAACTCAAAAAGAAGTAATTATAGGAGGAATAATTATATTAATAAAATTTACAATATACCAAGGAGATAATATAACATTAGGAATAAAATGGTTAGAAAACATGAAACCATATAACCTAGAACATACACAATTAATAATAACTTATAAAAACAAAAAAGTCACAAGAAAAAGAGCAATATGAAAATTTATATACTTGCAAAAATAATAGTAGAAAATTATTACAATAGATATTATACTCCAATGTTAGATACAAGAGCAGAAGCAAACATGTGTAAACATAATTGTCTACCAGACGAAAAATGGGAAAAACTAAAAACCCCTATAGTAGTAACAGGATTCAATAATGAAGGAAGTATGATAACATATAAGGCAAAAAATATAAAGTTGCAAATATGGGATAAAATATTAACTATAGAAGATATATATAGTTATGAATTTATAAATAAAGATATGCTACTAGGAATGCTGTTCTTGGAAAAAATATATCCTCATATAATAACAAAAACACATTGGTGGTTTACCACACCCTGTAAACAAAAAATAGGAGCAAAAATAGTAAATAATAAAAATAGAAAGTCCACACCATGGATTAAAGGAAGTGAAAAAATAACTCAAAACATAGAAAATATTAAAAGCACCCACAATATAGAATTGATAGTATTTTCAATAGATAAACTAAAATTAATTCAAGAACAATTAGATAAGTTATACAGCGAAGATCCCTTAAAGGGATGGGAATCCCACAAAACAAAGGTAAAAATTGAACTAATTGATAACAATAGTATAACCCAAAAACCATTAAAATATAACTTTGAGGATTTACAAGAGTTTAAAATGCATATAAAAGAACTACTAGAAAACAAATATATCCAACAAAGTAACAGTAAACATACAAGTCCGGCATTTATAGTAAATAAACATAGTGAACAGAAAAGAGGAAAAAGTCGTATGGTTATTGACTACAGGAATCTAAATGCAAAAACAAAAACATATAATTACCCTATCCCAAATAAAATATTAAAAATAATACAAATACAAGGATACAATTATTTTAGTAAATTTGATTGTAAATCAGGATTTTATCATCTAAAGTTAGAAGAAGAATCTAAAAAATTAACAGCCTTTACAGTACCACAAGGATTCTATGAATGGAACGTACTACCTTTTGGATATAAAAATGCACCAGGAAGATATCAACATTTTATGGATAATTATTTCAATCAACTAGAAAATTGTATAGTATACATCGATGATATATTGTTATACTCACGGATGGAGGAAGAACATATAAGATTATTAGAAAAATTTATACATATAATAACACACTCAGGAATAAGTTTGAGTAAGAAAAAGGCAGAAATAATGAAAAACCAAATAGAATTCTTAGGAATACAAATAGATATGAATGGTATAAAAATGCAACACCACATAGTACAAAAAATAATAAATTCTGAAGAACAAATAGATACAAAAAAGAAACTACAATCATTTTTAGGATTAGTAAACCAAGTAAGAGAATATATACCAAATCTAGCAGAAAATCTTAAACCTTTACATAAAAAACTAAAGAAAGATATAGAATACTATTTTGATAAAACAGACCAAGACCAAATAAAGAAAATAAAATTATAGTGTAAAAAATTACCTAAATTATACTTTCCAGATGAGAATAAAGAATTGACAGCTGGAATTACATTATCTTCGCCATAACACTTTGAGCATTGGTGATCTGGGTATTTGTGTCCAATAGTTCTGCAATAATTCGTCATTATCTCTGGTGAAATGAAATTTCATCGTATAGCTCTTGTAGTTGGTTGTTGTTCTGGTTTTAGTAGACTTAGTATCCATTGACGTATCTCTTCCATATTTGCTTCTCTGGTTTCTCTAGTATTTGAATAGATCATTGTTTGTTCTCTGGCATAAGAACTCTATACTGAATTTCCACTTAGATAATTAGTTGATAATTCATTTAATATCGTAGCTATCCCAATAACTCTTTTTGTCAAGGATCTTTGTTAGCTCAAAGAAAAACTATATTTAAACTACAACTAGAAATACAAAAAAATTGAATATAAATTGAAAAACAATTTAAGATGAATAAGGAAGAATTTGCTATAGAAGAAAAGACCTACGAGAATCCAGAAGGATTAAAGATAAAAATAATATTTTCAAACTTAGGAAGAAGGTATACGAAAATAGGCGAAAATCTATACTTAATGATAGAAAAAGAAACAGTAAGATTAGAAAATAGCTTAACAGCAATGGTACGAATAACTAGAAAAAATGAAGAAATTGACAGGCAAAAAGAAATAGAAATAATAAAACAACAAGCAAAACAAGAAATACAGCAAATCGAAGAAGTAAAAAATGATAAAATAATTGCATTAGAAAAAGAACTATCTATGCTTAAAGAATTATATGCGGCTAAACAAAAAGAAAAAGAAATAGAAACAGAATTAAAATTAGAAATATAAAAATTTAAAGAAAAATTAAACCCAGATATAAGAGTTGATAATATTGACATGGATGAAAATTGCTCAGAACAAGGCTCAGATATAAGTGAAACATATACAGCAATATTAGAAAAAATAGGAGAAAATGAAATCATTGATACAATAGAAATAAATACGAAAGAAATAAAGAATAAAGCAAGTACAAGTACAAGCACTCCAGAAATAAAAAACCCAAAAACACTAAGTCCTAATTATTATACAGTTAGTTATGAAGAATTTGACAGATATGATAGTTTGTGGAATAAAAGACTAAACAAAAAATGGGTACCATCTACAACACCTAGGAATAATAGTTTTTTAGATTTGGATTGTGTAGCAGTATAAACAAAACAATACAACTATGGGTAGGATATATATCAAAACGAAAATAATCTAATTTTTAGTAATCTAATATAAATGAAATTCGTTAAGACTATGATATGAAGGAATTGAATTAAAATCGTTATGTCTTATTTACATGATGAAATGATATTAACACACAAAATATTAATCCTGTATATACTTAAGAACATTACAATAGAACTAAGAAGGATAATATGGGAAAAAATATTTGAGGAAGAAATAGAAGAATTAATAAACCAGATATGGTCTGAAATAGATGAAATAAATAGAATAAATAATGAAATTTTAGAATTTAACTTAGGTGACCTAGAAATTCAATATTCAGATTAATGATAAATCAAGAATACTTAGAATATTGGCAACAAACTATAGTAGATATTACCTTATTAAGTAATTTAATAAAAGAAAACATAGAAACCTTCCAACAAACACATGACATACAATACATAGAATATATATTAGAAAATATAAAATAAATTATAAGACTAATACATTTAGAAAAGATGTATTATGAACGAATCAATCAATAAAATGGAGACCCCCCCAAAATTGGTATCAGAGCTAGATAATGATCGAAATGAATTAATTAGAATAGTAATAACAAAGCGACAAGAATTACAAAATAAACAAGAAAGACTTCAATATAACATATATGCAAGCGTATGTCAAGGATCTTTGTTAGCTCAAAGAAAAACAATATTTAAACTACAACTAGAAATACAAAATATTGAGTATAAATTGAAAAACAATTTAAGATGAATAAGGAAGAATTTGCTATAGAAGAAAAGACCTACGAGAATCCAGAAGGATTAAAGATAAAAATAATATTTTCAAACTTAGGAAGAAGGTATAAGAAAATAGGCGAAAATCTATACTTAATGATAGAAAAAGAAACAGTAAGATTAGAAGACAGCTTAACAGCAATGGTACGAATAACTAGAGAAAATGAAGAAATTGATGTTTTATTATGGTTTTTATGTTAAATTCCCCAAGAACCCATGAAAACCCCATATTTCTCAATTATGATCTTGTGATGTGTGTTTGTTGATTATAGAAGAATATTATGAGATTTTGATTGTAGTAGTTGAGTTAGTTGAATAATGTTAATATCCATATCTAATGTAGTAATTCTAGATGTGTTGATGGAATGTGATTTATGGTCCTTGAAGGGCAAATTATGAGAATTATGCATGATTATGAGCATTATGTATATATGTTTTATGAACACTTTGAGAGTAAAGTGAATATAATTATGAGCTAGTGTTGTGTTGTTGGAGGTTATCCTCATGTACACACTTATATATTAATTTGCTATGATTTGAAAGGTTTTTTCACAATATGATGGTTCAAAGGTTAAAAGGCTATTCTCACCTATTGAATCTATGAGCTATAGTAGGTGTTATGTTGGATTGAGTGTCAAGACATTTTTCCATAATTATGAACTTAAGTCAAGACTTAATATGAACTCAACGGGAATTATATTGAGCACCGAGTGGATAGTGATATGAGATGGAAGCCCTCACGATAGTAGAGGCCGGGTTTCTAGGAGCAATTGGGATGGAAGTCCTCAGGATTGTAGAGGTCAAGTTTTCTAGTCGCAATCCCCTTATCCCATAAACTATGTGCCCTCATAGGTCTTTAGCTAGTTGATCCACCTAAGCTAATAGTATGGTTTTACCTTAGGAAAATAGGACAACCCCTTTTCGATATGGGTAGACACCATATTCCATGCTAAGCTCACATGGTCTATGTCAGTTAAGGCTAATCTCCCTTTATGATAGTATGAACAAGAATATGAAATATGAACTATAGTTACTCAAGAAGCCTTACTTAGTATGTGTGGGATTATGGGATCTTATTGATGCATTGCACAAGTATGCTTTGAGTGTAATTATGGTATGCAAATGGTATGATTATTTATGAGTTGAATACACTTATGACTTGTGCTTTTCCATTATCTTCAAAATCATGCTTTAACTTAGTAAATTGCATGCATTCAACTAAAATGTCCCTTTTAGCATGTTTTCATTATTTTGTGCATGACATCATACTTAGTGCATTTTTGTACTAACCCATATTTTCCTACATTGTTCCCCAAGTGTAGGGTCCAGTTTTTAAGGCGGTTATCATTTGGTTCAAGCTTGGATTCGACTATTCTCCTTGATTGTGGTGAGTCCACATGAGTCGAGGACGGATGTTTCACTTTGAGTTTCATTTCTAGTATTTCATTTTCATACTATGTTGTATGGGCTATGTCCCTTTTCATTTGAACTATTGTAATAGATAGGTAATTGAGATAAGTCTAGACTTCCCTTTCCTTTATAAAGTTTTTTGGACTTAAATGTGTTTTTACTCTTATTGTTCTAATGATTTATGTTATGATATGTTAAGTGGCTTACATGGTGCCTTCGGGGTTCTATGTGCCTTGTTACGTCTAGGGGGGTACCCTTGGGTCGTGACAATTATATAATTAAGAGGTACAATTCTTCGGAAATCAAATGGGGTGTCACGACCCAGGGGTACCCCTTAGATGTAACAAGGCGTATAAGACCCCGAGAGGCCTCATACAAGCCACTTAGCATATCATAACATAAAGTAATAGAAAAGGTGTGGGTATTTAAAACTTTTCGACACAATCAATGTCTTTTATAAAACGAGTGGAAGTCTAACATGACATTGTCTCAAACCATCTAAACATAAGAGAATAGTAATCTTGGGACGCATCCCATACAATAGTCTCAAAAATAAAAGAAATACATAAAAGAGATAGGGTGATCTAATCCTCGAATACAATGAGGACTCACCAAAGCTTCACTTCACAACCCTCTAGGAATCCTAGCCACAAGTGTCCGAATCGGGAACGCTGGACCCTACATTTGATAAGAATGTAGGCAAAAGTATGCGTTAGTATAATCAAGTACTAAATATGATGTCTAGCATAAACAACATGAACATAAGCGTTTGTCAACATAAGACATAAAGCTCAGTATTATCAAGACATAATAGTCATCATAATGAAAGAGGAATACTCCTTTAAGTAACATCACTTATCCTTAACCAAGACTTATGTCATCCACCTCTAGTCAAGCTTACATCATGGATGGCATATCTAACAACACTCCAAGTCAATCAACTTCATAACATAATCACATTTAATTAATTTTAAAGACATGAGGATTCGCCTAAATGACTAGTTCATAAAGGCAAATGGGTATTCGCCTCTTCCCTTACTTACTTTTAGATCACGGGTACTCGCCTCCACAATCTCATCATATGGTGTGGGTACTCGGCTTCACATCATTACATAAGGAGCATGGGTACTCCCCTCCATGTCCATTCATCATTGTAAGAACGTCGGGACTCACCTCTTGTTCAATCCTAAGGGGTATGGGAATCACCTCATATCCTTGCATATGAAGGTCAAGGGTAATCACCTCTAGCCTCATCATTCATTAAGCATTTTAGTCTATATTCGTTTTAGGTGAGCAATCCTTTAAACCTAGAGTCATTCATGTGAGTAAACATTTAACACTTATTCAATCATGCTTAGCAATTCATTATGGGAAGTATCGCTTCCACATCATATCATCAATCAATCAATAATTCATAGTCTAGACTTTACTCTCAAGCACTACGTCTTATGATCATCATCTATGCTTTACTCTCAAGCAATTAACATCATATTCATCATATATGCTTCAATCTAAAGCAATTCTAGTCATAAATCATCAATCTTATAAGGAGATATCTAGCCCATAGAGTTTCCCTCACATGGCATCAAACCCACAATATCAATTCAACCCTAAAATCATAGGATAGGCATGGGTACATATAATTTAATCCTAAATACATGCAATTCTATCAATTCAATTATAAACAATCATAATCCGCTCAATTGGATCAAAATTCATCATAACCCATAACATCGGAAGAAACCCTAACTAAATTGGTTGTGGTTTCTTGTCAAAGCTGTTGGCCAATCCATGGAGGGCTGGACCACGGGGCGTTGACCCACCAATAGTTCGTAGGCCCCTATGTGGTTCGTGCCTAGACATTTTCTGAGATGGCCATTCACGAGGCCCACCTACGGGGCGTGGTTGGCCCTCGTGGGTGAAAGCTGAAACCTCTATAAAATGGCGGCTTAGCCCTAGCTCAAATCCGGGGTGTTACATTATCTCCCCCTTGGGATCATTCGTCCTCGAATTAGATTCTAAGCACGTTTCTAAACGAAAAGACTCAACACTAGTAGCCCATCATGCTTGCAACACTTCTTAAATGTACACAACTAAGGAGGAACTTCATCTCCAAGCTAAACATACTCAATGCACTATAAGGAAGTAGGAACAACATCTAAAAATCCAATATGCATGAAATCTTAACAATTTTCATGTTCAAGGAGGAACTATCATCTTCAACTCAAAACAATGCTCTACACAATCTCATGGAGCTCCTATGCAATTCAATCTCAAAAATCACAAATCAAAGGAGGGGATCTCCACTCCAAGACAAAGCCTGTTCTACAACTCATCTCATGAAGTCTATAAGCAACACATACTTAATACTGAACAACATGAGTAAAATACATCACAAAAGCCATTTCTTTCAAAACTTCAGCTTTTTCATGAACATACAAATTTTAAGGAAATCATGAAAATACATAAAACACATATTGTTAACTTAATGTATTTTGAATAATGACAGGAAATCAAGGAAAGAAAAATATGTAGACGTCTACAAAAGAAGGCAATAAGATAAATCAACAGAGTGATTTAAGCAGAAGATCTGGAGATCATACAGCTTTCATGAAAGGAGGATAAGTGGATACTACATCAATCAGATATCCATTTATCATAAGCCAAAAAGGAAATGACAATCAAGATGACAAGGTAAATCAATTTGAGTCAATCAGATTACAAATCACTAGAAGCCAAACTGGAAAATGAAATAGACAGCAACTCAAGATGGCAAGAAACATCAATAAAGGATCAACTCACTGATCCCTAAAGATCACTGGGATTCTAAGGAATTTTGCACAAGTCTCCAACCAATTTCTGATTCAAGGTAGAACCAAAATTGGTATCTCAAATCAAGGTCTCAATCAAGGAATCATTACAAATCCGTGATTGAAGGAAACTCCCTTGGGTTTTCTCATTAGAGAAAAAGTCACCTCAACACTCAGCCTATAAATGAAGAACTGGACAGACGGCAAAATTACGCAACTTCACTTGAACTTATAATTGTAATCTTCTTTCATCTTTCATAAAGCTTTGTACACGTGAGTGAACAATTGTAAAAGAAAAAGAGAAGGAAAGATTCTGAGTGTAGGTTATACAAGTAGAGGCAGTGTCAACATAGAAACTTTGATTTGCATATCAGACAGGACTTGAAGATTGCACCTCCTGTACAAACAACTTCGCAACAAGCTCTAAAGGAAACCCTTGAAACCCAAGGGGACTGGACTAGGCACCACATCGGTGATCCGAACCAGTATAAAAACATCTCGTGTCATTTTACTTTTCAGTATCTTATCTTGTTTTATATTGTGGAACTAACTTGCAGGTGAGTCGACTACTTCTCACAGGAAGTCGACTGAAGGAATTTTAATTCACCTCCCCCCCCTTTTGACTTTCACATATGACTTCAAACATAACCAAATCTAGAGGAAATTCAACACCTTAAGCTAGAGAAAGAAAAAGATGAGGATACCGGGACATCATATCAGCTTCGGCCTCCCAAGTAGCACCTTCAACTAGATGGTTTCTCCATAACACTTTCACAAAAGAAACTTCTTTGTTCTTCAATTCCTTAACTTGTAGGTCTAGAATCTCAACCGAAACTTCTTCATAGGAAAGGTGCTTTTTCACTTCTAATCCTTCTAGGGGGATTATGGATGTCGTATCTCCAACACACTTTTTCAACATAGAGACATGGAAAACCAGATGCACCAATGCCAACTCATTTGGAAAATCAAGCTCATATGCAACCTTACCAACACGTCTCAAAATTTGATATGGGCCTACAAAACGGGGATTAAGTTTTCCTTTCTTACAAAACCTCATTACACCCTTCATGGGTGAGATTTTCAAGTAAACACAATCATGTACATCAAATTCAAGGTCTCTCCTTCTAACATCGGCATAAGACTTTTGTTGACTTTGGGCCATTCTCAACCTCACTCTAATTAGTCGAACCTTCTCAATAGCCTCATGAACTAACTCGGGTCCTACCAAAGCAACCTCACCCACTTCAAACTATCCTATAGGATATCTACACCTCCTACCATAAAGATCCTCAAACGAGGCCATACCAATAGTCGAATGGTAGCTATTATTATAGGCAAACTCTATCAAGGGCAAATGGTCATCCCAATTTCCCTTGAAATCTATCACGCAAGCCCTCAACATATCTTCCAACATTTGAATTGTTCGTTCCGCTTGCCCATCAGTTTAGGGGGTGAAAAGTTGTGCTAAGCTTAACTTTAGTGCCAAGACCCTTTTTGAAGGACTTCCAAAACTGGGAAGTAAATTGGGTACCACGATCGAAAATAATGGACAAAGGAACTTCATGTAGCCTTTCCATCTCTCTCAAATACAACTTGGCATAATCTTCCGCCGAGTAAGAAACCTTGACGGGAAGGAAATGTGCCGATTTTGTCATCCGATCTACCACTACCCAAATAGAGTGATGTTGTCACCGGGTGCGAGGTAACCCAACTATAAAGTCCATATTCACATCTTCCTACTTCCAAGTAGGAATGCTAATATCTTGAGCTAAAAAACCCAATTTCTTATGCTCAACCTTTACTTGTTCGCAATTCAGACATTTGGCCATAAATACCGCAATATCCTTTTTCATCCCATTCCACCAATAGACTTCCTGTAAATCACGGTACAACTAAATGGCTCTCGGGTAAATAGAATACCGAGAACTATAGGCTTCAATCAAAATATGCTCCCTTAAGTCATCGACATTCGGAACACATAAACAACCTTTGTACCTTAGGACACCATCCCTCCCTTGGGAGAAAGCCTCAATGGACTTTCTAAGTACCGCTTCTTTCAATTCTACCAACGTCGGATCAAGACATTGCTTTGCTTTTACATCATCTACAAAAGATGATTCTGACCCTGTATAAACTATAACCCCACCCTTGGCGGAGTCTACCAATCAAACACCCAATCAGGCCAACCTGTGGACATCTCGGGCCAACTCTTTTCTGTCATCATCTACATATGAAACACTACCCATCGATAGTTGACCAAGAGCATCCACTAATACATTCACCTTTCCAGGGTGATATAGGACACTCATATCATAGTCCTTCAACAATTCAAGCCACCTTCTTTGGCGAAGATTCAAGTCCTTTTGGGTAAACACATATTGTAAGCTTTTTCGGTGAAAACATCCACATAGACCCCATACAACTAATGCCTCCAAATCATTAAGGCAAATACCACCGCCACTAATTCAAGGTCATGGGTAGGATAGTTCTTCTCATGAACTTTTATTTGCCTTGAAGCATAGAAAATCACCTTACCATTTTGCATATTCACACATCCCAATCCCATTTTAGAGGCATCATAATATTCCACAAAGCCTTATGTACCTTTCGGTAACGTCAGAATCGGAGCAGAAGTAAGTCAATCTTTCAAGTCTTGGAAACTTTTCTAACAGGCATTAGACCATATAAACTTGGCTTTCTTTTGAGTCAAAGCTTTCAAAGGAGAAAAAATGGAGGAAAGCCCCTCAACAAACCTTCTATAATAACTGGCCAAACCCAAGAAACTTCTAATGTCTATTGGTGATAGAGGTCTAGGCCAACTATTGACCGCATTCGTCTTCTTCGGATCTACCTCAATACCCTTACTTGAAACGATATGGCCTATGAAAGCCACAAACCTTAACCAAAATTCATATTTACTAAACTTCGCATAAAGTTGTTGGTCCTTAAGGATTTGCAATACAATCCTCAAATGTTCTATGTGATCGTCCTCACTTCTTGAATAGATCAAAATATCATCAATGAATACAATAATGTACATATCAAGACATTATCTAAACACCCTATTCATCAAATCCATAAACGCCGCTGGGGCATCACTCAACCCAAACGACATTAAAAAAACTCATAATGACCATATCGGGTTCTAAAACCCATTTTCGGAATATCTTCCTCTTTCACCCTCAACAGGTGATAACCCAACTGAAGATCAATTTTAGAGAAATAACTTACCCCTTAAAGTTGATCAAATAAGTCATCTATTCTTGGAAGAGGATACTTGTTCTTTATGGTCACTTTTTTCAATTGGCGGTAATCAATACACATACGGAGTGAACCATCTTCCTTCTTAACAAACAATATTGAAGCACCCCATGGAGAGATACTCGGTCGGATGAAGCCTTTATCCAATAGATCCTTCAATTGTTCTTTCAACTACTTAAGTTCCTTCGGGGCCATTCTATAAGGAGGAATAGAGATAGGTTGGGTATCGGGGAGAAGATAAATCCCAAAGTCTATTTCCCTTTTAGGAGGAAAACCGGGCAAATCATCGGGAAAAACATCCGGAAGCTCTTTTACCACCGAAACCGACTCAAGAGTAGGAATTTCAGACTCCACATACCTCACCCTTACAATATGGTAGACACAACCTTTAGAAATAATTTTCCTTGCTTTTAGGTAAGAAACAAATTGACCTCTAGGTATAGAGTTTCCCCCCTTCAACTCTAAGATAGGCTCATTTGGGAATTGAAATTTGACTACCCGAGTTCTACAATCAAGAGAGGCATAACATGAATGCAACCAATCCCTCCCAAGTATGATATCAAAATCTATCATATCAAGTTCCACCAAATCTACCAGAGGGAATGTATGGGATAAGGAAACATGACATTTCCTATAGACATTTAGCCACCACAAAATCACCAAGGGGGGTAAACACAAAAAAAGGTTCTAATAACACTTCGGGGAGCACATAAAACCTCATAGCTATATAAGGGGTCACAAAGGACAAAGTCGCACCCGGATCAAGTAAAGCATACACATCTATATGGAAAACTTTTAAATGTCCATCACCACATCCGGGGACCTTTCTTGATCGCCTCTAGTTTGGAGAGCATAGAAATAGTTTTCCTTAGGAGCATTTCCACTTGAGCAACTTGGACCAGATGAAGGGTAGAATTGAGCCCTACGATGAGTGTCTCCATCATTTTTAGTAAGAGAAGGGCAATCCCTTATCTTATGATCCATTTTACCACACCCGAAACAAGCATTGGAACCCTCTAGACACTTATTTTCATGATTTCTCCCACATTTAGCACAAATAGGCATCGGAGGCCTATTACCATCTCCTTGCGGTTTTGGTTTAGACACCCTCTTATTTCTTTGCCTCAGAGGAGAACTTGTAGAACCTTGCCCGAAGAACTTTTGATGGAACCTTGAACGACCCCGTCCACTGGACCTAGCATGATAATAGTTGCCATCATCCACTCTAGCCCTTTTTACCTCTTTAGATCTTTCCTTGAGTTTTTCTTCCTGAATTTGTTGGGCATGCACTTACAGGCAAAAAATGTCCATGTCATGAACAATCATAGCGGTGTGGCACTCTTTGACAACCAAGTCCGACACTCGTGACACAAACTTACTCATCTTGGCCCTACAATCCGCCATAGTAGAAGGAGAATACTTGGATAGTTGAGTGAACCTGAAGACGTATTCCCTTACAGTCATATTTCCTTGCCTAAGGTTGATGAACTCAAGTACCTTGGCCTCTCTCATCTCTAGAGGGAAGAATCGGTCAAGAAAATTACTTTTGAACCTTTCCTATTCTATGGGACCCGCTTCCACCAGCCTTGCCTCTTTCCACTGATTAAACCAAATCTGAACAACCCCTTTAAGATGGTAAGCAACTATTTCTGCCTTCTCTATCGAAGTCACACCCATGATAGCAAGTACCTTATAGACCTCATCGATAAACTCTTAAGGGTCTTCCTCAAGTTTGGAGCCATAAAATTTGGGAGGGTTCATCCCTATAAAATCTCTCACTCTTGCCGTTGCCGTACCCACACTTAGGTTCATGGGGGCTACCACCTATTTGTTAGCTTGTGTCACGGCTTTAGCCAACACTTGGAATGCCGACCTAAACTCCGCATTAGTCACATTCTTATTCCAACGGTTCAATCGGAGCTTGGGGATCCGGAGGAGCTTGAGGAGGAACCTCTTGCTCAACATTGCCTTCCTCCAACCTTCTAGCATTAGCCCTTCTAGTAGTCATTTCCTAAAAACCATCGGGCACATATTATGAGAAAGACTTATAGAGTTAAACTCCATGGAACGACTTAGAGAAGTGAAGAAGTGAATTTTCCTAAACATCTAATAGCCTCTCATTCATAAATGTGGCGCGCTTCACACTTATTAACAAGACACCACTAGAAGTGGTTTGAGACATCCTAAAACCATTCTAAACATTGTGCTCTGATACCAAGTTTGTCATGATGACCCAGGGTACCTTCTAGATGTAACAACGCGTTTAAGACCCCAAGAAGCCTCATACAAGCAACTTAGCATAAAATAACATAAAGTAATAGAAAATGTGTGGGAATTGAAAACTTTTCAATACAATCAAAGTCTTTTATAAAATGAGCAGAAGTCTAACATGAAATTGTCTCAAACCATCTAAACATAAGAGAATAAAAATCTTGGGACGCAGCCCATACAATAGTCTCATACATAAAAGAAAGACATAAAAGAGATAGGGTGATCCAATCCTCAAATACAATGACGACTCACCAAAGCTTCACATCACAACCCTCTAGGAATCCTAGCTACAAGTGTGCGAATCGGGAACGCCGGACCCTACATTTGTTAAGAATGTAGGCAAGAGTATGTGTTAGTACAATCAAGTACTAAATATGATAGCTAGCATAAATAACATGAACATAAGCGTTAGTCAACATAAGACATAAGGCATAAGCATAATCAAGACATAATAATCATCATAATGAAAGAGGAATACTCCCTTAACTAACCTCACTTATCCTTAACCAACACTTAGGTAATCCACCTCTAGTCAAGCTTACATCATGGATGACATATCTAGCAACACTCCAAGTCAATCAACTTCATAACATAATCACATTTACTTACTTTTAAAGACATAGGGATTCACCTCAATACCTATTGCATAAAGGATAATGGGTATTCGCCTCTTGCCTTACTTACTTTTAGATCACGGGTACTCGCCTCCACAATATCATCATATGATGCGGGTACTCGCTTCCACATCATTTCATAAGGAGCATGGTTACTTACCTCCATGTCCATTCATCATAGTAAGCACGTGGGGACTCACCTCTTCTTCAATTTTCAGAAGTATGTGAATCACCTCATATCCTTGCATATGGAGGTCAAGGGTAATCGCCTCTTGCCTCATCATTCAATAAGAATTTTAGTCTAGATTCATTTTGAGTGAGCAATCCTTTCAACATAGAATCATTCATGTGAGTAAACCTTGCACATTCATTCAATCATGCTTAGCAATTCATTATGGGAAGTATCATCACCTCCACATCATATCATTAAGCAATCAATAATTCATAGTCTAGGCTTTACTCTCAAGCACTACATTTCATGATCATCATCTATGCTTTACTCTCAAGCAATTAACATCATATTCATCATATATGCTTCAATTAATGCAATTCTAGTCATAAATCATCAATCTTATAAGGAGATATCTAGTCCATACAGTTTCCCTCACATGGCATCAAACCCACAATATCAATTCAACCCTAAAATCATATGATAGGCATGGGTACATATAATTTAATCCTACATACATGCAATTCTATCAATTCAATCATAAACAATCATAATCTACTCAATTGGATCAACATTCATCATAACCCACAACAATAGAAGAAACCCTAACTAAAATTGGGGAAATTCTTCTTCAAATTATGGAATTCTAGGGGACTCCATGGGAGGAAGGATCCCATGAATGAAAAACCATCATACCTTATTCACAAATCCCACCAAAGCTTGAATATTGGAAGACTTGATTCTGACCTAGCTTCAATCTCCTTTTTCTTCTTCTACCTTCTAGAGAGAAAATATTTGAGAGAGGATTTGAGTTTTCTTTTGTGATTTGAGAGAATGAATTGATTGGGTGAATTTAGCGTAAAATGCTTATATAGGGGGTCTAGGTTTAGTAAAAATGACACCACTTAATTCTAATTAAAATTGGAAAAGACACTTAAGCCCCAAAGTATAACCACCCATTCACGAACCACGGACCCCAACCGATGAACTGTCGACTGACCTACGGTCCATCCTGGTTGGTTTTGGTTTCTTCTCAGAGATTTTGGCCAATCCACAGAGGTCCAGACCACGGTGCGTTGACCCACCAATGGTCTATAGACCCCTTCGTGGTTCCTACCGGGTCATTTTCTGAGGTGGCCATCCATGAGGCCCACCTACGGGGAGTGGCTCGAACCATGGGGCTTGGTTGACACCTGAAACCTTTGTAATATGGCTACTTAGCCTTTGCTAAAATCTGGGGTGTTACATAGGGGGTTCTCATCCAAACTACCCTAGATCAGGTTGGAACCAAGGTTGGAAAAAAATTGAAATAATGGTTGGAGAGATAAAGGAGGAAATTGGAGAAATATGGAAGCTGAAAAATATAGATATATGCCACCTCACAATCATCCGAAACCAAAAGAACCTACTGGACCGGAGGGAAACCGCACAAATGAAATGCTAACAAGAATCTTCAATAAAGTTGAAGGGTCAGACAAGGTGTTGAAGGATTTAGAAAATGAGTTCTCCACCTTAACCCAAACGTCTACTTCTCATCTATGTCAATCAAACAACTCGAGACTCATCATTGTCAACACTCTACCCATCTAAATCCAAGTCAAAAGGGAACATTGTCTAGTGAAATTGTCCCAAATCCCAAAAATAAATGTTGATGAATAACAATTGTGTCATGCCATGACATTAAATAAGGCTCTTCTTGGGAGACAACCCAAGTTTATTTTATAGTTTTCAATAAAGTGTGTAGTGACTGCAGATTGAATAGAAGTTGAAAGGTTAAAAAGGATGCAAAAGATGATGCAAAGTACCCAGTCGCCAATGCACCACAGTGATTGGGAGAACCTCTTCATGTTTGCCCTTTGAGCCAAGAATTTAGAAAAATGGCACTGTAAACTTCGGCAATAAAGAACCAAATCATCGATTTGCCTAATCACAGTAGGCAAAATACATTGGGTCCACGAAATGAGCATCAAGTTTTGTATTTTTTCAAGCCTCACCGGTGAGCTTATGCTCCTTCAAAGATTCACCAAATGTGTTCAGCGACATTAGTCGCATATCACCAAGTGTGCCTGAGGCCAAAAGGTTTTCCAAGTTCTAAACGAAAACCTTTGATCATTTTTAAGTTTTTCACTTACCAAACTCTCCAAAATCTTGTTTCTTTGCTTTTTTTGACCTTATTTGCATAGATTTTTGTGCTTGGAGTGCATTTTGTTGTTTTCTTTTCTATCCTAGACCCTTAACCCTCAATTTTGTGCTTTGTGATCATCTATAAGGTTGGTTTTTGAGGCCTTTAGTGATATTTCAGCTTAATCTTAATGTTTGTGATATGCGTTTTGTGTGATATTGTTTTTTTGTCTGATTTAATTGATTTTCCTAAATATTTATGATTGGATTATTCCCATGAGTTATGATAGTTAATTTAGTACCTGAAATTGCTAAAATTGATTGGGAAAGTTGAAACTTGAAATTGAATCATTAAATGTGATATGTCTTGCTTAATTTGAAAGCAGGTGAAATCTTGCTAGCCCAATGTTGCCCTAAGGGCCTGTATATGCCCAGTGATAACTAGAGTGACAATTTTTTTAAGGGCAAACCGTCAGTTTGGGCATTTCTATATGAATTTTGGGGGACGTCTGAGTACTCATGGGTAGAATAACATGTGGGTAGATCATAAAGTTGATTGGATAATGGATTTTGTTGCATATTGGTGTTGAAATTTTGGAAATTTTACATTAGCCTAAAATTACCAAGCAGGCTTGTCTTAGCTCACCATGGTGATTAGTGAATCATCGAGCAAGTACAAAATCACATTTTGTATTTAAATATGTGACCATTGTACTATCTCATTCAGTGAGCTTGTCTTAGCTCACCGAAACCAACTCGGTGGATTGTAGTGGTAGAGTAGGCATCACCCTTAGTGTCTATCCTTTTTTGTTGAACTCTTTTACATTTGGTGGACTTTTCTTAGACCACCAAAACCAACTTAGCGAATCACCGAGTTGGAGATGATTCTTCCTTTGATGCTTGAGTGAATTTAAGTTGTGGTCTTTCAACTCTAGTGAGCTCACATAAGCTTGCCTAACTTGTTAGGCGAATCGCATTCCTAGACGGCGAGCCTCATAACTCATTTTGAACTATGTTTGTGACAGAACTTGTTTCAACTAATGTTCACTCGATCTATATTTTGAATTTTTGTGCCTTACAAGAAATGGCCAGAACCAAAGGTAAGAGAGTTGTGATCTCTTCTCCTCTTCACCCTCCAAAGAAAAACAAGGGGATTTCTATCAAGTGTCTTCTGAGGCTCGCAACAACAAGCCACTTTGTGCTCTTTTATGTGTGTGGGTGAGAAGGTAAAGAAGGTGATTCCCAAGAATAGAATGGTATCAGGTCTAAGCTGGCACAAATTTCTCAGGCTCAGTCCCCTCCCTCTAGAGTTCTCCCAACCATAGCTCCAAGAACCCTCACTAGGCTCAAAGTTGTTGGAGAATGCAATATTCTAGAGGAGAGGCATCTCTAAACTGATGGAGTGATGAGTGATTATCTGACCATTTGGGACATTATCAAGTATCACAAGTTGGAAAGGTTCATGAGATCTTGACCTTCTTATGTCCCGACATAGGTGAGAGAATTCTATGAGGCCTATGCAAAGACCTTACTAAAGAAGAGAATGGGCACTATTTGGAAGCTCTTAGAGGAGGTGGAAGTTCATTGCAAGATGGTACAGTGCCATGCATGTGTCATTAACAATATTTTGTGTAGCAAAGGCTAGTACTAGGGTTGATGATTAGAGGCTCTAGTTTAAGCAGTGCTAGATGCACTAAAGGGGTGGCTGGCACCCCTAATTTCTCATATCTCTCCTCCGTGGATTGTTGATGGAGCACGGGTAGAAAAGAAAGATATGAACATCAACTCCAAGTATTCGTTCACCTACGTTAGTAGTAATCCTATGTCATCCAAGAATGAGTCCATCCTCCGGCATCCAAAGGTCATTTTAGTTGGTACCATCATTAATATGATAGAGATCCATGTCAATGGGATTATTGTAGAGGAGATTTTGATGCGAGGTTATCAGGAGCACATATCTCTCCCTTTGCCACTCTATATCACACGGTTATGTGAGGTTGCAGGAGTCCCTTATCAGGAGAGGATAGATGTCAAGATCACACCCACATTCTCTAATGATATTTGGAGGATTGAGGCAGGTTAATTAAGTTATGATATGGCTCGGAGAAATCCTCCACCACTAGACACTACCCTTCTTGTAGACCCCACTAGCCTTGAGGTCGATACACTCAGCCTGCTCCTTCTATGGAGCCATCAGGTACCGCTCAACCTTCCTCTATACCTTCTACCTCCACTAGTGATGCTCTTGTTCCTTGTTTCTCGACCTCCCTTGACTAAGACATGATATATCAAATGGGAAACCTTGCGCAGTCTGCGGATGTGAGAGTAGCTAGGGTAGAGAGGGTGAAGCCCAAATTTGTTGAGAAGGCCATTGAGTATGCACTGCTCCTGGTTAAAGGCCAGATGGTGCCGTTTCATAATAATTTGGCATCGTATCGTGAGAGGTTAGATAACCTCAGTACTAGGATGGAAGTTAGGGAGAAGATTGAGGGTGGCTTAGATGATTTAACTGCTATGAGGGTTGAGATCACTACTCTAAGGACTGATATTTACCAGGTAGGTCCACATATATTTATATGCTTTGTGGTGAGGTCCCCTTACCTGATATGCCCGAGTGTGTGCCTCATTTACAGCTAAGAGTGGATGTATCTAGTGGTGCTGGTGAGCACCCTGGTGCAATTGATGATATTGGTGAGCAGCCTGATGAAGCTGATGCTGAGAAGGAAGGGGAGACGTATGAGGATTAGTTCTAGAGAGAAAATGAGCAGCGGATTGTTGAGACCTTGATGAAGCAGCAAGATTTTGTGGAGACAAAGATGTTGGCTACAATAGAGCGATCTCGTGTGGAGACCTCCACAGTTGGTACTAGTAGGGTTTCTTCAGACCCTACATTAATCTTTCCAATGTGCCGGGAACTGATGCCACAATTGATGCTACACTACCTACTCCTGCTCCCACTTTGTCGGGCACTAATTTCTGAGATGATATTGTACCTTCCAACACTCCAGATCTGAGCACTTCATAGGCATAGCCTATCGGGAGGACTTTTACATCACTTTCCTCCTATTCTTACTTTATTTTTCATTGAGGACACTACTGATTTTATTTTGGTGGGGTGAGGGCACTTGTGCCAATAGTCCTTTGTTTTATTGTATTTGTTATTTTGTTATTTTCAGTTTTAGTTTGACACATTTATAGTACTTTGATATTTTGGTTTTTGTTAAAGCTAATGGTTTTGACTCAATGTGTCTATCTATCATCTGCCCCATAAGTTTGAAAGTTTTTGAAATGCTTGAGTTTTCATTATGATGTTCGAGGATCGATTGTATTCAATATCGATGTCTTGGATAGTACTTATGATGAGAAATGTGTTTTGTGCTAATGATTAAATCAGTTTTGCATTGCTTTTGAATGACCTTCTTGATTCGTGTTTTGACTAGTTTCGGTTTGATGTGAGCCTTACAATGAACATCACATATAAGCTTTTGATATTGTAGGACTGTGCTAAATGATTGTGTTTGAAGTTCCTTCTGTGGTGAGGGTTTACTTGAAGTCATATTTGTTGAATCCTAAGATTCTCCTTGTTAGTCTGATTGTCTAGCTTTGGTAAATGTAATAAATGATCTTGGGCATGAATTTTTAGAGAAAACCCAAATGTTCATACATTTTGTTACCTTGTGAGGGTGTGCAACCATTTTGGCACTATTCGAGTCTAAACATTTGTTGCCAACCTTGTTGAAACCTCTTGAGCCAAACTGCCCGTAACTTCTCACCCATAAATCCTTTTCTAAGAATTAATTTGTTTGAATAGCCCACATAGGCCGAAAGCCTAAGTTGGGGGTGTGGAAATAAAGGAGGAAAGAAAGCCAAGTGGAAGAAAAAGTGAAACTCAACTTTGAAGTCTGATTCATAGTGGGATATTTTTGTTGACGCAACCGCCTATTCTCTTACATGTCTTAAGAAAATTTGAGCATTAACAATATCATATTTAAATGTCCCCATATGAGCATGTTTATGTTTTTATGCATTTCCCTCTTACATAGTGCATTCCATGTACTAAAGCATATTTGTGTCTGCGTTGCCTAATAATGTAGGGTCAGACAATTCTTCTCCACCCGTCCGTGGCTAGCTTGGATCACTATTGCTAATGGATTGGTGAGTCCTCATATACTGAGGGAGAAACCATGAAGACCTTTATAGTTCTTTTCATCATTTTCTTTTGAGACTTTGTACGTGGTGTATGGGTTACGTCTCTACCACTCTTATTATGGTTTAGTATGGCTTGTCGAGACAAATTTTTAGTATTTATGTTGCCAAATCTCTTATGCGATGAGATACAATTGCTTTGATTCTACCTTTCTCTATTATGTTGTGTTGTATGTATGTCAAGCTTTTTGTGTAGGGCCTCTCGAGGTCTTCGATGCCATGTCACGTATAGGATATACTTTGGGTCGTGACACCTTGTAAGCCTCACGATCCCTCCAATTTCCTCCTCTGTCACTCCAATCTCTTTAGCCATTCTCCATCTCTTTAGTCAAACCTTGATTCCAACCCGATCTAGGATAGTTAGGATGAGAACCCCCCATTTGGTTCCCCATGTATTGCACTTCTTCATTGTATCATGCCTCAGAATTTAGATCATCTGGACACTGCGCAGTGCTTACACCAACTACGTTCATCGATATGAATCCACCCACCATGACATGCTTAGATAACATGTCAAGTTGTCACCCTCTTGGTTCCTTTCCATTTTCTCCTTGTTCATACCCAACTATAAAGAAGACATTTGGTCCTCCCTAGTGTGCAATGCTCAGTTTATCTTGGTCATGTCATCAAGCAACGTTTCTTCCACATCAAATGGTTGTCACATTATTCCTTCTTGAATGAGTTGGTCAACCAAACCTTTGTTTTCTATATCCAAGAAAAGATAGAAATACTACAACATGAAGGACATCATGCATCGGGCATTGCAACAATAACTTTTGCAATCACAATCAAGTTTCATGGACAGGCTCACCGTCCACTCTCCTGTACTTATGGATGCTATCTCTAAATTTCACAATCTTCGAAGGAGGGAAATATATTTGAAGGAACACCTCTGCTAGTTCCTCCAACGAAGTTATGGAATCTTGTGGTAGTACGACCAACCACTTGGTTGTTTCACCTGTTAAGGAGAAAGGAAACAACCTCAAACGCATGAACTCTTTTAAAATATTCTTGAAAGTGAAAGGCAAACATATAACTACAAAGTTATGGATATATTCATGGGGTCTTTATGATCAAGACCTCTGAACATCCCTCCCGTTTAGAGCAATTGCAACATCGTTCTATTACATGAAACATAGTCTTCCCCATAGTATGGGGGTAACTAGATTTCTCATGTGCTCTCGATGACATTAATATGCATGTCGTCCATATCACATTGGGTTATCCACCAACTATCTTAGGCGGTCCACAATGGAGTGTCTTCACTTTTTAAAGCATTTTCGGCCTCTTTTTGCATTGATTCATCATGGCCTTGTCCTTTAGCCTTAATAGCTACAAAATATCATCAGATAAGCTAATAAATATGTAACGACCCAAGAGAACCCCCTAGTCGTTACCGGCGTATTCGACCTCTCGGAGGTCTTATACAAGCCCTTAGCATTCGTCATAACATTTATCATAGAAAAATAGCGGAAAATTTAAAACTTTTTCATAATATAACACAAGACTTAAAAGTCACCTCATTTAAACCTTTAATACAAAATCGGAGTACTACGTCTCAAGGTAGCCATCTTAAAACATGACTACAACACAAGAGGGACACAACCCTTACAATACAAAAGAAACTACTATCTAGTACATAGAACTTAAGGAAACTCTTTAACATAAAGGTCCTTGATTCTTTAAGGACACAACCGAACCTGGTAATAGTAAGCCAAGCTCATCACTTCTAGGAAAGACCCTTTAGTCACCATCACCTACACTTGGTGTAAAAAGATGAAGAAGAATGGTGTTAGTACAAGAATGCACTAAGTATGATAACCATGCAAAACATGCTTTTTAAGAGGACATTTAGTTGGAAACCATTCATCATGCCTTTTTAGAGAAACTTCAAGAACATTTAGTACATTAGGCACATTATAAACCACATACATCATCATACACATGGAAACCA
The DNA here is from genome assembly GCA_036553675.1 of Solanum okadae. Classification (NCBI taxonomy): domain Eukaryota; kingdom Viridiplantae; phylum Streptophyta; class Magnoliopsida; order Solanales; family Solanaceae; genus Solanum; species Solanum okadae. The sequence goes on along the minus strand of CM071684.1, from coordinate 20,622,101 downwards.
TTCATAGTAGCACATAGAGCCACTTATAACATTTTAGGCACATTCAATGCATACAATACATTACCTTCTTCTTTATCTTTCCTTTCCTCAAGCAACCCTTAAGGAATACTTGGTGCAATGTACTACCTTAAAGTTACCAAGGGTGAACTTAAATATAGACTTCATCAATCTAACCACATATATTCATAGAGTCATAAGCACACCATAAGACATAGTCTTCACATAGGAACCATCACCTAAGACAACCCTCAAGTCACACTAGTGCAATGTACAAGTAGCATCCCATAATACTACTCCCACCAAGTGTTCCTAGGAAGCCACCATAGACTAGGCACATCATATTCAACAAGTCATAACATCTTCATTTAGACATAAGACAAACATACTTCATAACATCATATAAAGACTCATTCCTTTACTACATCATTAGTCATAACCCATTTAGTTCATATCATAGGTAAACCACCCTCACAACCCCTTCACAAGCTCACTTGTGCAATGTACACATGGAGTCCCATACCCCCACATATACTAAGGAAACCCATTAAGAAGTCATAAGTGTAATTAACATGCATAAACATACTTCATGTCTTGACATAAGTAAAGTCAACCTTAACATGATTTCATATTAACATACATAGACCATAGTCTTCATTACATAAAGAGCCTAATCATAACCTCCCTTAGAGTACACTTGTGCAATGCATAAGTAGGGTCCATAGTCCTACCTACACTAAGTAACTCTTCAAGAATTCATTACTAGAGTTCATATTCTTATCTTAGTTCATTTCTTAACTTTCGGGAGACATTGCCATAACTGACATAGACCATGTGAGCTACATGGAATCCGGTGTTCTACTCCCACACCGAAAAGACAGGGTACTACTTGCCAAAGTAGGACCTACATACATAATAGCTATCTAGTGGATCCACTAAGCTAATACCTACGGGGGCACGTAGTTATGGAACAAAGAGATTGCTACTAGAAAACCTTGACTTACTAAGCGTGGAGGTTTCCATCTCATGAGACAACATCTATGTTGGGAACCCGGACTTGCTAAACGTGAAGGTTCTCTTGTGGGAAGCCGGACTTGCTAAACGTAAAGCCCCCACTCTCATTTTTCATGTTCACTCGGTGTTAAGCTCCAAATCCTTTTTTAAACATCTTTAAGCCTTTATTTAATATTAGTTCATAAAGTAGGCTTTAAGGACTTAATCCCTCTTATCATATAGCTCAAAGGTTTCTAAGATGAGAATGACCTTTCATCATAGAACCTACATTATGTGAGAATGACCTTTCACATAATCATACCATATTCATAATATAGTCTAGTTTAGAGTACAATTGAGCAAACCTTTCAAAAGACTCACTTTCACTAGATTATCATAACCTTATTCATTCATTCATGTGTGTGTACATATGTGAGAAAGCCTTTCACATAAACACCTTTATACAACACATATTCATACATTGCTAGTCATACACTTTGCATGCATAATAAGATGTAAGGGCGCATATAAGAGTTCACCTTTCAATAGGTGTACACATCATATTCATAGCTATACATGTAGAGTGTGTGTGCGCGCATATTGGTCCTCATAGTGACATATTAGCAACAACATTGATATTGAATGCTTTTCCCTTAAAGGGATCACAACACATTCACAATGTCCCCAATTCATGAGCAATTCACATATAAAGTCCTTAGGGATTCTAGACCACACACCCACACTTCATCATATAAGACAAGGACACATTCAACATTGAATAGGTACTCCTAACATGCATATGATCAAATATTCATATAGTGGTCATATAGGTAGGGGTCATTCCACACCTTATCCCTAACATTATCATTCATATTATACTCCTCATCATCAACACACTTTAAACATCATGCTAGCATTAAGGATTTCATACATAACCTTCATAGCATAACTTCATAAACATATGCATCATAATCATCAATTCACTTCACATGATCTCAATATGCATAGATAGACAAGAAGTGAACACCTCCACCATAAGTGGATCAAACCACACAACATCAATTCTCATACTATAGAGTAGAAGTTAGGTCAACTTACCAATTCTCCAAGCCATGATCACCATGGATCAATCCTCAACAATTCATAATCAATTGACATAGATAGAAATAGGAATCAACAATGTAATTCAATATCATAAACATAGTCTAAGTACAATTCCATAAACAAAGGGATCAACCCATAACTTTGCCCATAAGGCCATAATCCTCAACTCATCAATATACCAACAATTCAACATGAATAAGTATAGATAATCATAGGAAACATCAATACAATCTAATCTAAACATAATTTCACCAATAGAGATCATATTCACAAAGACCCACATCATAGGCCAATTTTTGAGAATTTGGGGATCATGGGTTCTTCAAGAATTCCTTTGAAAATTGTCTTAAGAACATTAATTCCACATTAATTCATCAATAGAATGACTTAAAAAATCGTTTGACAAGGAACCCATGTTTAGATTGAAAATTGGGAATTTTGGTCTTTGAATCACTTTTGAAAATCTTTGATAGAACTCCTTGAATGAGAGGTTATTCAAGGATCAAGAGTCACCATACCTTAATTATTGAAGACCCATGAAATTGAAGAAGAAATAAGTTGAAAACCCATCTTCTAGCTTGAGCTTCATCAAGGTCTTCAATGGAGTTTTTTAGAGAATCTATTTTGAGAGGGAAGGGTCAATTTGAAGAATGGGGTCTAATTTTAGGTTTTGGGGTTCTAACCAACATAAAATACCCTAAAATAGGTAGAATAACCGTTTATAATAATTCCCCAAAGTACCCAAAGTACCCCTCACTTAGTTGGACCTTTTTAAACAAGTCAAAGTTGAGTTTTATTTTTGTAGATTTCGTCGGGAAACAAGTTCGCGACGCGGAGGTGTTCCCACAAGTTTTTTCATAAATTAAATCTGAGACAGTAGAGTCCGCGACATGTCCGCGACGCAAGCCAAACATTTGGCCCTTGGTGGAGCTAGTCCGCGACACGGACATGCTCCCTCCAAGCACAATCTCAAGCTGCCTTGGCAGCTTGCTTGGCCAAGGTTGGGGTCCTCCTCGGGGACCCTTAGGGTGGCCCCCGGGGTGTCGTATCCGAACGTTTTGACCCTAAAAACATTTATTAAGACACTAGGGTCACCTCCACTGATTTTGGACTCCAAACAACACATAAAAACACGAACAACATACTAGAACACACCAACACGTAAAAGACTAGTTTCCGAACGTCTTGGTCGTCCCTTGACGTTTGAATTCCAAACTCTTTAAAACTGACTTAAAAGGCTATTCTTCATTATTTTAACAAGTTATTAATGCATAAAACTCATGTGAGGCTCTAGTTTACCCTACTTCATTTTGAGGGTCGTTACAAAATAGGCATTGAGAACGATATTTGTTGAACTAAAAGGCATCAAATGAATCAAAATCTCAAACTCATCAATTTTGAGGGAAACTAGGATGATCACTTTCCACTTATTCAGTTTTCTTAAAATAATAGCTATTATTCCAACATCGGCATGGTGCCTTTTGAGGATTTATATGATATGAAATGTCAATCCATTATGGGTTGTTTCAAAGTGGGAAAGTCGTGGTTGTTTTTACCAGACTCAGAACAACAGGCCATGGAACAAGTTAAGCTAATCTGAGAGCAACTTTTGATAGCTCAAAGTCGTTAGAATTAATATGCAGATGTTAGGAGATGAGAATATGAAGAACATTATGAAATTCAACAAAAAAAGGGTAAGTTGAGCTTTATATACATTAGACCTTACCGCATCTTGCAACATATAGTCCAAGTTGCCTAGGAGCTGTACTTATCTCTTGAGTTAGAGGTAGTACACCCAGGTTTTCCTATTTTTATGTTACACAAGTTTATTAGTGTTCAAACATGTATAGTTATGATGTAAAATGTTAATATTTCGAAGGAGTTATGTAATGTATAAGTCCCCAATGCCATAATGGACCACGAAATAAGAAGATTGTAAATTTTTTCGTAAAATAATGTATTGTAGAAGATTTGTAATGTGGAAAAGATGGCGTGGGAAGCTGAAGAAGATAGGGAATCTAGATATCCCTACATATTTACTCCTTCAAATGATTTGCAAAGTAGACTAACAATAGACCAGCATTTGAGTGTTTGAGGTACGTTACTTGATGTTATAGGAGTTCATGTGTTGTTTCATATTATTTTGCATATGGTATTATCATTCAAGAATGAATATTCCTAGGGGGGAGAATTTGATGCCCCATAAGTTTGTAATATTTAAAATAATAAACTTACGTTTGACATGCCAATTTATCATAATTTATATCAACTGTCATTGAGATGTAAGGAGAAAATGGAAATTGGGTGGTTATATCAAGTAATAAATATATAAAGTATCTTGAATTCATATATGGAAGTTAGAGAGCGGGGGTACCTTGAAACAAAAAAAATTAAGTGAGGGATTTCTTATAAGAATGTTTTGATATGATCTTATTTATGTACTTATTTGGGATAAGTTTATCTTTCAATATACAATGAGTTTGGAGTCCTATAATATATTAAATCAAATTTCTATGAGTCTTATTTCCAACACACAAAACTGTTTGTCAGTACGACGTGATATTAAAAAGTTATGACTATTTTACCGTAGGCCATACGGAAATCAGGTTACAGATTCGGGTCTGATTTGGTCAAAATTAGAAGGTGTTTTATTGACTTCAAGAAAGATAAATTTCACATTTTTTTAAAGGAAAACCATCATCGTCCATTGAAGATATTTCCAAGACCTTTGAGTTAAGAAAACACCCCCTTCTAGCTTGATTCTTCTTTGGCACATGTTCAGAGAAATGTTCTCCTTGTCGCAAGCTTCATTTTATGCTATTTATTATCAGTTATCATTGGGATTGAAGAATATTTATGTGTAATTTGGGTTTTAAGTTAAGTATATGGTTTAGATACTTTGAGGTAATGTTTTACACCTACTTTTCTTAGAATCTCATGGCTTAATGATGGAAATCAATTCATATGACCTAGGCTTTGTTTTCATGCATAATCTTAAAGTTATAGAGTTTGAATGGAATTGTACCCTTGAGACAGATTTTTGTGCGCAACAAATAGAACCTTTTTGGTTGAGGTAAGTTTCCTCCCATCACTTCCCTTGTATTTTTATATTTTTATTTGTTTTGTGAGTCTTTGAGCCACGAGGCAAAGTTGGAGAGTCATGGATCCAGGAACCCTTGTTGTTGTGTGGTTGTGAGATGTTTTGATGTGTATATTGATGTTATTAAAGTGATGGAGGGATGGAAAATTACGGCACCAATTTCAAGTGCCGCATACGCAAGTTATCAATTGAACAGTGTGAAGTGGGCCTTGTTATATTACCTAGGGAGTTTGTTACTCTTGTGAGATACTGATAAACTCATGTTGTTGTTATTAGCTGCTGGTTATTTTGATGTTGTAATTTTTTTATGTTGAGTTAAAAGTGGGTTGGTCGTGATGGTGACCATAAGGGCTTAGCGATTGGTTATGGCTTGTTTTTGTAGCCTAGTTGATTCTCCCATTATTGTATTACTTTTGGTTTTCCAAGCTTCTTAGAAGCACCTTAGGGGATTCGATTGAAAGGAATGTTAAAGCTTTTTATTTCTCTTTTGGCATGATCCTAATGGTCTAATCTTGTTATGACCAATATATTGTCATTATTTTACATGTAGCCTTGTCCTATTGAGTTGGCTAACACCATATGATATAATGCCTATCAGTGATACTCTACTCCGTTCTTAGTGGCCTTGAAAAATATGTTATGATTGTATTTTGATCAATTATGATTACTTGTAATTGTTGTGATGCTTTAACGTATGCTTTCTGCCTATTAGTTTGTTTTAGCCTCAACAAACAGTGTTACTACAGGGTTGTTGAGCATACATATTGATTGTTATAATGTATCTATGGGCTAGGTAGACTGTGCCTACGGGTTGGGTATACAACGCCTACGGGTCGAGTAGACTTGTTTATTTTCTTGACTATGTGTGGATGATATGTGCCATTAGCATATAGTTCGGTAGGGTCGGTTCGGGCCTAAGTTTTTGCATTAGGTGTCAGATGCGCCTCTCGAATTTAGGGCGTTTCATTTTTGTACAATATTTTTCACTTCACTATTAATTTCTTTTTTTCTTGATATTCGTTTATAAAGTCACTCAAAATTATTTAGAATTCTGAAAAAATAATTTGAAAAGAACACATTATTTCGAACTGACACTTCCTTCCAACAAACACCAAGCCCTATTCTGAATAGCTAAGTCCGCACCTTGTCAATCTAAAATTTTACCATAAATAAAAAGAGAAGTTACTGGAGTGTGAATTGCTCCAACAATAATAAACATTTTTTTATCATGGAAGAAAGTAATTGATAACCTTAAGGTCACAGTGCATTCTGTAGTCTCAAATATTTTTTTCTTAAACAAGTTTTTTTTTCTATTTTTTCTAGTTAATAAAACTATTCTAGTTTTACTGTTTTGAACATAGTAATAAAACACTTATTTTAGACAATAGTTTCAAAAGACTAAATTTTTTAAAACTATATGCCTAGTCAAATACATTCATATAAATTGTGATGGAAGGATTAATGATTATATTATCTCTAAAGCTCTGTGATTCCAATATATATTCTTTAATTAAAGGAGTGACCAAAGTTAAATTTTATTTAGAGCAACTTGCATAAATGACTACATTTATAGGGTCATTACAGTTTAATAGCTATAAGTATACAATTTAGACAAAATGACTACATTTTATATCAATATCTCGCTATATTAAAGTATTTTATATTTTTTTAATTATACACTGATACAGTTATAATTATAGTATACTAAATAAGGTAATTTTTGGTACTATAATTAAATCCATATAATCACGTCTTGAAATTCTCAACTTCCAATTATTACATTAACAACTAATAATTACCTAGTCAATGCATATACTCTTGGATTCCAATCAGTTTTAAAAAAAACTTGAGCTAAATCATACACAAATCTTTATTGTCGTCATTGTTCTTGCTCAAGCGTAAGTTTTTTCACATAAGTTTATTTAGTTAAATTGACTTATTTAAATTTTCAAGGCACAGAGTGCCTCTAAAGAAGCGTATTGGTTTTCTTCCTACCCAAAATCCAGCTCAAAAGTACTAGCATTTTTTTGTCTCCATTATTGCTTTCTACTTGTAGTTATTAAGGCTTCTTTGTCTTGCCAGTGTTGATGTGAATCATTCAGTTATGTGTTGTAAACTCAGATTGCATGTGAGCAATTCAAATCCACATATACTATTGATGTTTTCTTGATTTTTTTACTTGATGGCGGATTTATGTCATGGAATTGTTCTTATGAGGTTCCATAAATCTAGGAGATGAAGGGTACTTTGAATTGTTTTTTTAAAAAAAATAGGCGAATTCCATGGCAAGTATACTATATCCCAAATTGCTTAATACAATTGTGTTAATATATCAATAAAACTGGACAATTCTGAAAAAAATGATAATGAACTATACTACAATACAATTATCTAAATGTATATGCATTCTACTGTATAAAAAATTGATACAATGTATGCGTATACATTTAAATACTTTTAATGTATTTATGTATCAAAATGAATTTTAACATAATTAAATTGTATATTTGAATGCTTGTGAAATAACTTCTTCAAATTTTTTAACTAAAACAAAGAATCTTATGAATCAAGTCATATTCATAAACAATTCTCCACTTTATAGGATTTTTATTGAACACAAAACACAACTGTTCTAAAATTAAGATATTTAACTGAGTTTTTCAAGAAATACATTCGCATTGACCGAATTGGTTTACAATCCAACCGCAACTTCCATGACATATCTAATTGTCATGACCATGGACATGGCCTTTCCAAGAATGCCTCCAGCCCAACACTACAAGACGATCTTTCTTTGCCCGGTAAAGAATCCAGAACCACATGACGACACACAATTCTTTTCTTGTTACATAGTTTCAATGCTTAGGTTGATGTATGGTGATGCCTTTGAAGGCTATGCCATGTCCGTCTCCACCTCCCATCTCCTTTTCTCTTCTCTTCGTTCTCAAAAAAAATTCTATGAAAATTGATTAAACATATAGATGTATACAAATATAAACTTCATATAAATGAGAAAAAAATGTAATTAGAAGATACCAAATGAAGATGAATCACAAAAATCTAATTCCTACAATCATGTAAAATATATTGAATTAGAAGGAAAATGAGGGGAAAAATAAAAAAGAGACGTTGATACGGAGATATTGAAAGAGAAAAATATTGAATATGGTAAATATGGGGAATAGAGCAGCATAAAATGTGCCTATAACATTTATTAGGCATGTAGTAATATCTTTTCTATCTAATAATCATCTAAATAAGTAAAATAAATTAGAAAAAAAACTAACAATTTGTGTATAATAAAGTTTGCTATAGTTATATCCATATAACATAAATAACATAAACTATAATATAAATATTGATGTTTGCTATATTTCGTAGATTTTCCTTCTATTAATAACAAAAGGACCAACAAATAGGAAAAAGAAAAAGACACTAGGGATAAGGCCTACGAAAAAGCCCAATATGGAAAAAACAAAAAGACACAGACAAAAATAGAAAGAGCCTCCATTAAGCAAGTAGATGAAACATCACTTTCAACTTCCAGCAACACCGAAGGAAGCATTGCCTCGAAAATTGGTGGCGAACAGAAAGAGCTGGAGAATCACGATTCGTGGGAGGAGAGGAGCCTTTAATACTTGCAAATTCTAGGTAATCTTCAAGATCTAAGGTATGGAGTTTGGGTCAATCTTACATTGGACGTCTAAAAATTCTCACATATGCCGTGAAATCGATTTCCTCTTCAACTCCTTACTGATTAATATTTACTACAATTCTCAAAAACGATGTTGCGTTGATTGTATTTGAACTTGATTTATATGATTTTATTTTAAAAAAATATATATATAGTCCCTTCGTTCCTTTTTATATGTTACCTTTCTAGATTGCACTTGCATTAAGAAATTAAGTAATTTTACTCTTCTACCCTTATTTAATATTTTCTGAAGTGAACTTTTCAATAAATGATGAATATGCTAGATTTCAAAAATGAAAATGCATTATGATGACTATTTAAATTTTTGAATTTATTTCAAAATTATATTTTATAGAATAGTGAATGGAGAGAGTAATTAATCAATGTATGAAGTACTTCAATGAATAATATTAATTACTTATTAGTTTTTCTAGGTTGGTCAAATTATATATTTTCAAAATGAATTAACTACTCTATCAGGGGTATAAGACGAAGAATATGATAATTTATGCATTGATATTATGAAATGATAAGTAATACTCCCTCTGTCCACAATTGTTTGTCAGGGTAAGGTCATGCACATCCCTCAAGGAAAATTTAATACAAGGTGTAATTTGACTAATATAACCCTATTATACCAAGAATATCAAAAGTCCACATAATTTTTCAATTGAACTACACTATCATTAAGAGCAGAATTGGAAAAAATTGACTAATTATTTATTGATTGTTTAAATTGACAATTAATCTTGGACATCTATTTTTAGTATACCTGCCAAGCAATTGTGGACGGAGGGAGTATGATCCAACTATTTATAGAAAGGAATGACATATAAAAAGGAATGAAGAGAGTAATAAAAAAGTATCACTCAATGGAAGGTTATCATTTATGTCGTCTTATCGATTCTTGTAAGGTCATCTTCCTAATTCAGTTATGTTGTTCATTCCACAAATTAAATTAAAGCAGACTTTTAGAAAAATTATTCAACAAATAATAAGTCTGAAAGAGGAAACAATTTCAAAATGAATAAATCCTTGATTTTATAGTTGTGACATCATATCATGTGATATTCAGTTTTGGTGGGTGCTGTAAAGTTGGAAGAAAGAAATGCGTCAGCCAACATATTAGCAAGTCGAATTTGTGCTGCAGTTGTGAGATGAATACCATCAGGATTCAATGGTAATCCGTTTGCGTCAACCTTCACTGCATTTGGAAGTTCAACATCTATTTGAGCTTGTCTAACTATATCTACAAACTTCCCTTTAAACCATGGACTTGGAACATGTAGGATTACCTGTAAAATCACTTCAATTAGAATATCTGACATAAATTTTATTATAAAATCAAACACCAAGTATCATTATAATAATATCTTCATCGTTATAATATAATTAACTATGTTAATCATTTTATTTGGTTCAATCTTATCGGATCTGACTGGTAAATTTGAAATATAATTTTATCAGATCTCACTCGTGTTTTATCTTGATCAACTTATTCGATAGTTATTATTTCATTTAAACCTCGCCTATCTGAATAATAATTTTAAGGTTTACTATTAAATTGAATTAATTAATAATTATTTCAAATGTAAGTACAATTAGTAACTAAGGATTAATAATTAAATAAATAGATTGCTATATATTATTATTTTATCAACTGATTATACCAAATTTAAACAAATTTTTGGTGAGCGTACGTTGATAATTCTATGAAGATAAATATCAATTTATTTGTCATGGCAAAAAGCAAAATCACTTATAATAAATATATTTTTCGTTATAAGAATGCTTTATCATTATAACTACAATATAATAGGAAACTTTTGTAGCAATAAGTATAAGTTCTTAGTCACAAATCATGAAAAACTTGTAATTAATTTTTTATCATGCATATTGCTAAAGAAAAAAAATATCATACAAAAGAGTTTAGCCAGAAGAAAATTCATATATAATCACATCATATTTTGTAGCAATATATGTTGTGTGTTGTAGTTATAGCCTATTAATAAAACAAGATATTAACTTTTTGGGCAATTTTCAATGGGTGAACACTTTGAGGATTCTCTTTAATTGTTTAATCATAAGTAACATTGTGTACTTAATACATAATTATATATTGAAGAAATGTTAATGATTTTAGCTCATGAAATCACTAGAAATTGTTTAGTATGACCTTTCATATTTCATATATATGTTCATCAATTTTGAAGGTTCAAATACAAAATCTTTAGTTAACTATGAAAATCATCTCTATCACTTTTCTTGATATTGATTTTTGTTGATAAGATAGAGACATACTCCTATTCACTTCTATAAATTTTTTTGTAACTTACTAAGTTAAAAGAAAGAAATAAGACTTTAACTTAAAAATCAGTTAACAAATATCATAAGAAAAGGCTAATAATTAGCAAATTATAATCTTTAATTCTCTTATTAATTTGTCTTTAGTAATATCAGTTATACTTATAAAATTATTTTATGATACTCCTTCTAGTTCATATTAATTGAATTATTGGGTTAAAATATATCTCCAATATAAAAAATAAGGATAAAAATTTTAGGAATGTATCAGTGAGAGGAAAGTGATGTATTGAGAGTAGGTTTTTAATTTTTTTTTAAATGATAGGAAATTTTAGAGATTATGACAAAATAAGATGTTATTTAGGTAATTTTTCCTAAAAGTTAAAAGACTACTTTTTACTATTGGCTTTTTAATTATTTCTAAACTATTTTCATAGAAAATATAAAGTTCTTGAGAATCCCGTTAAAAGGAAGGATAAATATGAAGAAAAAAATGTGTTAGTAAAATAAAATTCTGATGAAAAATCAAGGCCAGACGCACCTAAGTTTATTTAGTCCAGTCAACATTAAGGTGTGTTTGTCAAACTAATGAGTGATAATATATGTGTGTTTCTCCTACTCCAAATAGTTTAGATATGAAACTAAAAAAAAAAGATACAATTTAGGTGTGTTTTTTATAAACTTTACTCAAAAAAAATAAAATCGTGTCAACAATTATTTGGATAAGGGAAAACGAGGAAACATGTTAACATTAATGTTATGATAAGTTTAATTTGTTGATGCTATCTCATTTCGAGAAGCTCTAATCTTTCCAAAGAGGAATTTATTTGTGTATATTGTAGTATTAATTTTTATTAGAATTCTTCCGAGTAATAAGTTTCATTAGAAAGGAATGAAAGAAAGTAACCCAAATAAAATATGTATTTCATAGCATAATCTGATTATGACAAATTTATGAGTGTTATTTAATTAGTTTATCTTATTTATACAAACAATCACGTAAAATGCGGACTTATTAACTAATATTAAAATAACAGGAGCGAATAAAAAAGAGAGAAAATCATAAGCATTCAAGTGTGAAGATGAGATGCAAGACATGCCCAAAAGAAGTGAAGAGCACAAACGTTTCTTCATCAACTTAAATTGCGTTATGAGCCCTGCCTTAGTTCATGCTTAAGGTTATCGAGATACAATTTCTATCCATTCCTGATTTTATAATATGGAATAAACATTACTTCAATATGAGTTAGTTTGAAGAAGTAATTAAAGAGTTTAAAGTTAATAAGTTATGTCTCAAGTCCAAGTAGACTTGAAGAGGGTACATCAATCTGAGTGTTTGTTGCGAAAGACATACAATTAATTATGTCTTGAATCACAATTATTCTATGTTTTTATAGGGTAGATCACATATAGATATTTTTAGACCTTTCTAATCAAATAATTTTTCAGTCTTTTATTTTTATTTACCATTTTCACGAAACACATACAATTAGAATCATACTCGTTCAAAAACATAAGTTAGGCAAATTAGAGGAGTCTACAAGAATTTGACACAACCAAATTGACCCCCCATGAGTTTTACAGGTGCACCAAAACTAACAATATTATATATATAGATAGCAACACCTGGCACTTTCAGATTCTACTACCAATACTCTGTCTTGACATGTACCTAAAGCATACCCTATGATAATATCAGAAGCAATATGATTTTTTCAATTTGTATCTTGGCATGTACCTAATGTATAGCCTATGATAATATCAGAAACAATATGATTTTTTTTATTTTTTAACTCAAAATATATATATATATATATATATAAAAGAATAAGAGGGGCAGGAATGTACCATGAGAAGTGGAAGGTGAGGAAAGTTTAAGTCAGTGCGCAAGTTTTGAATGAATTTTTGGAATTTGGGTTTGTAACGAGTTGCATCAAACTTGGTCCTTGTATCACTCTCACCATGAAACCACAAGAGTCCTCGAAGTTGTCCTCCATCTTTAAGAGAAAAGTTGACTTTTTTCACCAATTGGTCATATGGAATATTCCCGCGTGACCAATAGCGAATTCCTTTTCCAGACACAGAGCAAGGAACTAAACCTATTACACCAAAATTTGGATCCTTGTTAAGAATTGCATTAGCAAATGCCATTCCAGGCCCAATACCACAATTGCGAAGACAATCAACCCCATAATTTAGAGGCTCCTTAGCTATTTCCCAATGCAAATCAACATTAACCCTTAAAATATCTTCATTAGATTGACAATCGGGTGGTATAATACCATCCCAATAAGAGTAAGATACTCCTCCTTGACCTGCCATATTACTTTGCCCTGCTAATATGAAGATCTGTTTGTTCAATTTGTAGGTGCTCATATTCCTTAATATATCTTTTTTAGGATTCATCACAATCCATAAATACGGTATAACAAAAACAAAAATTAAGATTAAAACTATTTCTTCACTTTTAGTTGTCAATTTGTTGCACTTGAAAAACATCTTGATCGATCACCCTCAACTCTTAATTTATCCTTTTCTAAATCATTGGAAATCACCCAAGGCAGGCTTGTACAAAAAGGAATAGTTTGGAGAAATTCTAAATTCTCATTACCATATCGCAAAACAAACTATAATACATATGCATGCATGTTTCTTTGTTTCATTGTATAATTCTATCTCTACAAGGGAATGTCGAATGAATGATTATATTTCTAAACTCAAGTATTTTGTTTCAATGTATCTATGATAAGTTTTGTCTATTCATTATTGAAATTTCCAAAACATGGTCTATAAAAGGTTTTACCTATTATTCACTTACTTGATTTATTCAATAATTCTGATTAATAAATTTTTTCATTAAGCTCTATTAAAAAAATTATATATCGGAAGGATCAAAAGGAATGATGTAAATATTTTAGTTTATTTTCACCAACTAAATGTCGAGAACCCAAACAAATTATGAATATACAACAATTTAATTAGGTCATTAATAGAGAACCAATTTTATGCTATAACCTACTCCTATTAGGTCGAATTCGTAAAAATTTAAAGACATGAAATTCTCGATAAAAAATTATACTCGCTCATGTGAGGCGCACATATTTTCATTGGTGTGACGATTTCTTGGGCTATGAGAGAAGCGTTTTTAGAAAACAAAGCATACTAATCTGACAAACAAAGCAAAAAAAATGATTCTTACAGTAATAAAATAGAATAGAAATGTTGTCACTAGAACGGATCATACAAATAACATCTTTCTAGTCGCCTAAAAGGAAGCATTAAAAGATAAGATAAGGCTATGCGCACACAATTTGTACATTGTGGGACCCATAAATTATCCATTTCTTTTTTTATTTTGGTAATAAAGGATATTATATATCTAATAAATCAATAAAGGTTGAGGAAAAGTTACATATGATAATACTACATCAGAGATATTAGTATACCCATATTTTACTAGATTATTAAAAATTCTGGCTGACATTTTTTAAGTGATAGTGTATACATGCTGAGCTTCTAGTAGTTGCAGCGTCCATAAGGGTGGTGTTAGGAGGATTATACATTCTTTAATACCATTTTTCCTCGCATAAGTTGCTAGTATGTGTGCTAATTTGTTGCTCTCCCTAAAATTATGTTGGATTGTCAGATTCCCTAGTTTTTCCCGCCAATACCTGCATAAGGAAACAGGAGGTTTATAGATTAGATTAGTATCTTCGGTTAGAATTCGTATTATATCACTGGAATTGGTCTATATCTCCAAAGGCTTGAGGTGAAATTAGTCGGCCAACTCTGCTCCTTTAAGTAAGGAAAGAATTTCCATATGGGTAGAGGTAATTCCCATCAATTTGTAGTGGAAATCAACTTTCGAGTTTCCCAGGTCGTCCCGAATTGCCCCTCCGATGCCTCCTATGCGGTTTAAGGAGTCGAAGGATCCGTCAATATTGAGTTTGAAAGTATCTTTCAGAGGAGGTTCCACTTGACCTGGCCGGATTATAGTGGTTGGAGGAGGAGTGGAAGTGAATTCGATGGTGCAAGCTATGTTTTAAGAGGTATCATTTTCTTTCTATATCCTTACTTTTTCTCACCCATTTTAAACTTTTTCTTCTTCTTTTTCTTTCTCCTCACAAAACTTTCTTGCAATTTTTTCCTTCTACTTGTTAAATCTAAACGCAACTTTATTTTTCAAATCGTAAAGAATTCTTGGGACTCGCCCACCATATCTAGCATGTCTATTTTATCTCTATATCATTTATTGAGGATAAATTGAAGTGGACATGTCCAGAAAATTTAAATCTTTTTTATTGGATGAGCTTGGATAAATTGAAGGTAGTGAAATTAAAAAAAATAATAATCAGAATATCTTTTGTCTTAATTTCATAAAATTGAACTTCTTTGTTTTTCTACCTTATAAAATGATATATAAAAATATGAGAAGTTAGATTTTTTGTTGACCTATCCATTTTTGAGTTTGTTTATAGATCAGACATTTTTTTTGGTAAAATTTTTCACTCTACTATTTACTAATAAATTATCCATAAACAATTCATCACTATATTTAATATGGACTATATAGATACATATTTAAAACTAAGAAATACACAGATTTATGTATACTTTATATAACTTTTTAAAAAATAAAATAAAAATACTGTAGATATTAATCTTTTGCACTCTTGATTCGTATCCAGTTGTTTGTCTTCATGGAAATTAAATTCTTTGTATTTACTTTCTAATTTGATTTATATTTTAATTTTGATAATGCCAAGAGTGCATTTAACATTCAAAATAACTTGTATTTATTTATTTAAATAATAAAATATTATCAAGATATTCTGGTATATTACAACAAAATTTTTAAGTGTTAACAATTTTTTTTTTTGGAAAGAAAGCATTATAATTCTTAGAAATGATTAATTTTTTTTTGGAGGATGTTATATATAACTTGACTAAATTTTTGTATTATCAAATATTTTTTAAGTAAATAATGATGAGTCGGAGATTTAGGACTCATTTTAGGCTTTTTTCTCATAAAAAAGTAATGTCCTCAATGCTTATTTATACCCCTTTTGATCATAATTTAATAATATTTCAACTATGGAAGTTCTAAGGATACCTTGGAGTTGAAAAGAAGAGGAAGAAAGCAAAAGAAGAAAAAGGTAGTCAAGTTTGCACTGAGCATTGCGCATCAAGTTTGAAGCATAGTAAACTAACTTTCAGCTCTCCTAAAATAGCAGCCGCTACCTTTTAAATGCTCATCAAGTTGGCGACACAAAAAGGACATTCATAATATTACCAAATTGACTCAGCAAAGGTCTAGAGTATCTTCCAAATTCACAGTTGCCTGAAAAAAGAAATCAATTGCACAAACCGATTCAGCGAGGTGAGTGACAAATTGGTGTATTGCCAAACAATTATGTGAGTTCGATTAAGATCATTTAATTGTCTCGAAGAGCATTTTTGTGAATATTTTCTCAAAAATATAAATAGATTTTGAAATGAGAGAACACTTACTTTACATTCTTTAAAATTCATAGTACATTCTCTACAAAACCCTTACAATTAGGAAGAATCTTGTAGTTAGAGATCTGGGAACCTTCTTGTGATTGAAGGCTTTTGAAGATTCATTTATGTAGGGATTTAACTCAATAACTATTATAGCTGATAATGTTGGTATTACTTTTTTAATTTATGTCATGAATAACTAATTTTCCTATTCTTAAGAGGGGTGCAATGTATGAATGATCAATCTACATTTCAGTATTGTTTATTTCACCCTCAAAACTAGAGGAGGCATGAGTGGAATTCAAAATCGTATTCGATCAAGTTAGTCACTAAAGTATACTAGCTAATTAAACTAAGGGCCCAAAAGGTCAAGTAACAGAACATTTGAAATACTAAGCTGACCGTTAAGGTCATGACCTGAGTAACAATATGTCATATAAACAAAGGTAGGCAAGCCAAATTGTAACGCCCCGTATATTTTAAGGTAACTAACTCTGTAAGCTAAACATATACGCGTCCAAAACTATATTTTTCATCTTACGTTGTTTGTTGATGAGTTGCCAGGAGAATAAGGTTCTAAAGGGATGATCATATTGGTTGTTACTCATTGTGCATCAACATAAGTGTCATAACAAGGTTACAAGTTAGAAGGTTACATTACGACAAATTGTTTCATATGATTATGTGGTCTAAATTGAGATAATCATATCTCCCAACATATGAGGATTTAGAGGTTATATAATAGATAAAATTAAATACATGTGAGTGTAGTTTAATGAAATAAATCACTCATCAATAAGACTTCAGAGAAAATAGATATGCTTGTTTTACTACGAACTACGCAGAAACCTAAATTGGTTGTGTTGGGAACGTGAGTAGCACATGTTATGTCATTACAAATATTTTTAAAATGATATCTATGAGGTGAATTCATTAGAGACAGTTCCTAAGTTATTTATGAAGCTCCTCTTTTTTGGTTCTTGAAGCCCTCTCCTCTCCAAAATCCCTAATTGAGAAATCAACCAAGAATCAAGTATTGTTCCTCAACCAAGCATATTATTCACTTAAGTCTGTCTTTGGAGTGAAGAGACAACCTTTCTTCTTGGTTAAATACAATCTTAAGGGACAACATCTGCTTCAAGTAAGGTATGTACATGTTCCCTTCTCTCATGTATGTGATGTTCTTCATGTTTTAGCTATATTCTATGGGTTCAACTCATAGGATGGTAATAGGGAGTCGTGAATAAAAGTTCCTCCCATGTTAATTGATGTTTTTGGTGAGGGATGTGTGCACTGGTCTTGTAGATGGAGGTTAATGTATTAGAGTCATTTAAGTGTAGTGTATTGTTGTTGGTAATATGGATGGATTAATACTACGGACACCTATTGATTTAAATTTCTCTTGAATTTACGCCCATCATGTGTTTGTTGAATAGACTAAATGACTTGGATGTGTTGTATAACTATTTAAAGTTGAATTTTCATTGGTTGTTGTTTTATATTGAAGGAGCAAGAGATAATTCAGACATTGTATTATGTTAAAGGACTCAAATAAAGGTTAGATACCCCTTTCCTCTATTTTCAAGAACAAATATACATCGTTGATTGGACTAGTATTCCTATGGTTTCAACTCCTATTGAGGTATTGTATGGTTCGGTTAAAAGGTTGGAAAAACATGGTGATTTTCTATAATTTTTATAATATTAAAATATATGAATATGAAGAAAATGGCGATATATATACAATTGTTTTCGTAGTTGTAAATTGTGTTTGGAGACCCAGAACTAACCTAGTTGATTCTCTTTGGCCGGCCGGCTTGTTGAGCACTGTGAGCTGGTCCTATATGTGTTTTCATTTAAAAGTAGTTGTGTATGTGAGTTTCATGAAAAATATTAAGAACTATTGGTGATCATCGACACAATAAGTTTATAAATAGAGTAAAATTATATAATTTTTGACACGGGTAAAGGAAGCACCTTATGGGTAGAATATATGTATATATACAGATCGTAAAGGAGTTGATCAAATATAAATAAAAATATATGATCTCTTGTTCAAGCTATACATGAAGGCGTTGTAAATAGATTTGGTACATCATTCATAAGCCTACTGGATTCCTTATGACATCTAAACCTTCTAGCTATTGTTTAAGTATAGAGTAGGCATGTTTATATGCTATTTGAAAGCTTTATATGTTACATGTACATAGTTACAATTCATGAGTCTTGAAGTGGCCTATTTAGATCGCATTCTTAGAGTTAGATTGCATATGTGGTATAATTATTAGATACACTCGATATGATCATGTTTGGCTTGGTAGATGATAATGGTTATGACTTCATGTTACACTACCAATGGGGTAATGTCGGTAGGAAGCTATAGTACTATAGTTTACCACACCACCAGGCATGTCTAGTGGGTAGATGTTTACTGAATCACCACAACACCACTGCATGCATGTCTGGTGGGTAGATTATTACTTTGTCACCATAATACCACGACAAAGATGTCTGGTGGGCTTATTTTTACTCCGTCATTACACCACCAAGATGGCCATCTCGGCTAAGTAGGGTCACTACTATGACATGATTATCGTATAGTTCACCATTGGGGAGGTATGATTAGTATATGTGCTTAATTTGATGCATTAGAAGATAAATGTTAAAGTCATTATCAAATCTCAACTTTCAGAGTCTCGGGTTTTTTCTATCCCTAACTGTAGTTTAGTATCTTTGATATACTCCGTTGTATCGCTTTTAGCCTTACATACCAGCACATGGTATTTTTACTGATGTCCCTACGCTTGTATACGCAACATTCATGATGCAGGTGCAGATACATGCTTTTATCGTTAGTTGCAATAGGAGTCTAACTTCAGCTGAGAGTCTGTATGCTTTTATTTTTCAAGAGCCATTATCTGTTCTGAAAACTAAGTTTGTTACTCTTTAGAGGGTTTTGTGGACGCTAAAGTATAGTTTTGTTCAGTTTGGTTTTATGGTCTTGTTGGCATCCATTGCTCAGCTCAGTTACATTATGGCTTAGTTAACCTTATTTTTATCAAATTTAATTTAGTTGTGACCTTGTCGGTCCAGGAGGTTGTGACAGGTGGCCTGGTTGCCTGTGTATTACAATTTCATATGTTATATAGACGGCTTCTCAATTCAGTCAATATCGAGGCCAGTCGCGCCCTACCTTAGTTTTAGGGCGTGGCAAACCTTGTATCATAGCGAGGTCGTATACTAAGGAGTCCACAAAGCCATGTATAGTAGAGTCTTGCTTATGGGTATGTGGTGCACCATAGTTACAATCATGAGGATATAGGAAACTTTGGTGTTGTTTCGCATTTTCATGGACAATTCGTGCTATAGAGCGAAGTCATCAGGTTATATGATATCCTATTCATGTAATTATTTCAGAATATGCTGACGATGAGGTAGATATCTACACAATGTATAACTTCAGGAGATGGTAATAAACTCCCTCCTAATGAACAAAGATATAGATTAGAGGTTCAAAGCGAGTGTCCTACTCCAGATATTACAGCCCCTCTTTCTCTAGGTAGAGCTACATTAGAAAAACATCCAACATCACCATTCCTAGTGATACATGAGGGTGACAAAGTTTTTGTACCTCCAACACCTATCAAACCTCCAGAATCTCTAAAAGGACTGGGCACTGAGGGAGCAATTAAGTTTATGGCTTGTAAAGATGCTGGACAACATGAAAGTTTGAAGTAGCATAAAGCCTAGAAGTTGTGCGGGCTTGTGAGTTTCTGAACTTGATTCCTTTACTTTTTTGTAGATCTTATCCAAACGAAGATCCTCAGGATGTTATTGATAAGAATTGTAGAATATTGAAGGTGATGCGGGCTACAGTTATGGAGGGAGTAGAGTTAGGATCATTCACGCTATGTGATGTAGCTATATTATTTTATGAGGCATGGGAAAAATCTAGCGAAACTAATGCACCTCCAGCTGGTGGAAAGAGTTCTCCTAGGCCTCTATAGAGCAGTACCTACAAGAAGACCTTCAACAAGCTCAAGTTGAGTAGTTCTTACATATGCAATAGGGTAATATGGGTATGGGTGAGTATAGCCTTAGATTTAATTCCTTGGCCATATATGATTCCCACATGGTGTAGACGAAGAAGGATAGAGTGTATCTGTTTTTTTTTTATGTTTAGGGTCTTATGTGGCTCATAAATGCTTAGGAGTTTCTACTGAGACTGATACAAATATTGCACAAAAGCAGGCTCTTTCCCAAAGGGAGAAGGATTTGTTTCATCAGCTACGAGATACTCGTAGAGAGTAGAAACAGAGGAAGAGAGCTAAGACTGTGGTTTTCTAAGTGAACCTCAAGGGGACCACGAGGCTTTTTCATCCAGACAATTGTCTAGACCTGTAGAGAGTGCTCCATCAGTGTTACAAGTTTATTATATGAGAGAGTAGAGTTCAGTCTCTCTGCAACGACTTGAGCATTCAGAGTAGGGAAGACCACCATTGCTGCATTGTGCTTAGTTGAGAAGGGCACATCCTGGACCATGTCATCAGGGG
The DNA here is from genome assembly GCA_036553675.1 of Solanum okadae. Taxonomy (NCBI): domain Eukaryota; kingdom Viridiplantae; phylum Streptophyta; class Magnoliopsida; order Solanales; family Solanaceae; genus Solanum; species Solanum okadae. Next base: position 20,600,854 of record CM071684.1, on the reverse strand, counting down.
ATAAACGTATTTTATATGTGTGGTAATTTAGGGCATATTAGGCGGTACTATCTTATTATAAAGAGAGAGAGAGGTTGTATGATTCAGTAAACAGAATCATCATTAGCTTAATCAAGTTTTCCCTCTAAGACTCGGTCCTCAATCCACTTCAGGAAGTGGAAGGTGTAGAGAGGGAGAGTCATCTGGTTGAAGGGACGTAAATTTTGTTTTATGCAATGGGTGGTCACCAGGACTAAGAGGTATCATTTGACATTGTCATAGGTACCTTGATTAATTATTCTTAAATACTATATCTTTTGCTTGATAGAGCACTATGCAAGCTTATAATAAGGCAAATATATAAAAGTTATCACCACCTCAAGTAGTAAAACAAAGTTGTTATGGCTATGTTACAAACATAGACAACCATGAATGGTATTTATTGACAGGAGTGACCGCTTTCTAGTCGTAGTTGGTACCGCCTCTGTTCACTCAGCATGCAAGTAACACATTCGAGAAGAATCAAAGTTTTTCTCCTCTGCAAAGCTATCAGTGCAATTAAGGTAGGACCCACCGCAGCGTAACACAACCCTTTGAATTTCAATCAAGTTTAAGGTATACAATTACGGGAATTCAATAATCACAACTACTCGAGCAAGATTATCAAATTAATTCATGCATGTAAACAATCTAATCCTATCAGGCAGGATCAAAACACTTCAACAAGATCAGGCTATTGCAAATGAGTATAAATTTTGATAAAATAAACTCGGGGCATAGAAAACCAACCTTTGGTGTCGACAAAGAGAAGATTGAAACACTAGGCGGCAATGTAATCCAATCCTGAGCACAAATCAACACTAATAATACTCTAAAAACACAAGAAATATACAAACTAGAGTGCAAGTGTGAGTCTAGGAAGATAAAAAGTGAGGGGAAAGTGAATGAATCTTCAACTTTTAAACCTTTTGCCTACAAAGCCGTCCAGTTTTCACCCATTCGGCGGCATTAGTTAGGATCGCCGAACCACTTGGCGTTTCGCCAAGGAGCCACTTGCCTCACCAAATTTTTCATAACCTCCAGTTATTTTGGAAATCCAAACAGAGGTCTCCATCGGGATCACCTACATGGTCAGCGATTCGCCTATAATGTAAATTGGTCTTGAGTCTAACAACAGTCTGTTTCGGTGTCACCGAACCGTTCGACAATTCGCTGATTGGACCTATAGTTCATCAATATGCACTTTTCAACACTTTCCTCATTTTAACCTACGAAATCAACATACCATTATTCTACATAATAATTGAAAGCGACTAAAACCTTGGGTTGCCTCCCAAGAAGCGCCTTAGTTATAGTCATGGTACGACTTCTCCGATCAGTTTTGATTTGTGAGAAAGATATGGGACATCACATGACCCAATTGAGTCTCCAATCGCTGGATAGATATGAATTGGGAGGCAGATATCTCATTTAGCAGTATAACATTCTCCTTGATCTCATTTAACATCTTATCGTGACCTTCGACTTTACTGAGCATGAGTGAGAGTATCTCTTCTATTTGTCCATCTTCACTTGCATTAGGTTTCATACGCTCGTGTAGTGGAACATACCGATCCTTTCTTTTATCCGGTGCTTCCAATTCTATAATCTTCTTGGTCACTAAATTCAATTGAGTCAACAGCGTGGACAGAGTATGGTCTTTCTCAGCCTCCTTGTTAGTCGTTGCCGGAGTTGGGTGGCTACTACAAAGGGTAGTCGTGAGAGCCCCCAGGAACTATTTGGTCTGCCATTCTTTTATTCTCCAGGCCAAGACTTTTGTAGAAGCAATCCAGTAGCATGCTTTTTGAGATTCCATGAGCTAGGCATTTCAGGAAGAGTGCCTTGAATCTCAACCACAATTTATGGATGGATTCTCCCTCGACTTGTCTAAAACTCAAGATTTTATCCCTGGGATACACCATCCTTAAAAAAGAGAGATCTAGTAGTTCACCATTGCTACTAGACATAATCTAGATTCCTACTAAAAATAGCAACACAACGAGAAACAAAACTAAAAAAATAAAAATGAGTAGAACTACAACTAAGAAGAACACAAAATTTATTAAGCTAATTCTCAAATAACACCACTCCTCGGCAGCGGCGCCATTTTGATGTTTGCGTAATCAAGTCACAACTTCCGATGCAAGTGTCTACGATCGTACAATAGTAAAGTAACCCAACCAAGGGTTGGGATCGTTTCCACAAGGAGTGATTTTGAGAATTAATAGAAAAATAAAATTAAGTTCTAATTAGTCATAGCTAAAGACATTATCAAATACAAAGATATTAAATCTAATGGGTGACACAAGAGTGTCAATTAACGAAGGGGATTTGTAACAAGTAAGCAAAAACAACGAAAATACAAAAAGTACTAATTAAGGAGATGGGATTCTTGGGATGTGTGAGGAATACAGGGTAAGCTAGACTATTGGGTACATGCTTTTGATAGAGAATTCGTTGAATATTTGTCACTAGGCTAGACTTTAGTGGGGATAAGCTTTCTCTCGAACAACTTACCCCGAATCAAATGGGTTTCTCTCGAACACCCATTTGCCGCTTTAAGCACAGCCTCTGCCTTAGCCCACTCACTCTCTCGAGTTGAGTGTGTGGGAAAAGGACTAGGGTTCACTCTCTCGAGCTGAACCTCATGTCGACCCAATCCCACCGGCAATCAATTTAGTAGTCTTAGTTTTACGACCTCTCTCTCGAGCAAGCCGAAAACAAAAAGGTGAAATCATATTTGCAACTACAATTTCATTAAGTTCCAACACAACTACTAAATGAAATCACATTTAAACAACGATTAAACTATCAGCAAGCAAGACCCAATAATTAACTTAACCTCACAAAATCATGAACCAAGAATTGGGGTTTTAGCTAGACATGAATAAGAGATAGAAATTTATACCAATATGATCTTGCACTCAAATGGGTATGAAGATTTAATTCTCAAAACAAGTCAAGAGTGAAGAATCTGTAAGACCCAAGTCCAAAATCTTTTAGTTGAAACCGTTTGGATCTTCAAGTTCTTCAAAACCGTCTCCAAACTTGAAAATATTCTAGGTCTGAATATAAAAGTTGATACTAGAAAACTTCAAATGGTATTTACATTTTTCAGAAAGTGTGATGTGAAGGATCCATTCGGCGCAGTTAGTCGGGATCGCCGACCCATTCAGTGATCCGCCATTTGGTCTACTTCATCACCTTTCAGCGCTTACCTTCAGCATCTTTGCGTCCTGGATCATTGGGCGATAGAGCACTGCTTCGCGGAACTGCTCGGCGACATGCCAACTACTTCATTTCATCGCCAACTTTATCTTTCCCGTCATGGCTTAGCACACTAGAACAAAAGGCAGGATTGTAGGTTTTTTGGTGATTCACCTAACGGATTAGGTGATCGTCAGGCCATATTTTCTTCCTTCTTTCAGCCACTTTGTTCCTTTTTGCTCGATATCATCCATGCTTTTGTCTCTAAGTTTAAATACCTAAAATTCAAGCATTTACATCAGTTATTGAGACAAAATATGCATTTGAGGACACTAATTCTATCAAAAACAAGCCCTAAATGAGTCCAAATCGTGGACTCATTAGGCTCCTACGGACCTTTCTTGTGCCACAATGTAGAGTATCAATGGCTTTCCTGGTATAGGGGCTGCCAAAACTGGAAGTTTTGCTATATACGATTTGATACTTTTAAAGGCATCGCTACATGTTTGGTCCCAGTTAAAAGGATCACCTTTCTTCATGAGATGACCGATTGGTTGGCATCTTCCCGCTAGATTTGAGATGAACCTCCTCAAGGAAGCTAGCTTTCCTTGGAGATTTTTTAACTCATGAATATTTCGAGGCTCAAGCATCTTCGATATTGCATCAACTTTTGCTTGATCAATTTCAATTCCTCAATGTCTCACAATAAAGCCAAGGAACTTTCCAGAAGTAACTCCGAAGACACATTTCAATGGATTCATCCTTAGTTGATATCTTCAAAGCAACTCAAACATCATTCTTAAGTCTTTCAAATGATCACCCCTCTTTCTCGACTTTACCACCAAGTCATCAACATATCATTCAACATTTTTATGGAGCAAGTGATCAAATATATTTTGCATATCCCTTTGATATGTGGCACCAACATTCTTTAAACTAAATGGCATCACTTTGTAGCAATAAATACCCTTAGGTGTGCAAAATGCGGTGAGTTCTTCATCCTTTGGTGCCATGCAAATTTGATTATAGCTAGAAGAACAGTCCATGAACAACATGGCCTCATAACTAGTGGGAGCATCAATCATCAGCTCTGGAATGGGAAGACAAAACTCGTCGTTAGGGCATGCATTATTGAGATATCTAAAGTCAACAAAAACTCGAATTGACCATTCTTCTTCCTCACAGGAACAATACTTGAAATCCATGTAGGATTTTTGACCTCATGAATAAAGTTTGTCTCAATGAGTTTGTCAACTTCATTTTCTATCAATGGAACCAAGTCTGGCCTAAAACATCTTTGAGCTTGCATAATAGGACGAGAACCATTTTTGACTGCCAACTAATGGACCGCTACTTCAGGATTCAATCCAGGCATTTCTTTATAACTCCAAGTGAAGACATCTCTATATTCTTTGAGTATATTCATATAAGCGATTTCTTCATCAACTTCTAGAAAGGCACTCAAGTAAGTTGGCCTTGGGTCTTCATCAGTGCCAAGGTTAACTTCCTTCAAAGGATCTATTGTGGTCTTTACTCCTTCTTCAAGTTCTGGTGGAACATTACAAGCATCTTCCTCTTCTAAAGAATCATTGTCATTGACAGATATATGACAACACCAGACAATATCTTCTAACTCTTCATCAATCTTCATTTGAGGCAAAGAATCATACTCATCTTGGATTGTAACATGATTTAAGAAGCCTACACTTTCTTCATCTTCCTCGCGCTCTTTGGTATAAACCAAAGTGTAAGCCTTTGCCTTGAGTTCCTCTTTACACAAAACCACAAGTTCCACTCGCCGCCTCATTCTAGAAGGAATCAAATTTTTGAAATCCTTTCGAATCAAATGTGAAGCAGGCATTGGAACTTTTAAATAACTTCTCATTTTTTGGTTTTCTTCAATGGACCTAACCTCTCAAACACAGAAGTTCTTGCAGTCGATTCTCCAAGTTGATCAAAGACGGAAGACTTTTTGTTGGGAGTAGTGACATAATCTTCAAAAGTTATATGGTTATTGCTTGCCCTTTGATGGAAATGCGAATTGGCGGCGGTTGGCTATTGCCTAGGTCTTTAGGTGCTTGCCTAGTTGTATCTTCTGATAGAAGTTTCCCTAACATTGATGGCTCATTAGGGTTGTATCCGGCCTTCACAAATAACTGTAAGCATTGGGATCAAAACCTTCTCTTGTGCGTTTTTTAGGGAGCGCCACATCTCGCACTTGATTTTGAGCGATTGACTTTCCTTGCAGCTTCGCAGGCAAGTTTATTGCATTGATCCGTCTGATAGGAAGAGTTAGCCCTCTCAATGCATTTTCTTAAAGGTTAGATGATCTATCTTCTTCTTTCTTCACTCTTGGAACATAGCAAAGTCCAGAAGTCAGTTTCTTCTTCGAAGACATGATCTTCCCTTTATTAAGAATGGGACAAGGTTATTTAGTGTCAATGTTTACCTTTTCGACAGCCCCATCGATTCTTTTACTTGTGATCTTATTAGACTTGATTGATTTGACATCATTAGATTTGGCCCCTTTAACAATATAACTTTTCAAATAGAATTTCGCATCGGCAAAGTGTGTCTCAACTTCGGTGTAAGGATTATCATCTGCAACTATCTTCCTTTCAATCCCGCCTTCAAGATACTTCAAACATTGATAGTAAGAAGATGCAAAAATTCTATTCTCATGTACCCAAGGCTTGCCAAGTAATATATTGTATGCCGTCTTTGCGTCGATCACATGCATCCATGCGCTTGATCGCAAATTTTCCATGTGGATATCTAATTTAATAGAGCATGTGGACCTCTGCCCCCCTTGATTAAATCTTTGTATCAACAGACGACTTTCACTAAGTTCTCCAGTCATGATGCCGAGTTCCTTGAACGTATGGATAGGCTGAATGTTGACTCCAGATCCTTCATCTGTTAAGATTCTATTTATCCTCTTCTCTAGCACGTGACCCACCATATACAAAGGATGATTATGTAGTGTTTCACTAAATAGAAGATCATTATCTGTAAATGTGATTTTTGTATAACACGCATGTACTTCTTCGGAAGAAGGTTCAATAGGTTTTTCAGAAGGCGAGGGAGACATCATTGACGATATTTCCCTTATTGCCTTTTCATCATCACTAGGAGACACTTTTGGTGAGGATTCACTCGTTGTTCCTTCATTGTCAGTATGAGGCACCTTTGATGTTTCTACTTTATCAGCATTGAAACATGATGCCTCATCACTGTCTTGAGTAGACTTTATGTCGAATGAACTTGGTAAGAATTCCTCTAGAGTCACAGGACGTCGGGGTTTTTAGTAGTGATGCACTTCTATCTTTGCCCTCTTTGGGCGTTGGATTGATTTCTGCTTCTGCAATTTCTTCACCATTTTTCCTATAATCGATTGCTCGAATGATTCTTTTCATAAGCTTGACTTGTTGCGTCTTTGCCTAGTCACAAGAATACAGCCTTCAGCACTATCTATATCATCTTGAGATTTGTCTTGCTCCAATAACTCTTCCTCATGCTTTTCAGAGGTACATATTTGGATTGGATCGAGCGAGCCAAATGTGATAGAGATTTGGTTAGAATTAGCCTTCTGATTATCAAGGACAATTTGCTTTTCGTTAACCAATCGTATCACTCTATCCTTGAAGACAAAACATTTTTCAAGAGGATGACTCACAAGTCTATGATACTTGCAATAAATTGGGTCATCAGCTTTTCTCGCTTCATCAGGTTGCTTAATCTCTGGCAAGTCAATGAGCTTTAACTCGAGCAACTCATCAAAAATCTCAGAAATGTCATAATCGAAGAAGAGATATTTTTTCTAGTGTTGACTTTTGATTTGAACGTGCTTAGAAAGTCGTTCTCACATTTTGCTTCATTCCCTCATTCGTGGTGAACTTCGCAGGCGACACATTAACATTCATGGATTCTTTGTTGTCATTTCTGGGCACAAATTTGCTCCATCTCTTGGGTTCCTGCTTGTCCTTTCCTTTGCGAGGATCATGGACAAACGTCATATCTTTTCCAGTAGAGGACATGCTCAACTCTATATCATGAGCGCGAGTAGCTAGATATTCGAAGGATTTTGGTTTTATTCCTTGCAAGATGTAAAGAAGCTCCCAATGCATTCCTTGGATACACATTTCGATTGCAGAAGCTCACTTAGCCTATCCTTGCAATTTAGGCTCGCGTTCCTCCATCGATTTATGAAATTTATAACCAGTTCGTCCTTCCTTTGGTGAGTATTCGTGAGTTCTACCATGCTCACCGTACGCCTCGTTCTATAAAAATGATTGAGAAACTCGTGCTCTAGTTGTTCCCAATTATTGATAGAATTGGGTTCGAGATCCGTGTACCAATCAAAGGCATTTCCCTTTAAAGAGCGGATAAACTGTTTGACAAGATGATCTCCATATGTTCCAATATTATTACATGTCTCCACAAAGTATGCAACATGTTGTTTTGGATTTCCTTTACCCTCAAATTATTGAAATTTAGGAGATTGATAACAAGCAGGCATTTTGAAGTTATCAATTCTAGCAGTGTATGGCTTAGCATTCATATGAGAAGACTTGGTAGAGACTTCATACTTATCTTTGATAATGCCTTCAATAAACTCCTTCAAGCGATCGAGTGGGATCATTCCTTCAGAAGAAACTGGCATCTTATTAACAATCGGTGTTTTCTTCGCAGGATCTCCAATCTCTTGAACTTCAGCACCATTTCCAGGGGCTCGACTCGCTTCTCCATCTAAAAGTCCTTCCATCATATCGATCAACTTATCAATTCAAGACTCTTGGTGTTGTACATGTTTTGCCAATCATTCAACCAACTTTATCAGATTTGCGAGTTGTTCCTCAGGAGAGGAAGCAACAGTCACCATCGTTTGCATGATCATTGGAGATGTAGGAGAGTAACATGGATTGTCGCGTAAGTTAATCTTTAACGGACTCACATTACGTGGTGCATGTGGAGATGATTCATTAGTTGAATCATACTTCTCTCTTGTGGTAGAGTTCTTTGAACCAGATTGCTCAAGTAGAACCAATATCTTCCTGATCTTTTCAGCAACACTGCTTCCTCCTTCTAATGCATTTGTGGAGGAAATTGCTTCTTTTGGAGTCGAAGACCCAAAAATAGGAGTTGATGCGGACGACACTTGAAGTGTTTGTTGTCCTACCGTAGCAACCTTGCTTCTCGTAACAGCTCCGAAACTTCCAAAGGTAACACCAAGAATGCCTTCAACTTCAGTAGAGAACTTGGAGCTAGTGGCCTTAGAGGCAGTTGATCGAGAGTTTTTCTTCATGGAAGTCATCTCAATATTATTTGCTGGTTGAAAAGTTGAGATGAGAGGTAGAGACTATCCCACTTGGCGTGCCAAAATTTGTAGACAATAAAATTTATGTCGAAAAAACAATAATCAAGAACGGAAATTATAGCAACAATCGTATTTATTATTTCAACGTACGAGTGTTAAAATCTCTATGATTCCTATGAATTCGCCTTTTCAAATATAAATTCAAGGGCTCTTGAGCTTAATCTCAAATTTGTTTTGAACTTGAACTTGAACTTTATCTTGATCTGGACTTTTACTTGAATTCAAGGGCTTCGAGCTTGTTCTTGAATCCTATGATATTGATCTTGATCGTTCTTGAACTTGAATGCTTGAATTCTTAAACTTGTAGCTTTATAGAAAATTTTATGGCGTTTGTACCACGGATTTTCTCTAGCTTCTTGTTTAGAATTTTCTGTCTTTTTTTCTGAATTATGAGGACCCCTATTTATAATTTTAGAATAGAGGAGTTGTGATTGTTACAGGATTCCCTTCGGCCAATCAGATTTAAGTGACATGGCATATGGGTTTTATGGAGTGGGCTTGTCATATTTAACATATGTCATGATCCTATTGGATTCTTGTTTGACTTGGCATGCCACGTCATTCGCCATGTGTCACCAAAAAATGGGTCTCTAGGATGAGCTGAAATTGGACTTAGCAAATTGGGCTCATCTACTGTAGCCCAAATCAATTAATTTTGATTTTAATTAAATCCATATTTATTGGACTTGAATAATTAGCCCAATTATATTAATCCATAATTTATTTGGACTAATATATTTATGAATTTAATATAATCCGAATTATTTTATAAATTTATATTTAATAAATTTTAAATGATTACAGATATAATTAGAACAACAAAACCACGCAACCAAGGAAGAGAATTTTAACTTGGGATCCTACTGGTCCTCGAACATAGCCTCAGGCCCAAGAATATACATATTAAAGCTCAAAGGAGCAGAACATGTCTACAACTATAAAACAAGCGAAGGGTCAAGGAAAGCTTCTGAATCAATAATTGGGGAGAGTACTCAAGGGATGATGCGATATCCCAATCATACCACTCAAGCCTATGACTCCGCACAACTAGTGACAACCCACGACTACAACAAGCCCCAAGGTCTCAAGCACCAACACAAGAATAATAACCATAAAATACAATCTAAAGCCTCTAAAGAACAATCATAGCCTAACGCCACAAGTATCAACCCCAACAAGGAAGAACAAGATAACTTATGCCAATAGCAAGGTTACAAGCCTAAACTAAGGATCCCACCACCCACAATAAGCTCAATGCTCCTATTGAATCACGAAAAAAATAGACTAAAAAAAGGGGACTAAATACTCGTCATATACTATTCAGATTTATTAATTTATAATAAGCATTATATAAGAAGCCCAATAAAGAAAGTAAACTGAAGCCTACCTATAGCCGATCATGAGCGCTTCAAATCCACTTCACAAGAGCTATCAGCTTCCAAAACACCTCCAAACACAGCCATGCTATCAAACTTTCGATCACAATGTCATTACAGACATTTAAACACTAAATTCACAATAATTGGAATAGACTAAAAATTGAGTAAAAATGGAAATGCGGGACCTGTTTTGCGGATCAAAATATTTACTCTGTCAAAAGGTTCTAATCGGCTAATTGAGAGTCTGTCCTAAAATGGGACACTAATCCTTTCTCAAAAAAGTTGAAACAAACATATGCACTAAAATCACCATCCATTCATGGAGAAAAGGAAGCCCCTTCGAGGTGAGAATCACATCAAACTTATGCTTCCACAATTCCCCAAACAGTCCAACACATAACCACACAAAAACCCAAACCAACGCAATTGAAATTAGCTCAAACAGAGCTATATAGCTCAAGAAATATAATCTAGAAAATGAGGACTGAAATTGATTTGGAAATATAAATACTATAAATTCTGGTCGCTAAAAGTCTGCACCAGCAACTCCTGATTTTGATATTAATCAAAGTCTCTGAACGATCCCTCAGGATTCATTTGGAACTTGATAAAAATAAAACAGATATGCTACACCACTAAATTTGGTATTTCAGACTCAACAGAACCATCAAAACATCTATCGATTTCGTCTTGATAAAATGTGAGTCCCACACCCAAGGTCCATTTTTAGCAAAAATCCACAAAGGGGCTCAGAATGAGACTGGAAGCCTCGGAAATCATATGAAAGGTCATTCTAGATCAAACTCAACATTCTAGAGCTAAACGCGATGACAGAATTCTCATATGCACACATTATCCAAGAATGTTCACTAGAGTCAAGCTTTTGCTTAAACTTCCAAGTTAAAATGCCTAATGACATAAACTAACACCAGAAGCCTCGGGTACAACACCAATCATACACCTGGCTTAAAATGGTTCTTTTAGAGCTGATGAAATTGCAAAAATTACATTCTTATGTCGTCTTCCCGAACTTTTGACCAAAGTCAACTATTTATGTTTCAAATGCTCCAAAACACAAGAACTTGCACAAAACAAAAATGAATGACCTGGCGACTGAACTGTCTGTCCCAACAAGTTATAAATGACTTGAGGTCGCTACAGAAAAGCTCTAAATGCTAAAAAGATAAGAAAACGAAGAAAATGACCTGAAGGGTCATTACAATACCACACCATGTGTATATACAATTAGACTTGGATTATTGAGTTTGAGCATCTTTTGTAAGAAATGAAATTTGAATGTTTTCTAGTGCATGTGAAATAAGTAAAACTAAAATACAATAAATAATTAGAAGGAATAAACTTTCACCATAACTTTTAAAAAAAACTAATATCATATAATCAAATAATTATAACATTTATGTACATAAATATTCGGCTTGATTTGGTTATAGTTTTTAGTAGAATCAAAAGCAAATTAAATATAATCAATTTTTATAATTTAAAACAAAGCCAAACGTAAATTTTTTAAATCTGTTTGATTTTTTTCCCACCAAACTATGAACACCTCTACTTATACCTACATGGATTGCAGGTTCCAAGTTATATCTAAGTTAGAAGCAAGCTAGAAATTAAATTGTGATGAGTTTTAAATTCTAATTAATGTTTTGATGTTATTGAGTTTTAAGTTACTATTTTACATATTAACTGAATTTATAAGACAAATATAAAAATTGTGTGTCCCTGCTAATAGATTTTTCTGCTAATAGTTCAATTCAAGGCTTGAATAATTCATTAGGTAACAATTTCATAATTTAGAAACCGTGAATACTAAGTTAAAGAGAACAAAATCTAATATGTTTTTAGTTACAATTACAATTATACAAATAAATATAATAATAACAATAACAATAATTAAAATTAATGATGTGTAATTAGTTTGAATAATAATATACTATTTATTTTTTAAAATAATTTTAAATCAATTCTTACATTTAAATGAGATAAATTTTAAAACAATTTTAAATATTAACGTACTGTAACTGTAAATTATAAATCTTATCTTTATTTAAATTCAAATAATAATAATAATAATATATATATATATATCAGATTTTAAAAAATTGAATTTATTAAATAATAATAAATCAAATTATAAAAAATAAATCTGCGTAAAAACAAAATCAGTTTTAAGAACTAATAAATTATAACATTCGTAACTGCGCATTAACTATTCATGTTGGAGTCCTAAAAACGTGTAACTATAAGCCAATGCACGTTTAGAACTCTTTTTTTTAAAAAAGTTTTCATATTTAATATTAAATATTTGAACTAAAAAAATAATTTTAATTAAATTATTGTATTTGAATTTATATTATATTATATATTTTATATTATTAAAAAAGTATTTCTTTTGAATTATTCTCAAATTTTGGATTTTAAATTATAACTAATCAAATTTTATAAACTATAATCTTAAATATAAAATAGACATATATCATCAATTAAAACAAATAATTACAAATGTCAGCCTAAAAAAATTAAAATGCGAAAATCAAATTTTAAATGTCAATTGACAAAAACTAAAAATTATAAAACAAGCAACGTGGTTAGTGAAAGAATAATTTGTATAACTGCACATTTATTTATTTAATAATAAAAAAAAAATATAAAACAAGTAATGTGGTTAGTGAAAACAAACAAATTTATATAATTGCACATTTATTTATTTTTAAATAAGATCCACTATTTGTAATTATGTTGCATTTGAAATTAAAAATATTAAATTTATTTATAGATTTAATTAAAATTAATGTGATATAACCAGTTTATAATTTTTAAAATTTATATAAGATAATAATTAAAAATTTGAATTTTAGTCTCTAAACATTATTTCAAAAACATCAAAAAATTAAATAATTCAACTTCTTTTATTAATGACAAATGTCAACATAAAAATTATATATTTAAATTATATTTCAAAATAGAAATGCTAATTTTTTTGTGGTTTTCAATTTTAAAATAAACAATTTAAACTTTGAAAATATAAAAAATAAAAATAAAAAAGACACACGAAAGTTCTACATGTGAAATTTAGTTTTTGAGCCTAATTTTGTGGAACTATCAAGCAATATCTAATTTTGTGGAACCATCAAGTATTATCCTTTTAAATATCTCAATTTAAAAACTAGTAAGCCTAATTTTGTGGAACTATTAAGCATTATCTAAAAAAATATATATTTAAATTAAATTTCAAAATAGAAATGCCATTTTTTACAAGAAAGACAAAAAAAATATAAAATATAAAAAAAGTAACGTGGCTAGGTGTTAAACATAGATTTTAGAAAAATTCAAAATATTTTTTAGGATAAATGTTTAAGATTTTGATGCTAAAATTTAGGAATTACAATATTAGTTACGTTTTTAAAACATAAATTAGTTACGTTCAATTCATAAAAGATTATAAAATCTGGAATTTATAAATAACTGCACATTTATAATTTATAAATAATGAGAAATAGAAGCCAAAAAATATTTTAACTGCACGTTAACTTTTCACTTCTATCTCAAAATAAAAGGAGCAATTAGTGATTAAATATTCAAACAGGCGGATAATTCTCTCCCCCATCAATTTAATTGTTTCCAAAAAAAGAAACATCTTTTACCCCTTTAAAAAAGAAGATACAAATTTATGAGTATAATCAAGTCAGTCCATAGAAAATTGAGCAAAATCAAGATCAGTCAAAGTATTTGACTGAGCAATTCATATCTTAAGCAAGAGGTGTTTGTTGCAAATAATCTGCAATATTGAACAATATTTTGTGGTAATTGTTCGAAAAAACAATTACATTTTTGGAACATCTGTGCATTTTCTTTCTATTTTGTTAAAAAATATATATTGTTATTTTTTATGGTACTATACATAGGAAAAATGATAAATTAATCATCAGGAAAGAAATTGAAAACTTTCAAAACGAATGTATTTATATATATTTTGTTATGTTGTGACTATGAATATTTTTTTATTTTTAACATTGAATATGAATACACTTTAGGTTGAATATTTATAAAATTTTACCAATACGCTTGCATGTTTTTTTTTTTTAAAAAAACAATAAGAAATGCACTAAGTTTTATTCTAGTTACATGCTTTAGAAATTATAAACTTTTCTTGAAGAAGTTATTAACTATTTTTTCTTTATTTACTTGAGAAAATATATACATATACGTACATTCAATAAACTTAATATTTTATTTGTTATATAATCAAGACGTTAATTACATGTCATATAATTACACTACTTTTAATTTTTTTAACTTTTTAAAATATATTATATTTTAAATAATCAAAGTTAATTACATGTTGTATAACTTCATTACTTTTTTACTTCTGTAGTTTTCTTTTAACTTTTTATACTTATTCATACATATGCAACTTCAGATTATGATCATTATGCTTTTTTTTTTCATTCTATTTTCTATTTTTTCTTCACACAAAATTCAAGTATTAGATTTAATAATTCTTATACATGAAAGGAAAATAACTCAAATGGACCCTCATAAGCCTGATGAGTACACAGAAGAGCGAATGATATCCCTAGCTAAGATTAAATACATTCCAGAACTAAAACAACTGACCCCAGACTCGAACATCAACGAAGGTAAACTTAAGAAGAAAATAGAACTACTCTAAGGACTCAAACTCGACTAATAACATTACTACGAGACTTAAACCATGACTAGAAGATTTGTTAGGCCTCGAACTTGACTAAGTGACAAGCCAATGATCGAACCATGGCAAAGAGAACGGTTATGAAAAAGTTTTAAATTTTCCCCTAGTTTTCTGTGATAAATGCTATTACGAATGCTAAGGGCTTGTATAAGACCTCCGAAAGGTCAAATATGCTGGTAACGACTAGGGGGTGCTTTCGGGTCGTTACAAACTTGTTCTTAGAGCATAAGGTTATGAAAATGGTTTTAGGATTCAATGTCTCATGAGCCACGTCTAGTAGTCTTGTTCATCAGTGTGAGTCGCAACACATCTATGAGCGGGAGGCTATAGGACGATAGAAGTTTCAATTTCTTCATTACTCTTGTGTCGTGCCATAGAGCTTAGTTCCTTATGATCTCTCTCTTATTTTCCCTTGTCCGGTGGTCTTCTAGATGTGATTACTTGGAAGGGGTGTTGTTGCAAGGATCGAGGGAAGAAAATGTGAGTTTTAATGCTTATTATGATTTGGTGACTATATGAGTATATACATGAAGGTAGATTTGGAAATCGTATTGTGATGCCAATCATGGCTATGTGTGACCTATGAGGTTGGGAGCATTACATTGAAAATGTTGTATGGTGGTGTGCTTATCGTATGGTAAGAGTCGTTATGGTAACAATGAAATCATTTTTTTAGCATGATGAGTTCCTCTATGGTGATGGGTAATGATAGTAGAAAGTCATGGTGAAGATTTGAGGAGTTTTGAAGGAATGTGGTAACTAGTGTGAGTTGAAAGTTGCCTTTTTCATATGAGTGATGCTTCATGGTTGTCCTTGTGTGAATCAGAGTTCTTGTGTAGGCTTGCCCTAAGAGTGGAAAAAGGGGCTTTGTTCGATGAGTTAGGATAATGTTTTTCTCTAAGGTTAAATTGGAGAGTTGCATGTACCCCTTAGTTCATGGGAAGGACAAGAGAATAGATGTTGACCAATTCTAAAGAGGATAGTTGTCTTGTAAGGTTGATCTTAAGGATGGTCATTCAAAGAGGGTGTTAGATAATACCTAGGCATGGTTGAGCGGAAAGTTACACCAAAGGTGATGATAAGGGTATGATGTGATAAAGAGTTGATTAAGATCACCCCAAGTGGGGGGATATTGTGCCTAGATGGTAAGGTTTTGAGTACCCTTAATATATCTAGATTGACCTTCCTTGAGTTCTCCATGTTGAGAACCACTTTGGATGATAGATATGACGTGGAGTGGTATAGATACTCATTTTTTAAAGATTTTTGAAATCCTCACCTAAGGTAGTATAGTGAAGATTTAGTGGAGAATGGTTCCTACCTTAGAGATGAAGAAGGTAATGATTAAAGGAGTTTGCATAACTTGATTCCAAGAGGGGGACATTGTGCTTAATTAGTAAGTGATAGTTCTCTTGGTTACTTTAATGTGCTCTTAGATGGGCTTATCCTAAGGAGGGATGATGAGTGAGTAGTAAGGTTGTTGATATCCTTATCTTTTCCTTCTATTCTTATTCAAGCTTGAGACCAAACAGTTCCTAGTATCTTGTTCATGTTTTGGAGTCTTGCATATGATTATGAGTTGCATGATCTCCGTATGTTATGCATGTCCTAGAAGACACTATGTTATGCATGTTTTGAAGGATTCTTATTACATACAAATGGAATCTTAGTAATAAAATTCATGTTTCTCATGTCAATATGCATCTTTATATGGTGAATGCACTCTTGACTTCATGAGGAAGAGAGTATGAGCATGCTTAGGTTAGAAGTTGAGAATTTCTCCTTAAATGAATTGACCTTTGTGTAATGCTTGCTTATGAGTTTTATGTTGCCATGTGTGTATGTTGTGACTAGGAGAAGGTAGTCCCTCCTTGAACATAACTAAACATGGTAATGACATGTATGTTCTTCATAGTATGATGATTAAATGATAAGACTAGTAGATGATCTATAATCCTCATGTTAGGGTGCAACTAGTATGAATTGCTTAATTGCCTCATGAGTGGAAATGTTGATCATGTCTATGTGTGCACTTGAAAGTCATTGCATAATGAACCCTATGATGATAATAAAGGGGTAAAGGCCTATGTGGTTGATGCGTTATGAGTCGGTGAATAAAGTTTCAACTTGATGGTAGTGCATGAGTTGATTTGAAGTGCATGCTTAAATGATTTCTTATGATAAAGTTGCATAACGTGCTTTAATGAGATAGTTGCATGTTGTGTTTCTTTGGTGTTTGAAATGAGAATGATAATTATGACAAGATTTCCTTGTATGTGCATATTTTTGTGAAAATTCATACTTAAGTTGTATTTTGAGTTTTCACGAACTTTATTTCTCATGGTTGAAATTGCACCCATAGATGTTGTGTGATGTTGACTTCATGAGAGTTGTAATGAGCATGTTTGATGTTGTCTTGTTAAAGAAATGTCTTGTTGATTGCTTAATTTATATGTTGATGCTAATTGAATATGGAGAAGGTAGTTCCTCCTATACTTATGAGAAGTAAAGAGTTTTAAGCATAGTAATGATTTGGAGAAGGAAGTTCCTCCAATGAAATGGGAAATAATAAAGTTGATGCATAAGGAGTTGGTAGAGGTGTTGCTACTTTCTTGAATTGCACAAAGTTGTTTTGAGCCTTTTATGTCGAGTTGATGTTCCTCCTTGATGTGTGCTCTTATATTGATGTTGTATGTTGTGTATTGTGAGCTGCTAGTTGGGTAATTGAGTCTTCAAAAGTCTTTTAAGTGTCATTCGAGGACGAATGTTCCTAAGTGGGGGAAATTGTAACGACCCTCAAAATAAAGTAGGATAAAGTGGCGCCTCACATGGGTTTTATGCATTAATAACTTGTTAAAATAATTAAGAATAGCCTTTTAAGTCAGTTTTAAAGAGTTTGGAAGTCAAACGTCAAGGGACGACCAAGACGTTCGGAAACTAGTCTTTTACGTGTTGGTGTGTTCTAGTATGTTGTTCAAGTTTTTATGTGTTGTTTGGAGTCTAAAATTAGTGGAGGTGACCCTAGTGTCTTAATAAAAATTTTTACGGTCAAAACGTTCGGATACGACGTCCTGGGGGCCACCCTAAGGGTCCCCGAGGAGGACCCCAACCTTGGCCAAGCAAGCCGCCAAGGCAGCTTGAGATTGTGCTTGGAGGGAGCATGTCCGCGTCGCGGACAAGCTCCACCAAGGGCCAAATGTTTGGTCCGCGTCACGGACATGTCGCGGACTCTACTGTCTCGAATTTAATTTCCAGAAAACTTGTGGGAATACCTCCGCATCGGGAACTTGTTTCCCGACGAAATCTGCAAAAATAAAACTCAAGTTTGACTTATTTAAAAGGTCCAACTAAGTGAGGGGTAGTTTAGGTACTTTGGGGAATTATTATAAACGGTTATTCTACCTATTTTAGGGTATTTTAAGTTGGTTTAAACCCCAAAACCTAAAATTAGACCCCATTCTTCAAATTGACCCTTCCCTCTCAAAATAGATTCTCTAAAAAAACTCCATTGAAGACCTTGATGAAGCTCAAGCTAGACGATGGGTTTTCAATTGATTTCTTCTTCAATTTCATGGGTTTTCAATAATTAAGGTATGGTGACTCTTGATTCTTGAATAACATCTCATTCAAGGAGTTCTATCAAAGATTTTCAAAACTGATTCAAAGCCAAAATTCACAATTTTCAATCTAAACATGGGTTCCTTGTCAAACGATTTTCTAAATCATTCTATTGATGAATTCATGTGGAATTAAGGTTTTTAAGACAATTTTCAAACGAATTCTTGAAAAACCCATGATCCCCAAATTCTCAAAAATTGGCCTATGATGTGGGTCTTTCTGAATCCAACATAGATGTTGTCTCATGAGATGGAAACCTCCACGCTGAGTAAGTCAAGGTTTTCTAGTAGCAATCTCCTTGTTCCATAACTACATGCCTCCGTAGGTATTAGCTTAGTGGATCCACTAGATAGCTATTATGTAAGTAGGTCTTACTTTGGCAAGTACTACCCTCTTTTTTCGGTGTGGGAGTAGAACACCGGATTCCATATAGCTCACATGGTCTATGTCGGTTATGGAAATGTCTCCCGAAAGTTATGAAATGAACTAAGATAAGAATATGAACTGTAGTCATGAATTGTTGAAGAGTTACTTAGTGTAGGTAGGACTGTGGACCCTACTTATGCATTGCACAACTGTACTGTAAGGGAGGTTATGATTAGGCTCTTTATGTAATAAAGACTATGGTCTATGTATGTTAATATGAAAGCATGTTAAGGTTGACTTTACTTATGTCAAGACATGAAGTATGATTATGCATGTGAATTACACTTATGACTTCTTAATGGGTTTGCTTAGTATATGTGGGGGTATGGGACTCCATGTGTACATTGCACAAGTGAGCTTGTAAAGGGGTTGTGAGGGTGGTTTACCTATGATATGAATTAAATGTGTTATGACTAATGATGTAGTAATGGAATGAGTCCTTATATGATGTTATGAAGTATGTTGGTCTTATGTCTATTGTTAAATAAAGATGTTATGACTTGTTGAATATGATGTGCCTAGTCTATGGTGGCTTCCTAGGTACACTTGGTGGGAGTAGTATTATGGGATGCTACTTTCACATTGCACTAGTCTGACTTAGGGGTTGTCTTAGGTGATGGTTCCTATGTGAAGACTATGTCTTATGGTGTGCTTATGACTCTATGAATATATGTGGTTGGATTGATGAAGGCTATATGTAAGTTCACCCTTGGTAACCTTAAGGTGATACATTACACCAAGTATTCCCTAAGGGTTGCTTGAGGAAAGAAGTTAAGATAAAGAGAAAGGTAATGTATTATATGCATTGAATGTGCCTAAAATGCTATAAGTGGCTGTATGTGCTATTATGAATGGTTTCTGTGTGTATGATGATGTATGTGGTTTATATTGTGCCTATGTACTAAATGTTCTTGAAGTTTCTCTAAATAGGCATGAGGCATAGTTTCCAACTAAATGTCCTTTTAAGAGCATGTTTTGCATGGTTATCATACTTAGTGCGTTCTTGTACTAACACCATTCTTCTTCATCTTTTTACCCCAAGTGTTGGTGATGGTGACTAAAGGTTCTTTCCTAGAAGTGATGACCTTGGCTTACTATTCCCAAGTTCAAGTGTGTCCTTAAACATTCAAGGACCTTTATGTTAAAAAGTTTCCTTAAGTTCTATGTACTAGATAGTAGTTTCTTTTGTATTGTAAGGGATGTGTCCCTCTTGTGTTGTAGTCATGTTTTAAGATGACTACCTTGAGACGTAGTATTCTGATTTTGTATTAAAGGTTTAATCAGGTGACTTTTATGTCTTCTGTTATATTATGAAAAAGTTTTAAATTTTCCGCTATTTTTATATGATAAATGCTATGACGAATGCTAAGTGCTTGTATAAGACCTCCGAGAGGTCGAATACGCCGGTAACTACTAGGGGGTGCTCTCGGGTCGGTACAGTTTACTTAGTAGGAGTGGGGGTATGGGACTTCACTCCCACATTGTACAAGTGGACTTGGTAGGATGTTGTGGGATGGTTCCTTATTATTGTAATGAGATACGAATGCATACATGTATCTTGAATGATTAGTTATTGTGCATGACTTTCCTTTTATTTAACATAATGTTCATGATTATTTCCTTATTGGTGACTAATGATTATAATGAGGTTTGAAGGTGATATGCATGACCAAGGGAACTTCAAGGGGACACTTAGTGGGGTTGGTATTATGGGATGCCAACCATACACTGCACAATTGTTCCTTAGAGGTTGCTAAGGTGTTTATATTACCATGTAGTGAGTATAAATGTGATTATGACTTGTGTCGTACATTGTAAATGCATGGTGGTTTCTAAACTTGACAAAGGTATACTTTTATAACAAAAATGTCCTTTTTATCATATTTAAGGTTTTTATGCATGTTTCTATACTTAGTACATTTTATGTGCTAACCCCTTCTTCCTTCTACATCTTAATGAGTGTAGTTTCCGGCTAGGTGTCTATCATACTCTCTTTTTAGAAGACTTGGATTGCTTATCTCCAAGTTGTGTTGAGTCCTCAAGTTCGAGGACGAGATTTTTTATCTTTTAGTTATATTGTACTTCTCATGTTGGGACTTTTATTGATGTATAAGGGCTAAGTCCCAAACTTTGTATTCCTACGCTAAAAGATGGTGGTATCAGACAAAGTCTAGAATTCCTATTACTTTCTTTTATGAAAAGTGAAGTTGAACTTCGATTGTAAAGTTTGAAATTTTCCACATTATTTCAATGTCTTATGTAATGATGATGCTAGAGCCTTGTATGAGACCCCTTTGGGGTCAAGTACGCCATGTTACGTCTAGGGGGTACTCCTGGGTCATGACATTTATACATGTTGATGAGGATTATATATGAGCTTATGATTCACTTAGATAGTGATGAACCTATGACTATTGTGTATTTATGGTATTGATGCAAGATCCTTCTTCCCTACACCCTTACACTTGATTATGCATGAAGAATGTAGGTATGTTTATGATAAGCTTGTTGGGTTGATTTAAAGGCCATTCTCATGAGGACACTATGAATATGTTGTGAAAGGTTTACTCATATATTGATGATTCTAAGGTTGAAAGGACATCCTCATCTAAAGCTATTATGGTGTATGTTGGTTTGAGTGCCTAGTGCATTCTCTCATGAACCTAAACATAAGTAAAGACTTAATGTGACTTTTAAAGGGACTTATGCTTAGCACCGAGTGGATATGAAAATGAGATGGAGGCTTTTATGTTAGAAAGTACGGCTTCCCAATGTATGTGATCTCATGAGATGGAAACGTTTTACGTTAGTAAGTTCGGGTTTCTAGTAGCAATCTCCCTATCCCATAACTATATGCCCACATAGGTCTTTAGCTAGTGGATCCACCTAAACACTATTATGTAAGTTCTACCTTAGGCAATTAGGACATCTCTTTTCGGTGTGGGAGTAAGACACCAAATTCCATGTAGCTCACATGGTCTATTTCGGTTAAGGCTAAGTTTCCCTATATAATACGAATATGAACTACTGTAAGAACATGGACTTTAATTATGACTTCTTAAGAGGTACTACTTAGTATGAGTGGGGGTATGGGACTTCACTTATGCTTTGCACAAGTAGACTTTAAGAGGGGTTATGGTTAGATTCTCTAATGTTATAAAGACTTATGGATTATGTATGTAAGGTATGTATGGATGTTAAGATTGACTTTACTTGTTACAAGTTATGAACATGAATAACTCCTTACTTATGTATATTGGTTATGGATGAGGCAAAAGTAAGATATGTATGTTGTTGGCGACTTAAATGTGATACTTAGCATTTTGTAGGGTTATGGGATCTTACCTTTGCATTGCACTAGTGTAGTTTGGGTTGCTTATATGTTGGTTTGACTTATGTTTCTTCATAAATGTGCATAATGTCTTTTAAACTTGATAAAGGCATGATTTCAACTAAATGTCCCTTTTTATGCATATTTCAAGGATTTTTGTGCATGGCTTCCGTACATAGTACTTTATGTGCTAACCCATATTTCCACTTTTACTATGAGTATAGGTTCCGGTCGTTGAGACATACTTCTTCCTTCAAGTGAAGGTTGGTTTGACTATTCCCTAAGCTTGGTGAGTCCTCAAGTTCGAGGACAAGATGTTATTGTTTCTAGTTTCTATTGTACTTTGTAGTTTTGAGACTTTATTGATGTGAAGGGCTTTTTGACCCTCTTTGTACTCTCTATTGTACTAGGTGGTGATTGAGACAAGGCCTAGATTCTATTTTTGTTTATGCAAAAAAAGTTGACTTAGATTGTAAAAGCTTTAAATTTTTCTGCATTATTCTATATCTCGATGTTACAATTATGCTAAGGGCTTGTAAGAGACCCCTTCGGGGTTAAGTACATTGTGTTACGTCTAGGGGGTACCCCTAGGTTGTGACATCATTCCCTATGATTATCAATTTACCTTTTCTCTAAGCCTTTTTCTTCTCTGCCATTTCTCTTAGCTTTTTCATCTCTTAGAGAGATAAATAGAGATAAGATGGAATTAGACAATAAGAGCGTCAAAAGACTATCTTTTTTATTCAACAAAAATCACTTAATGCATATGAATAAATTTGCTTGTTTTGAAATGGTGATGAGTCAACAATCTTGAGTTGTGTAGAATTCATTGTAAGTTGTACTTAATTTTAAGATCTACTTCATTGACAATTAACATGTTTACTTCATCTAGCACAAATTAGTGATTATGCATGCTTTCTTAAAGAGATGTATTCAACAATTAATTTCACAAATTCGAGTCTTATCTACACTCTTTTACAAAATTTTACAAGTGAATATCGCCCGTCTCTGTTTTGATGCTAAAGGGACTTTGCTATTATGGTGGATACAATTAGTTACTTTAATATGACTAAAAATAGTTTTATAACTTTATTGTGCAGTGTATACAATTCATGTCATATTGATGATATGGCTGCATCAGGAGAGTGTCGATCATGTGAATTGTGATCACATGAATTCACAATCACATATCAATACTAAAGTCAGAGCAATTCTTGTGGGTAGGCTGATAGAAGAATAGCACACAATTAGTTTGAACTGAGGCTTAAAGGGAACTTCAAGTTACTTTGCATCAACTTAATGCTTATTGCCACTTGCCAGTAAATATGAATAGATTGGAGCTCCATGGATAAAATATGAAGTATTTTGAAATTGTGTTAATTTGTTTAATTGAAGATTGTCATAATCTCTGAGTCACTTCCTGTTTATAGGTGTAGACCAATAATTTGCTCCTAAATCATGTTTTGTTTTAATTTTCTTAAACAGTTGAAAATGTACCATGTAAGAAGCAACAAACATTCATCTGAAAAAAATGTTTGAAAATCTGAATTTACTGTCCATGATTGGAAGATCAAGAAAAACTTTTTAGTTTTTAGGATTCATCGTACATATTCTTAGCATTGTTTAAACTATAATTCTCAACCAAAAGTTGTATGAATTGACCATATTCGTTCAAAGCTCATTGATAGAAGAGGGGCATTTGTTTTGGTTGTTGCTCAAAATTATAATTGTTAATAATTCTTTCCCATGTAGTAATATTTTTAAGGAATCTATGTATTATATCAACTGTTGAAATATTTATGTTTAATTATTTTTCCTGTCAAACACACATATCTATGCATGAAATGTCTTTTTAATGTTAATATGACGTGTAAAAACAACACCCCACAGAGAGATATAAAGGCAAGTCAATCAAAGCAGTTAGAAAGAAAAGGAGAGAAGGTGATAGACCTAAATTCAAGTGCTTCCGAAACTATAACAAATGCATCAGCGGGTGAAGGAGTATTAGTCGAGCAGGAGTACATGAACAATAAAGAAACAGATCCAGTAGTGAGCAACATCAATGAGGAGATCGTCAAAAATAATTATAATCCAGACAGTTATCTAAATCCAGCAGAAGAGAACATAGGTGGAGAAGAAGAAAGTGAATCCATCATGAACAACATTACTCAGATTTCCAAGGAAGCATATTTGGAAATAACTCAAGTTGAAAAAAATAAAAGGAGAGCATACCAAGTAAAAAGGAACAAAATGGAGCAAGGAGATTGTGGCTCCTATCAGAACTTTACCAATCATCAATAATGAATAACGTCTTATTCTGGAACATCAGGTCAGTCAACACCCAACAAGCGTTTGAGAGGTTGACTAATATGAATAGAAGGAATCATTATTGACTCATTGGTTTAATGGAACCTTTTGATGATTCATCAAACATTAATAGTTACAAGAGAATATTGGGCAACCACACAGCTTGTAATAATTGCAATGGGAAAATTTGGATAATTACAAGAGAAGAATTACAAATCAACATCATAGCAGACACCACCCAACACCTTACTCTTCTGATGAAACACCAAACATGGATGATAACTACTATATATGTTGTTTACAGTACTAGTGTCAGGAAATAATTATGGGAATCTTTAAATCTTATTGCAGATCAACACTCAAAACCATGGATAATTGGATGGGGTTTTAATGTTATTTTGTCGAGTAAATAGAAGATTGGAGGGCTCCCAATCCTTTTTCAGGAAACAAAGGACTTTGCAAACTGTATTACTGCTTGTGGACTGACAAATATGGGTTATATTGGGAGTACCTACACATGGTGGAATGGGAGAACGAATGAAGCATGCATTGTTAAATAACTGGACAGGGTATTAACTAATTAGAAATTTCTAGATCAATATCCAGTCATAAGTGTCAAGCATCTTATCAAGAAACGTTCAGACCACTCACCTCTGAAAGTACAGTGCACTCAAAATAGAGAGGATATAATAAGGCCATTCAAATTCTTGAATTTTTGGACTAAGCATCAAGGTTTCAAGGAATTTGTTAGAGCACACTGGTGTTCAGAAGACAATGGAAATCCAATGTTTACTTTTCATCAGAAATTAAAGAATCTGAAGGTCGGCCTAGCCAAATGGAGTAAGGATATTTATGGTACCATTTTACAAAAGATTGCTACACTTGAAGAAATTATTCAGGCACAAGTGATTCAGTTTGAAGGGAAACCTACTCAAGTTAATAGAACTAATCTCCATAAATCTCAGGCTAATCTTGCTAATTACTTACACTTGGAGGAAGAATATTGGAGGCAGAAATCAGGGATGAAATGGTTCACTGATGGGGAAAGAAATACTAATTCTTTCATTCCTATGTTCAAGGGAGAAGGAGAAGGCTGCAAATTACTAGAAATCAAGATGTAAATGGAGAGTGGATAGAGGACAATGAATAATTAGCTTCTGAAGCAATAAATTATTTTTAAAAATAGTTTACTGAGGACTGTTTTCCAGAGGATTTTGAGCTTCTTAATCACATACCACGCATCATCAATGAAGAGCAAAATGAGTCAATAAATCAAATTCCATATGAACAAGAAATTAGAGAAGTTGTTTTTACCCTAAACGGTGAAAGTTCAGGTGGCCTAGATGGTTTCACATAGGCATTTTACAACAGTTGCTCGGAAACTATTAAGAAAGATGTCATTGTACAAGCTTACTTTGGAGAGTATAATCTTTCAAAATTTATAACACACACAACTGGTTGGAAGTCATTACCTTATAAAACATCAGAAAGAAGATATGTTTTGTACTGATGCAATAGGTTATACAATAGTTGTGAATTCGGGAACCAACATTTGGACTGTTTCTTTTTCATCTGGTAATGTTCACCAAAATTTTGATGTATCCTGCTTACTTCAACAGTCTGGCTCCTTTCTTCCAGAAGGCTATCATCAGTTTCAAATTCCAAACTCTTTGCCTAATGGAAGCAATGATATCTCTTCAGATGTCAACTTATATATGCCATCTGATGTCACAAACTTATTTGATGTTAACTTGGTGTTGTTGGAGAACTGGTCTCTCGAGCCTCTTGTTCCATTTGGAGAAATGACCAACATCTGCCCTTCTGATCATAATTTGCCAGAGGGAAAGCTAACATCTATTCATGGGCAAATCAAGGTTGTTCATTGTTTAGATGGAAAATCATATGCCGCACATTTGAGGTGCGAGAGCATCAATTGTTTTTGTCCATCATTATTCTTAGAAGGAACTATCAGTATATGTGTCCACGTTCTAATAGACCATAAGATGGTATCTTCTTTTTGCTTTTCATCTTCTGAACTTATTACGTTATACTTTTGCCTCATTATTGTTAGAAAACATTTTTATTACCTTAAGACTGTTACATGATTCGCTAGGTCATGATTTTTGGCTCTGCAAATAAACCCGCTTACCCTGCTGGATTTGGACGAGGTGTCACTGCATCATTTCACAGAGTACTTGCCCTCAGGTATTCAATTTCAGTATATTTTAGCAGCTCTTAAAGCTCAATGGGTCACCTCCTGCACTTCTACCTTGTAACATGTGGATACATTTTAGGTGAAAACTATTAAGTATTTTGTAGATTATAGTAATAGTTTTCTCTTGCAATTGCTAAGTGCTATTATTGCTTATTTCACTAAATTAGCTTTGTCATGTGAGTGCATATTTGACACATGAAAGGAAGATTAAGATCTAGAGAAGATTCTGAAACATTCTAATATTTCTGACCTGTAAGCTTCTACTTATCATGCATTATCAAGTAATATATGTTTCATCAACATTTTTTTTCTATGTTTGACAAAATATACAGTAAAAACAGCATATATGATCCCTAGTCCTTTTTTATGGCGCTGTTTGAAAAAGATTGCTTCTTTTTAATACTGCAGTGCACATTATGCATGCCTGGAGCCATGACATTACTGGTGTATTAATAATATGAATATTTTTTTTAACATGGAGTAGCATTTATGTTATTTACCTAGCAGCTCTTTTTCCAGTGCACATGACAACTTTATGTTGATACCTACATCCTTCATTGTTATCAACCCATCAAGTTTGATAAATGAACACAATGTTGATCCACACACCTACAAATCTGCTGCTTTGGACTTGGATGGCGGTTCACCATTCTATGCTAATACTGCATCTCTAATTGCTGATACAGTAAGCTGGTTAGCGACTCAACAAGTGGAGTTCCATTGCAGGGTAACCACAGTTCTTATGCAGATATTAGCTGGGTTAAAAATATTGTGTCTCTGATCTTGTTGAAAAAGAAAACATGTAACCTCTAGAACAACTTATTCACTACCCTAACAAGTTGCAAATTCTTCTCTTCTAGCAACTTCTTTAAACTCCTGATAGGAAATCAATATTCGTTTTGGCCCTAAACATATTTTGGAACCAGTTTATCTAGAATGCAAGACATTTTTAACTTGGCCTCCACTGACAATTGAACACCCCAACTTTCATTGTGACCATCAAGGTACTTCAATTTGAAACAGTTGTGTCTCGCGAACTCCTTTACTTTGAAAATGAACATCTACTCACTTTTAAGGTGGTGAATTCTCAAAGTTGGGATGTTTTTGGGGCCAACTTAAACCAAGTTAAGGTGTCTAGATGTGCATTTTCACTGTTGGGGTGTTCAGTTGCCAGTTGAGGCAAAGTTAAGGTGTCTTATCTATTTTATTGTATGCCTATTTTGAAACGTTAAATAAACCTTCCAGCACTTTGGCATAGTCTGCTCCGTTTTCAATTGGACATTTTGAATAAGAACTTTCTTTTAGTTTCTTCTTTTGTTTCATTTCATGTAATATCATTTGAGTTTGAGATTTAGTTTTAGGTCGTGCACAGTCAGTATACAAAGTTTTTGTTCTATCAGGTAAATGAAAAGATAAACATGGTAACTTTATAAAATTTGGATTTAGGAAAAATAAAAGACTTGTGGAGTCCTAGTTGTACTCTATCCAAATCAGTTCTTTCTTTTTATGATGGAAATCACATTACTTTCCCTTTCTAACATAAATCAAATTCTATTGTTTGCCATATTTTTTTGAACTTGTTCATCATAATCAGTCAAATAATCAAACAAGGAAGGACTGGAATTATTTAAAAAAGGTTGAGTAATTCTTCGACGTCTCAAATACTGTGAACTTTATCCTCAACAAATTAATCATTATTGACCTTCGATCTGGAGAATCTTCTAGTTTAAGGGTTTATTGTAGCATGTTTTAGACGATTTTCAATGTTACTTTTTACTTGAGAAGCATTTGAACCCCTAGATATCACATAATAAATTGGCATCAAAATCTTTGATTGCATTAGGTATTTCAATCACATGAAGAAGATCAGAGGAATATGGGATTAGAAGGACAATCAAAGAAAAAAGACCATGGAGGGAGGGTTTGGAGGAGAGATGGAGGGTTTGAAGGAGAGATGAGGGTTTTATTAATTTTAGAAAAAGGAAGAAGAAGTATGGAAATAATGGGCAACCTGCAATAGCAATTAGCAGGTAAATTTTACCTGATACTGTAAAAACTTTTGTCCACTGACAGTGCACAAAACTTGAACTCTTTGGGAATTACCTACCAAATGGAAAAGAAAACACAACAATTCTATATCAGAAAAAGAGAATGGAAATGGTAATGAACAAGACATACCTAATATTGCATATTGAAAGCTTCGACATGTGCTTCATCTTTTCTAGTCCTTATTTTGTTGATTTCTTCCTGTGGCCAACAATCTTTAGATTTTCTTGGGTTAAATAGTCTCTTTAGGTTGACATTTTTAAATGCTGATAGGAACAGAAGAAGCTGTTATCTTCTTTACTAACTTTAGTATACATTGTTATATAATTGAAAGTATTTGACTAACAGCTTGCTATTTTAAAAAGTGTGTTTGATCATGAGACTTGGCTATTCGACATAATTGAAAAGCTTTTAAAGGCCTTTCTATAGGGATGATAGAAGTGCCCATCTAAGGTGAAGTTAGTTGAAAATACACGAGGTCACAGGAATGAATACTCAAAAGATTAGGGACATCCATAGTATTTTTTCTTAACATTTTATAGGCACTTGTTGGACTTCTCTTCTCATAGGACATCCTTTTTTTTTTGGCTCATTTAATATCAGGTTGTGGCTATTTATGTCCTTGTCATAGAGTACAACAAAAAAAAACAAATACCATATGTCAAGAACTGAGTCTAGATCTAATTCATTTGCGATTGACATTCCACTTGCTGGTTTTATCCTTGGTATGTTTCTGAATTTAAATGTTTCAGAGCGTTTGCTATATTAAAGGGGTCTACTTGATTTTATCCTGCCATTTTCTAATTCTTCCTTCACTTTTACAATCATGTGGAATTTATCTTAAAATTTATAGAACAACCAAGTTCTTTTTTAATATTTTTTACAAAGATTACCAGGTGTTTATATTTAGAATTTTTATGCAGAGATTTCCTCAACTTGTTTGGGACTGAGGCATAGTTGTTGTAATCATCAGAGATTTGGACTGTTGTCCTTCTCTCCCATAGTATATGAGTTTTCTTTTGCTACTGGAAAAATCTCAGTTGCAGCAGCTAGTTAGATTTTGTCCTAGTCTCTGAAAAGTTCCCTGTTCAGCTCTCAAACAATGCCAGTGTTCCATGATTATTCTATATGCTTGTGCAGATCACGGTTCATCATCATGTTGTTGCTGGGCTAGTTGGGAGAGAGCAACAGTTTTTCTGGGGTTACATGATGAAGAACTTGGAGGAGAAGCCTATGCGGAAACATGCAAGAAGTCAAGGAAGACCAGGAAAAAGCAAGCATGTAGCAGTTTAAGGAGTATAATGAAGCGGCATGGCACAGTCAAAGTGAGAAACCAGGCCTCCACATTTGATTCATCATGTCAAGATCTTGTTTTTTCTGCCTAGTCGAAGAAGATTATAAGTAGTTTGGATCGAGATTTCTTTCAGTCCCTCATCCTCAAAGCTTGCTGCAGCACCCCTTTGGTAAGTTTCATTTGCACTTAGGAGTCACATATATTGTGTCATCTCATCTTATAGTATGGAATTATACAAGTATGCATATATGCCTATAGATACTAATACATTCCTATGGAATGTATGTATGTATGTGTGTAATGTCTTTTATACATATACATGTATGCAGATGCATATAGTACCAATGGAATAAGTGTAGAGACTACCACCTCATAGGTTAAGCACTTAAGGTGGTGGTCTTGACTTAACTTGGAATCTATTTTCTTTTGCTATGTCAACCTGCATATCCTTAATGCTGAAGAATACAATGTTTACCAATTCTCAAAATTCCTGTAATCTCGAAAGCTTTATTAAGTACTCGTTTTGAAGGGTAAATTTAAGATGTGCTTTTTGTGGCAGACGGTTGTTGGCAGTTTGGTGAATTCAGACGCTATCAGGCAGCTGGAGACACATTTGACTGAGTTGGATATCGTGATGCTTCCCATGCAAAATGTATGGGTTTTGAATGTTGGTCACATGGACAGCCTTGCTCAGGCTAAAAAGATCCTTTAAAGAATTGTTGAAAGCTGAATTTGTGATGTAAATTGTTATGTACACGTACGTGTCCATGGATTTTCTTCTTAACCATACATATCATATATCTTGATGCCATTTAACAAAAAATATTCTGTTCAAACACAGTTTCGACCATAATGATGTTTTGATTGTCCAATGATGTGTTCGGTTTGCAATCTCCTATTTGTTCACATCATCCTGTAATCATGGTCAAGTGCTCGGAGTTTTGGTGTTCTTTGTACTTGTATGTAGAGTAGAGGGGTTCCAATGTAGAATATCTATCTGTGCTGACGTTTTTGCTCTCAATCATAGATAGTGGATTCATCAAGCTTTTCCCTCCCAATCATTGCCATCAAACAGGTGTTCGAGCTCATAAATCAGGATGGCAGATGATTCATGTTAATGTCTATGAAAAGTTCAGCTTCTATATTTTAATTTTAACAATGTGAAAAATACCTTATTCCACATACACCCATATCATAATTTTATTTTTACTTTCAAATAATTATATACATAGGAGGGTGACGAGCGAGATTTGTCTATGTATTTAAGATAAATGAGAATCAACTTAGATACAATTACATCTAATATTGCTCCCATGAATCCTAAGATACATGCATATGGACATATCCAAAATCTACTAAGATTCTTTATATTTCAAACAAGAGTGTATCAAAGTAAGTAACTCTTAAACAAGTGAGATTTTCTTAAGTTTCCCTTTAATCATAAACGATCAGCTTTAAACAAACTTTAATTTTTATTCTCAGATAGGCAATTCTTAATGCATCAATGGCCCTAAGATGGGTTGGCTTTTTTGCTTTCCATAAGACTTGCTTACAAAATGGCCTTTTGTCACAACCCAAAGTAAACCCTAGGCGTGACATGACGTATAAGACCCTGAAAGGCCCCTCACAAGCCACTTGACATACATGTACTCAACATAATAGAGAACAACAAGAAATCTTATAAGAATGTAAGAAGTTTGACATAAACAAAAGTACACCAAAGTCTAGATAAACTATATATTACATCAATTAGCGTGGTGGGGACGTAACCCGTACACCACATACAAAGTCTGTAACATAAAGACATAAGAAAGAAAAACGAAGCATCATGGTACTCGGAACATGAGGACTCACCAACTCTTGATCTTTGAATCATCAATGAGATCAACTCGCCACAAACGGTAGGAGAGAAATCGTCACACCCTACATTAGTGAAACAATGGAGGCTCAAGAATGCATGAAATGTACTAAGTATGATGAGAATGCAGTAAAACAAGAAACATGATCATAAAGGGGCTTAATGGAAAACATGATATGTGATGAGTCGGGGATTTTGACTCAGTTAGGGTTTAATATTGAAAGATTTAGTGTCCTCGATGCCTATTTTATGCTCATAACTGATGTTAAAATGTTGATTTGGAAAAATGAAGACAAAAAAGCAAGGTAAGGGCATTACAAAGGCAAAAGGGATAGAAAAACGTGAAAAAGTTGAAGGAACGCAAAGTTGGTACTCGCCAAAGCCACTGGGCGACTCGCTGAGTAGACCTTCAGCTCGCCTAAAGTTCCAGCAGGCCAGCCCATGGATAAGACCAACTTGGCAATAGGAGAAGTATTTCGGTGAGTCACCAAAAGTGTTTGGCCAAACTAATGTAGCTTGCTGAATTTTAGAGAAAAAGAGATGGTGAAAGGCACAACCAAGAAGGCGATGAAAGAGGCACTCGGTGCATCGCCGACCAGGTCAGCGAAGCCTGACTTACTTCACCGACTGACTCCGATGCTGAAATTTTGGAAAAGTATAAATGCAATTTTCAAAAGAAGAAAAGGAGTTCCCACATTGTCCAGTTCTGTGTCTTTGGTCTTCAACATTCTAAACATTGTTCTTACACTTTTTGAGTAGAGATTTAGTGTTTGCTTGATTTTTACCTTCAATTTGAGCATTTGGAGACTTGTGAATTGTTGCCCAATCTGATGGAAAACATAGTTTGTAACAATTTCTTGTTCTTTATTATGTTTGGCTAAAACCCCCATTCTTGGGTGTGTGATTATGTAGTTGAATGTTTCAATTAGATTATGGATGTTAATATTTACTGATTTTATTGTTGATTTGAAGTGGGTTCAATTAATAATTTGTGTTTTAATTGAGGAATTGTAGTGATAAATGCAATTATATTTTAGTTCTCTAAGCTTTCTTGAGAAAGAGGTATTAGAGTTAAGCTATTAGTTGATGGTTGTAGTGATTGTGTTGTTGCGGATTTAGCTTGAGAAAGTGGGTCTAAATGCAATCCTACAAATCTAGCTTGAAAAAGTAGATTGATTAAGGTATTAGGCTGCTAATTTGTGTTGCTTGTCCAAGTTTGAAAGAATTCGCTTGATTCGTGATAGTTGATTGACAAATGACTATTGCACCTAAGGCCTAACCTACTGACTGAGGTTCAATGATTTTTAGTAAATAATAATCACCCATTTAGCGAAATTGGCATTCAATTTATCACACTCCCAAGAAACTCTTTCTACTTGTTTACTCCCGGTTATTTGTAGTTGTTAATTGTTCACCCAAATCCCCCCATTTGACATTAATTGTCAACTCCTTTGTCATTTTCTTTTTTTGTTGCGAAAAATGTCTACCACTAGAAACGATTAGAACACCATTCTACTTCGCAATCAAATTCTTTACCGTACACTCCCTATGGGATCGACCCCAAATCTTAGTTGGATTTATACTTGTTAGCGACTTCCTACACTTAGAATCGGATGAAGTGTAGTTGAGCGTTATAAAAAAATGGCGTCGCTGCCGAGGAGTGGTGTTTAGAATACGTTTGTTGATGTTTAGTCGTGAACTAATTTTTTTTTAGTTGAATTATCCTATTTTTGTTCTTTGTGATTGCTTCAAAGCAGATGAAGAAATGAGTGTGAACAGAAGAAATGCAAGTCAACTTGGGAATAATGATGACATCGAAAACTTGTTTGATGTTAATGAGGATAAATTGGGAAGTGGGGGGTGCTATTATATTTCCCCCTACTATGGGCAATGCGGTGTCTCATGTGACCAGCATGATATGATCACATGGTCACGTTGTGCTAGGTCGTTAAATAATGCTCTTCTTGGAAGGCAACCCAAGTTTTACTTTATGTTTTGTTGTTTGAATAGTGGTTGTCAGATGTGTAGGTGGAAAAGTCAAAATTTGGGAGAAATAGACAATTGGGTGAGCTCAGGTACCACTCGGCGAATCGTCGAAAAGGTCGGCGATCCTGACATGAATCACTTTTTGACCAACCAAAGGGTCGGAGTTCTGGTGACTTTGGTGGGCAAAAGTAGCATTTGGCGCATCGTCGAACGGGTCGGCAAAATAAGTGACTACCACCAATTGGGGCGCGAACTGAAGGGTCGAAAGGGATTCTAATCATTTTAAATTCAATTCTTCCTTTCATTTTGAATTTTTCAACTCTTGCATTCTTACCCTTTCAATTTAGATCATATTTTTGCGTGGGTGTCATTTCCTGGTTGGATTTTG
Source organism: Solanum okadae (assembly GCA_036553675.1). Taxonomy (NCBI): domain Eukaryota; kingdom Viridiplantae; phylum Streptophyta; class Magnoliopsida; order Solanales; family Solanaceae; genus Solanum; species Solanum okadae. The sequence continues at coordinate 20,566,675 of CM071684.1, read as the reverse complement.
CGTTTGGGTTCGTATTTGTTTGCTTGAGTTTTGTGTCTTACTGCTTCAGAGGTTGGTGTCTCAAACTTGCTTTAAATTCTTGCCAGTTCCTATGCATGCTCGTATAATTGTTAATTCTATTGTATGATCTTGTGTATTTGGTTGAATTTGAACTGTGGGCTATTGCTATATCCCGTTAAAATTCATGTTAAGCCCCTTATATTTTGAATTCCATGTTTAAATTACTTGAAATTTTGGATGTGTGGTTGTAGCATGTTGGGTCTGATGTGAGTGAAGTCTGAGTAACCCGAATTGTATCAATCAACTAAATTTTCCCAATGATAGAGAGGGTGATGTCATTCTTAAGGGAAAAAGATGTTGATTGGTTGATTTTTGATAAATGGGGGAAGTCTGAGTACCCCGGGCTGATAGTGATATGGGCAAGGTGTTAATTGCATAGAATAGGGATTTAATTTTGTTCGCATAGGGTGTGCATTGAAAATTGAAAGTCAGGATATAAATCTATCACGAGGGGCAGTTCCGTGAGCTTAGTCGAGCTCGCCGACTGATTCGGCGGTTCGCCAAATTTCTTTGAAATTGCCTTTTTTACCGTGAAATTCAGCTGTTAGCCTCTGTAACTTTCCGCGATATGCATGTGCTCGCTGAAAAACTTTGTGATCACCCTTTTTCAGCCTAAATTTTAGAAAATCATTTTGTTATATTCGGCGAGCTACCCTTGGCTCACAAACCGACCCTGAACCTCGTCGTCTTGTGCTAAATTCTGTGCATTTTTGTTCTATTACTTTCGGCGACTCACTAAGTTAGTCGGCGAGTTTTTCTGCAACTGTGAAACATGATTTTTCACTAAGATGTTTCTAATGCATTCGTTCAATTTGTGTTGTCTTTCATATATGCTAGACCCGAAGTACCCGGAAGAAACCCACCACACCGAAAGAGAGCATAAGGAGTGGTCATTTCGGAGGAGGTTGTCCCTCCATGATCAATGAGACCCAAACTTCCTCCGACTGAGGGGGGGGGGAAGGAACAGGGAAACTAAAGAAACCTGTGGAGCCGAGCTCGAGTAGTTCTATCTCCGACAGCATGGGTATAGACTCTACCCATCTAACTAATTCAAAGTATGATCTTGAGAACAATTTCAGGGTCTAGATCGCCGGCCTTCGGATCTGAACCCGAGGATGATCAAACCCTTCAGAGGAAAAAGGCTGAGATGTGCTTCAAAGTGCAACATGATCCGCTAGACACCCTCCTCCTCCAGCACAGATAGCTGAGCTGGCACCACCAGTGCCCTCGGTACAAGCACCTCCTCCGTATTCGATGAATAGATTGAAGGCTGTCGAGTTGCGTACAATTTTGGAAGAGAAGAGGTAGTCCACTGATGGAGTGGTGGATAGGTAACACCTCGAAAACTAGAAGGCTAAACTAGAGCTTGACGTGAGGGTTACAGACGTGAGTTTAACCTCCCATACTTAAAATGAAGGGATTTGGGGTAGAACGTCACGGTACAACTCCCTAAGAACCAACCTAGGGTCCTTGAGGAGGACCCTAGCAGGCTTCCCCAAATAGTGAACCACGAAAGGGACCCACGCCCTGTGGGTGAGGGGTTGTGGTCTAGAGTCCTTGAAACATAGTTGCAGACCACCACCCACGGTTGACCAGCACACCCCGTGGGTCCATCCACGGCCCGTGGGCGTGGTCTCGTGGGTGAGGCAGTGGTCAACTTGAGTTGGTTAAGTGAGGGGTAATGTGAAACTTTTTAGAATTAATTAGTTATTAAGTGATGTCATTTTATACTAATTTAGACTAACTATATAATGATTTAAGACCTCTAAATTAAGTCATCCTCCTAATAATTCCAAATCCCAAAAGAAAGATCCAAACCCTCTCCAAAAATTCTCTGTCTAGAACTTCAAGGAAGAAGAAGAAGGAAGTTGGAGAAAGGGGTGAAAGAGCAAGGTTTTTCTTCTCAAATTAATTGGATTTAATTGCTAAGGTATGGTAGTCCTTCATCCATTGATAGTTTCCATCCATGGAGTCCCTTCAAAACTTTATTTCGAAGATAGAAATTTCCCTAAAAGCTAGGGTTTGACTCCAAGCCATGGATTCATTTCAAAAACGATTCTAATGATTTAATTACCTTATATTATCATTGAATTGATGATTATTATGGTTTTAATGATGAAATTTCTCTAGAATCCATGAAATCTCCTCACTTCCCAATTTTGATCTTGTGATGTGGGTTTGTTGATAGAAGAAGGATATTATAAGATTATGCTTGTAGTAGTGAGTTAATTGAATTATGATTATATCCATGTCTAATGTAGTAATTATAGATGTGTTGATTGAATATGATCTTTGATCCTTGAGGGGTAAAAGTATGAGAATTATGCATGATTATGAGATTTATGTATGTGCTTTAAAAATACTTTGAGAGTGAAGTGTCCATGATTATGATAATGTTGTTATGTTGATTGAAAGGCTATTCTCATGAACACATAATGAACATGATGTGAAAGGTTTTCTCACATATTGATGATTCTAAGGTTGGAAGGCTTTCTCACCAAGAGAATCTAAATGAAGACATGGACAGTGAAAGGTTATTCTCACGCATGATCTAAGAGCTATCCTAATGACCTCTATTGGATTGTTTGTCAAGGACATCCTTCCAAAAGACATGAATCAAGTTAGAACTTAAGAAAGTATTTCATGGGAATTATTCTTAGCACCGAGTGGATATTGATATGAGATAGAAACCCACATATGAATTGAGCTAGTTTTCTAGGAGCAATCTGTTGAGATGGATGCCTTCACGTGAGTTGAGCCCGGGTATCTAGTAACAATCTCCTTGTCCCATAACTACGTCCCCCCGTAGATTATTTAGATATTGGATCCTCCTAAGATAAAATAATCGTTCTACCTTAGGCAAGTAAGACAATCCTTTTCGGTGTGGGTAACGGCGGATTCCATGTTAAGCTCACATGGTCTATGTCGGTTAAGGCTAATTTCCCACAAGGTTAAGTTTGGTATGAACTATGGCTACTCAAGCAGCTTAACTTAGTATGGGTGAGAGTATGGGATCTTATTCATGCATTGTACAAGTACGCTTTGAGGGTAGTCACGGTATGCTACTCCTATGTTATGATGATTTATGTAATGAATATGCTTATGACTACATTGTTAAGTAAGTTTTATATAAGGGCTATTTGTAATGATGTATGCTAAATTGGATTGTTGCTATAAGTTGCTTTTCTTGATATGATTGATTAAAAGTGAATGTTCACTTGTCTATCAGAAATAAGCTAAGTATGAGATCAAAAGATGGTAAACATGAATGAGGACCTAAAGTGACTTGCTAAGCATGGATGAGATTATGGGATCATATCCATGCCTTGCACAACCTTTCCTTGAGGTGACTTATGAAGTGTTTCTCTTATGTCATGTTAAGCTAGATGTGTTGTTTATTCCTATGACTATGTGTTATCTCTTATGCTCATAGCCTATGATATATTATGATGTCTCTTATGCTTATGACTTATGTTTTTCCACTATCTTCAAAATGATGATTTAACTTAGCAAAGTTCATTCATTCAACTAAAATGTCCCTTTTTGCATGTTTTCAATATTTTTATGCATGGCTATCATACTTAGTGCATTTTTGCACTAACCTATATTTTCCTACATTTTTTGCCAAGAGTAGGGGTGCGGTTTTCAAGGTGGTCCACATTGTTGCTAAAGCTTGGATTTGATGATTCCTCATAGATTTTGGGTGAGTCCTCATGGTTCAAGGATGGATGATTTTACTTAATAGTTTCATTCTGGTATTTTTTTTGGACTAAATTGTATGGGCTGTGTCCCTATTTGATTTAAGTGTTGTAATAGATGGCTATTTTGAAACAAGTCTACACTTACGCTTTGCTTTTATGAAAAACTTTTTAAGACCTGAAAATGTGTTTTAATCCGTATTGTTCTATGCTTATGTTATGATATGCTAAGTGGCTTACATGGTGCCTCTCGGGGTACTATGTACCTTGTTACATCTAGGGGCTACCCCTGGGTCATTGATGAGTCCACAAATTGGACTCATTTAGGGCTATATTTTAATAGATTTAGCGTCCTCAAATGCATATTTTGTCTTAATATCGGATGAAAATCCTTAAGTTTCAGGTATTTGGAGCTTGAGGCAAAGCATGGACACTAATTGGCAAGAAGGAACAAAGTGGCTCAAAAGAACGAAGAAATGAAGGCCCTAAGATCGCGAGCCCAGTGGGAGAGTAGCCGATCGGCCTGGATATTGCCTTTTATTCCAGTGTGCTGAACCCTGAAGGGAAAGATCAAGTTGGCGATGAAATGGAGCAGTCAGCGTGTCGCCGAGCAATTCTGCGAAGCAGTACCATATCGCCCAACGACCCAAAATGCGAAGATGCAGAAGGCAAAAGTTGAAAGGCAATGAACCAGATCAAAAGGGGGATCACCGAGTGCCTCGGCGATCCCGACTAAATGCGCCGAATGATCCACCGCAACATAAATTTTCAAAACCTATAAATACTTGTTGAAAATTTTATTTCAGTAGGGAATTTCAGAGATAATTCTATTTTTCTAAGTTTAAGTTTTAGAGGGTTTTGGAGACTTTGTTCTAAGACCTTGAAGATTCAAAGTGTTTCAACTCCAAGAAATTGGACGTGGGTCTCGAAGATTCTTCAGTCTTGACGTCTTTTAAGACTTAATCCTTCATACACAGTTGATGGGAACTGATATTGGTATAAATTTTTATCTCTTTTACATATCTAGCTAAAGCCCCAATTCTTGGGGTGTGATTTTGTGAATATAGGTTAGATTATATGTTGGGTCTTGCTTGTTGATGGTTTATTTGTTGTTTAGATGTGATTTCGTTTGGTAGTTGTGTATGAACTTCATGGAATTGTAGTAGCAAATACGATTTCATCTTAGTGTTTTTGGCTTGCTCGAGATAGAGGTCGTAAAACTAAGACTACTAAATTGATAGCCGGTGGTATTGGGTCAACATGGTTTCATCTCGGGAGAGTGAATCCTAGTCCTTCTCCCACATATTCAGCTCAAGAGAGTGAATGGGATAAGGCGGAGGCTGTGCTTAACGCGGCAACTCGGTGTTCGAGAGAAACCGAGTTGATTCGGGATAAGTTGCCCGAGAGAGAATTTATCCCCACTATAGTCTAGCCTAGTCATAAATACTAAACAATTTACTATCAAAAGCATGTACCCAATAGTTTAGTCTATCCCGTATTCCTATCACATCCCAAGAATCCCGTCTCTCTATCTCATTCTCTTAAATTTTTACTGTTTTTGTTATTACCATAATATAAACCCCCATTGATAATTTACGTTTGCGTCACCCCTTTTTGATTTAGTATGTTTATATTCGGTAATGTCTATAGCTATGACTAATTAGAACTTAATTTTATTTTTCAATTAATTCTCAAAACTGTACCCTTGGGACTTGATCTCAACCCCTGGTTGGGTTACTTTACTATTGTACGATCGTAGACACTTGAATTGGAAGTTGTGTCTTGATTACGTAAATAGTCGTGACAAACTTGGTAATCAGAGCACAAGCTTTAGAATGATTCTAGATTGTTGACTCATAAGACAAGTCTAGTAGAGTCTTGTTTATGAGTGTCAAGTGTGCCACACTTATAAATAAGAGGCTATAAGATGTTCAGGAAATTTCATTTCATTACTCTTAAGTCGTGCCTTAGAGTTTGGTTTTTTTAAGTCCCTCTCCTAATCCTTCTCTTGTGTTTTCAAGATATGAATACACGAAGGGCTAACACTAGAAGAATGGAGGGTGACCATGTGAATGAAGAAGCTCCTCAAGCAATCAAGCTTCAATTAATCCTTCGGCTATGTCGGATGTGGAATTTAGGTCGACTTTTCAAATGTTGGCCCAAGCTATGACGATTCAAGATGAAGCTATAATGACTAAATCTCAAGCGGTGACAGCTCATGCCAATAGAGATGTTGTGACACATGTGAATTCGGCTGCTTCAAGGGTTAGGAATTTTGCTAAAATGAACCCTCACGAGTTTCATGGCTCTAAAGTAGAAGAGGACCCTCAAGAATTTATGGAGGAGGTTTATAAAATACTTGCTATTATGGGGGTGACTTCTGTAGAGAAAGTGGATTTGGCTGCTTACCAATTGAAAAGTGTTGCACAAGTATGGTATAATCACTGGAAGAATAATAAGCCGGTAGGAGCAGGTCTAATAGAGTGGGAAGTGTTCAAACTAGAATTTATTGATAGGTTCTTTCCCCGAAACTTGAGGGAAGCTAAGGTGGAATAGTTCATTAACGTTAGGCAGGGTAGCACGAGTGTTAAAGAGTACACCTTGGAATTTACCCAACTGTCGAAGTATGCTCCATCTATGGTGGACGATCGAGGGATGAGATGAGTATGTATTTGATGGGTGTGTCCGACTTGGTAGTAAAAGAATGTCTTTCGGAAATGCTCCATACTGTTAAGGATATCTCACGTCTTATGGTGCATGCCCAACGAATTCAGGAATTAAAGCATAAGAAGAAGAATAGGGAGGTGAAGAGAGCTAGGACCGGTCATGGGAACTTCTCCAATGCTAGGTCCGATAAACAAATGTTCTCCAACCAAGGTTCCTCAAATGCTTCCCCAAGGGTAAACAAGGATAGGGTGTCTAACCCTAAACCTCAAGGTGGAAATGGAGGTGGTTCTTCTTTTGAAATATCTTCATGTACCAAATGTGGGAAGGAACATGCAGGTAAGTGCCTAGCTGACACATATGGGTGCTTTGGGTGTGGAAAGAGTGGTAACAAGATTACAGATTTCCCGATGCTCATGGCAAAAGGGAGATAGGCCAAGTGAGCCTCTCTAAGTAGCACGTATCCCAATGCTCCAAAGCACGGTCGCTTCTATGCGCTCCGGTCTAGAAAGGACCAAGAAACTCTCCGGATGAAGGCACCGGTATGTTGATAGTTTCCATTTAGATGTAAAGGTTTTATTAGATCCCGATGCTACTTGTTAGACTTTGATGCTATCCTTGGTAGGGTTTGGATGCATTATTGTTAGACCTCTTTTGATTTTAGAACCCGGTATGGTTATTATGAGCTTTTGGTTATGTCAGTCGGGATTGCTTGAACTAAGGTGTACTTGAGGAATTAGTAAGGGTTTCCTCCACAAGGGGAGATGGTGTGATTAGATAGTAAGGTTGGGGAGTGTCCTGATATCCTCATCTCTTTCTTCTACTCCTACTATAGCTTAAAACAAAGAGTTTCTCTTAGCCGATATTATGTTATAGAGTCATGAGTGTTTTATGTGTTTCCATTATTTCCTTATGTGGTGCATGTTCATGAAAAACTTGTGTTTTGAAAGAAAATGAAGTTGCATGATTAATTTTCCTCATGTTGTTGTGCATATAGTATGAGTTGCCTATTTGACTTCATGAGATGAATTGATGTACATGCCTTATATGTATATGTTTTTCTTGAGTAGTTGGTTTAATGGTTTCATGGATAGTGTTAAGTATGCTTTTTGTTGGAGAAGGTAGTTCCTCCTATGAACATGTGAAATGTTGAGTTTCACGCATAATGGGCTATTAGATGTAGTTCCTACTTCTTTGTGTTGCATTGAGTATGTTTGAGATGGAGTTGAAATTTCTTCCTTTGAATTGTGTCTTATTTTGATGTTTCATGCATGATGGGCTGCTAGATTTGAGTCATTATTTCTGTAAGGTGTCTAGATCGTTATTCGAGGCTGAATATTCCCAAGGAGGACATAATGTAACACCCCAGAAACTAGAAGGCTAAGCTAGAGCTTGACGTGAGGGTTAGAGTCATGAATTTAACCTCCCGTACTTATAATGAAGACTTACAGGGTAGAACATCAAGGTACCACTCCCCAAGAACCAACCAAGGGTCCTTGACGAGGACCCTAACTGGCTGTCCAAAATAGTGATCCACGAAAGGGACCCACACCTCGTGGGTGAGGGGTCGTGGGTTAGGGTCCTAGAAACATAGTTGCAGACCACCACTCACAGTTGACCAGCACACTTCGTGGTTCCATCCACGGCCCGTGGGCGTGATTTCGTGGGTGAGGCAGTGATCAACTTGAGTCGGTTAAATGAGGGGTAATATGGAACTTTCCAGAATCAATTAGTTATTAAGTGACGTCATTTTATACTAATTTAGAATAACTATATTATGATTTAAGACCTCTATATTAAGTCATCTTCCTCATAATTCCAAATCATAAAAGAAGACCTAAACCCTCTCCAATAATTCTCTCTCTAGAACTTCAAGGAAGAAGAAGAAGGAGGTTGGAGCTAGGGGTGAAGGATCAAGGTTTTTCTTCTAAAATTCATTGGATTTAATTGCTAAGGTATGGTACTCCTTCATCCATTGACAGTTTTCATCCATGGAGTCCCTTCAAAACTCTATTTCGAAGATAGAAATTTCCCTAAAAGCTAGGGTTTGACTCCAAGTCATGGATTCCTTTAAAAAAAATGATTCTAATGATTTAATGACATTATATTATGATTGAATTGATGATTATTATGGTTTTTATGATGAAATCTCCCAAGAATCCATCAAATCCCCTTACTTCAAAATTATGATCTTGTGATGTGGGTTTGTTGATAAAAGATGGATATTATGAGATTATGCTTGTAGTAATTGCGTTATTTGAATTATGATTATATCCATGTCTAATGTAGTAGTTCTAGATGTGTTTATTGAATATGAACTTTGATCCTTGAGGGGTAAAAGTATGAGAATTATGCATGATTATGAGATTTATGTATGTGCTTTAAGAACACTTTGACAGTGAGTGTCCATGTCTACGATAATGTGTTTGTGTTGATTTAAACACTATTCTCATGAACACATAACATGATGTGGAAGGTTTTCTCACATAATGATTATTCTAAGGTTGAAAGGCTTTCTCACCTAGTGAATCTAAATAACGACATGGAAAGTGAAAGGTAATTGTCACGCATGATCTAAGAGCTAGCCTAATAAACTCTTTTGGATTGATTGTCAAGGACATCCTTCCATAAGACATGAATCAATTTAAGACTTAAGAAAGTATTCCATGGGAATTATGCTTATCACGAGTGGATATTGATATGAGATGGAAACCTCACATGAGTTGAGCCCGGGTTTCTAGGATCAATCTCTTGTGATGGATGCCTTCATGTGAGTTGAGGCTGGGTATCTAGTAACAATTTCTTTGTCCCATAACTCCATGCCCCGGTAGGTTATTTAGCTATTGGATCCTCCTATGCTAAAATAATTGTTCTACCTTAGGCAAGTAGGACAACCCTTTTTGGTGTGGGTAACACCAGATTCCATGTTAAACTCACATGGTCTATGTCGGTTAAGGCTAATTTCCCACAAGGTCAAATTTAGTATGAATATGGTTACTCAAGCAACTTTACTTAGTATGGGTGAGAGTATGAGATCTTATTCATGCATTGCACAAGTATGCTTTGAGGGTAGTTATGGTATGTTACTCTTATGTTATGATGATTTATATAATAAATATTTTTATGACTACATTGTTAAGTAAGTTTGATATGAGGGCTACTTGTAATGATGTATGCTAACTTGGATTGTTGCTATAAGTTGCTTTCCTTGATATGATTGTCTAAAAGTGAATGTGCCCTTGTCTATGAGAAATAAGCTAAGAATGAGATCAAAAGATGGTAAACATGAATGAGGACCTAAAGTGACTTGCTTAGCATGGATGAGATTATGGGATCTTATCCATGCCTTGCCCAATGTTGTTTTGAGGTGAGTTATGAAGTGTTTCTCTTATGTCATGTTAAACTAGATGCTTTGATTATGCCTATGACTATGTGATATCTCTTATGCTTATGACTTATGTTTTTCCACTATATTCAAAATGATGATTTAACTTAGCTAAGTGCATGCATTCAACTAAAATGTCCCTTTTTTATGTTTTCAATATTTTTATGCATGGCTATCCTACTTAATGCATTTTTGTACCAACCCATATTTTGCTACATTTCCCCCAAGTGTAGGGTCTGGTTCTCAACGTGGTCCCCATTGTGGCTTAGGCTTAGATTTGATCATTCCTCCTAGCTTGTGGGTGAGTCCTCATGATTCGAGGAAAGATGCTTTTACTTAGTAGTTTCATTCTCATATTGTTTTTGGACTAAGTTGTATGGGTTGTGTCCCTATTTGATTCAAGTGTTGTAATATATGGCTATATTGAGACAAGTCTAGACTTCCACTTTGCTTTTATGAAAAACTTTTTAAGACTTGAAATATGTTTTACTCCGTATTGTTCTATGCTTATGTTATGATATGCTAAGTGGCTTACATGGTGCCTCTCGGGGTACTATGTTCCTTGTTACATCTAGGGGGTACCCTTGGGTAATGACAATTAGGTTCCACAAATTCGAGAGGTTGACATACCTTCTTGGGTCCATGTATTCTATGAGGAGTATGGGAAGCTAGACCCAAAAGGCAAGAAGAAGGCCATTTCATTTGCACCTGTTGATCATGTGGTCGTGCGAGGTAAAAATGTGAAGTGTAGCAGCTCCGATATAACTGAAGCACTAGGTTTCACATTTCAGACAATTCACTTTTTAGTAGATCATATTCAAAAGAAGACCCTAGATGACCTTTGTAACGACTTAAAAATTAAAGGTTAAACTAGAGCCTAAACGTGGGGTTAATGTCATAAGTTAAGGGCTAGCGCTAAGGGTTTTGGGTGTAGGCCATGGTTTGGGAACCTAGGCTACCTAAAACTAGTCCTAGCTACTGCCTCTCTAGACCATGAGGGTCTTCACGACCTGTGGTGGCCACCCGTGGTGGCAAGGCAGCATGCTCAAGTTTGATGCCAAGCCAAGGTACCCCTTCACAACTCTTGCTCATGACCATGGGCCGTGGGAAGGCTCGTGGGGTTGCCTTTACTTGGTGGGAGATGTTGCAAGTTGAGGGAGCTACTGTCCCAAAGTTCCTGGGTACCACCGCGAGCCGTGGTGCCCTAGACGGTCCGTTAAAGTGAACTTGGAGTTCACTTAGGCTCAAGGGAGGCAAGGCAACTTTGCCTAGGTGCTGCCCCATGAACGCGAGCTTCACCACGGATCGTGGGAGTTTCTGTGGACTTGCCTTGGCCTTGGAGGGATTGGCAAGGATGGGAGGCAGACTTCCTCAAGGACCACGTGCACCACCACGAGCCGTGGTGCCCTTCACGACCCGTTTGGTTGGGCGTGGTCCCTAACGAGCCTCCTCAAGTTGGGGGTTTTTGGTAGTTTCGTTTAGATGTTTTATTATGTGGGGTTTATTTTAAATGGTTTATATGATAAATATATAAGGTTTTAAGACTTTTAAACTAGTCATTCTTTCATTTTTCCCAAATAAATCCCAAATTTCTCTCTCTCCCTATTTCTCTCTAACTCAAGGAAGAAGAAGAAGTGGGAGCTAGGTTTTTGGATGTAAGGCTTTCTTCATCCAATTTCTTGGGAAATCTTAGCAAAGTTATGGTGATCCTTTATCTAGGGTTAGCTTTCACCCTAGAGCCAAATTCAAAGTGTTTTTCTAAAGATTTCAAGTTCATGAAAATCTAGGGTTTTACTGAATCTCATGGGTTCTTTCAGAAAATGGTTTTTAAAAGGTTTCTAATGGCATATTATGGTTATATTGTTGTTAAATTGATGATTTAAGATAAAAATAATCCATGAACCCATGATTTCTCTCTATTCCTAGTTTATGCCTTTATGAAGTGGGTTGCTTGATAATGAATGTATTTGAATAGAACTTGTTTATATGGGTTTGGATTGTTGAAGTATGTCATTACCCATGCTTATTTTATGGTGCATTGTTGGTGTATTGGTATGTGAGGTTTATGGCCTTAAAGGGAAGATATGAGAAAATACTTGTTGATTTAGAATTGTTAACTCGATGTCGGTCCACTTGAAAGGTGGAGGTGTTTACTTATTATATACAATGTGACAATGGCCTTGAAGGTATAGTATGAGAAATTGAAGTGTTATCATGACAGTTTATGCATGAGAATTCAATGAAGCTAAGGTGATTATGCCTTGAATGTGAATGTGTTATTATTGAAAAGCCTTTTCTCAATTTGACCCTTATGAATGTTCATGATAGAATATGAAGGATTAATCAATATATAGTATACCTTGAATTGGTAGGGCTTATGCATCATTTTCTTGTATAAATGATTATATTGTTGATTGTTGAATCCATGGATCGGTAGGCTAGTAGCATCCTTCCACTCATGTTAATAATGAACCTTGGAATCGGTAGGCCTATGTCACCCTTTCAAGAAGAGGTAATGAGCTTTCCTAAATGTACCTTGAATCGGTAGGATTAAGGTACCCTTTCTTGTGTAATGAATGAATTGGAGTTGGTAGGCCAATGGAACCCCTCATATGTGATAATGTCAAGGTAATGAACTATTCTATGGGAATGTAGGCTAAGCACATAGTGGATTTGGTTATATGGAAACTCCCCCAAAGTTAGGCTTGAGTTTCAATGATCGTCTACCTTATCCCATAAACTATGTGCTCTTATAGGTCTAGATAGTGGATCCACCTAAGCTATATGAACCGGTCTCCTTAGGCAAGTAGTCCACCTCTTTACAGTGTGGGGACTTATGACACTAGATTACATTGAAAACTCTCATGGTCTATGTCGGTTAATGCTTACTTCCCATCATGTGATATTTCATTGTGGGTCTTGATAGGTTCTACGAAGTGTAGGTAGTAGTATGGGATGCTACCTATACATTGTTCGAGTAGGCTTTGAGAGGGTCATAGTGAGTTTCTCTAAATCTTAATGGCTATGATATGAAAGTGTCTTAAATGGAGTAATTGAAGAATGTTAGCTCTTAAATGCTTAATATGATATGTATGCTATACTTGGGTTGTATTATGAGTTACTTTCCCTTGTCATGCCTTATGAAATGATATGTCTTTTATGTATGAATATGGCTTAAGGGTTGCTTGAGGTGAAGGTCCAAGGTAAAGGTAATGGTTTACATGCGATATTGTTTAAGTTTGAAGTTATGACTTATATGATGTTAAAGCTTGTATGTGATGTCTTTTATGTTACTGTACATGATGTTTCTAAAAAGTGGCATAATGCATGGTTTCCAACCAAACTGTCCCCTTTTAAAGCATGTTTTGCATGGTCATCATACTTAGTACAGTTCTGTGTACCAACCCATATTCTTCATGTTTTTTCTATAAGTGTAGGTTTTGGCAAGTGATTCCTCCTAGTTGGTTTGAAGTGTTGGATTGCTTTCCTCTAAGACTTGGTATGTTTTCATGGTTCGAGGACAAGACTTATGTTTCCTTATTTCATGTAATAGACATTTTTAGTAGTTGTTTTTGATTGGAAAGGACGGTGTCCCTATTATGTTTTAAGCTTGGGTCTAAGATGGCCATGTGAGAGCTAGACTTCCGCTGTACTCCAAGTTTTCCTTTAAATAAAGTTTTGATATTTTGTATTTAAATGAGTTTTAATTCTGCACTATTTCTATTTCGAATGCAATGAAATGCTATGAGGCTTGTATAAGGCTTTTTGGAATCTTGTATGCCGTGTCGCATCCGGGGACTAGACTCGGGTCGTCACAAACATGGTATCAGAGCACAAGATTTTGGAAATGATTTTTAGGATCAAAGTCTCACAAGCCTTGTCTAGTAGAGTCTTGTTCATTGGTGTGAGTCGCGACACATCTATGAGCGAGAGGCTATAGGACGTTAGAAGTTACTCTTCTTTCATATTCTTGAAGTCGTGCCTTAGAGTTTTGTAACGCCCCTCAAAATGAAGTACGATAAAGTAGAGCCTCACATGGGTTATATATATATATATATGTAGTAGATGTTAAAATTGTGATGTTTGATCCCTTTGAAAGTGGGGAGGTGTTTACTTTATAAGCATGTTGTGATCATGACCTTGTAGGCAAAGTTGAATGATTGTTGTTTGGAGTAATCTTGATTATATGAAGGTAATGGGATATGATGTGAATTTTTGTATGGTCTAAGAGCATGAAAGGTGACCTTGTGTAAGAGACTTTATGTGTTATGCTTGGTTTTTGTCTTCTTTGAATGACTTATAATGAAGGTAAGGCTAGGATAGACTAATTTTACCTACTCTCACACTTAGTGAAGAATGAATGAAAAGAATGAAAGAATGTGAGATTGAATGAAAATAATGAAAATACAAATGAATGAAAATTGGGTCTATTCTAAGGATAGTCTCATAAAGTACTCCTTAAATGAATGGGGTTGCTAGATGAAAGGTTTTCTCATCTTTGAATCCAAGAGCTTCCATAATGAATGAATGATGGTTAGGATGGGTATTCCTTCGTGAGTTGAGATGAGAATACTTAGTAGCAATCCTTATCCCTAAATGAATGAATGAAATGAATGTCCTAACTTCGTGGGGGAGCAATGTCTAGCACTGAGAGGATATGAAGATGGGTGGATACTCCTTCGTTAGTTGAGATGTGAGTATTTCGTAGCAACCCTTAAGATGGGTGCTGCTTCGTAAGTTGAGATGAGAGTACTTAGAAGCAATCCTTCTATCCCTTAACTATGTGCCCACATAGGACTAGCTAGTGGTCTCTACCACGTAAAGGCTAAAAGAATGACCCTACCTTGGGCAAGTGGGGATCCCTCATCCGTTAAGGGTTACTACTAGGATTCCATGTCAAGCTCCATGGTCTATGTTGGTTAAGGTTCTTCCCCCACATTAATGAATGAATGAACTAGGGTCTCTTAAGGGTGTACTACTTAGGATAGGTGGTGGAATCAGACATCATCTAGACATTGCACAAGTAGAGATTTAAGGGAGATCTTGGTGTTTCTTAGTAATGATAATGAATGAATGAGTCTTATTGGGCTAATTAATGAAAGTGTTGGTCTTTGAGCATGCTAATGTGAAGGTGAGTCATATTGAATTGAATGTAAGTGCGTATGCTGAATTGCATGTATGTGATGATCTTATGTCATTAATGAATGAAGTTGTCTAAATGCATTAAGTTGAATCAACGATTTATGTCGACATTTGAATGAAGCTTGTCTTGTGTAGCCTTAAGGATCACTTGGGTGTGGTATGGAGAGGTAGTATGGGCTGCCTCACCATGTCTTACGTAGGTGAGTCTTGGGATGACATTTGATGAGTGTTTATGAAGTGACTTGTTGGCTTATGTGCTTATATGTTTCATGTGATCAATGGGTGAAGGTTGAGGTATGCATGGTAAGTGTACTTTGTGTGACGTTAAGGTGGTGCCTTAGTGTGGGTGATGGTATGGGACGTTGCCCATACATTGCACAAAGGTATTTCTTAATGGTTACTTAAGGTGGAGGTCCAAGGCAAGAAGGTAAAGGTAAATGGGTTATGTATGTTTATGAGGTATTGTGAAGCATATGACTTTGTATTGTTGGTTGTGATTTGTAAGGTGCCTATTATGTTGATGCTCATGAGATTTTATCAAAATGGCATGAAAACATAACTTCCAAACAAGTGTCCTTTTTAGCATGTTTTGCATATCCTCATACTTAGTACGTGTGTTGTACTAACCCCTTCTCCTAATTTACTACAAGTGTAGGTTGTGGTAATTAGGAGGACATTGTGCTTTGGAGTGCTTGGATTGCTTCACTCTTCCATGTCCTTGGTATGTCCTCAAGATTCAAGGACTGTGTTTAGAAGTTTCCTAGTCATTGTAATAGACACTTAAGTTTCATTTCATTTGTAAAGGGCCGTGTACCTTAGTACGTTTTAAGTTCTTGTCTAAGATTGGCTAAAGAGACTTAGTAGTTCCGCTTGCGTATTAATGTTCTCAAATGTTGATGACTCTTGAAGTCTTATGGTTTTATTGAATAAAAGTTTTAAATTCTTAGTGAGTTTTATGATATATGCGATGAATGAATGCTAAGGCTTGTATAAGACCTCCGAGAGGTAGAATACACATGTAATGGCTAGGGGGTGTTCTCGGGTCATTACAAGTTTAAGTATGCTCCATCCTTGGTGTCACGACCCGAGAGCACCCCCAAGTCGTAACATGCGTATTCGACCTCTCGGAGGTCTTATACAAGCCCTTAGCATTCATCACATTATATATGTAAAATAGTGCAAAATTAAAAACTTTTTAAAACAAAATCCATAAGACTCAAAGGTCACTTTTAAAAACATCTTTCAAAAGTACACAAGTGGAATACTAAGTCTCTTTAGCCATCTTAGAAATGAACCTGAAAACATACTAGGGACACAACCCTTTACAATAAAAGAAATCTACTAATTCTATTACAATAACCTTATCATAAAACTAGAATAGAAAAGTCTTGTCCTCGACATATGAGGACGTACCATAAGATCTTGGAAGAACTTCAAATTCCAAGCTCACTATAGAACCTGCTCACTTGTCGGAACCTACACTTGTAGAAAATAGAGAAAATATGGAATTAGCACAAATATGTACTAAGTATGACGACAATGCAAAAACATGCTAAAATGGACATTTATTTGAAATAAATGCTTTCATGCCATCTTTGATGAAACCTTCATAACACAAGTATAAGAGACACATTTCAAGTGATCATCCACATATAAGACAATACCCACATAATAGACATACTCAACTAGTACCAATGTACAACACATAAACATAATAGTCAAGTAAGTCCTTTCATCATCTTGAAACCTCTATCTCAAGTCACCCTAAGCCACACTTAAGTGAGACATGATGTGACCGCCCATACAACCTCTACATAAACACCTAAGTGTTCCTAAAGGTTACCATAGATAAGGAATTTATCATTACAATATAAGATGCTAAGTCAACATTCTTTATTACACCATTTTAGGAGACATTCAAGCAATTAGGGGACTTTCACGTAATAGTCATTTAGACTTAGGGAACTCACTTTAGCATTTTCTAGTCCTACTCGTGCCATGTGTAGATAGCATCCCATACTACCATCTACACTTTGTAGAACCTATCCAATAACTAGAGTGCACATCCCACATGATGGGAAATAGGCATTAACCGACATAGACCAGACTAGCTAGGCATGGAATCCGGAGTCTACCCTACTCCGTGGAAGGTGTTCTACTTGCCTAGGGTAGAACTAATAAGCAACCCATGTAGGAACATGGTTTAGGGGATATCCAAAGAAGTTCATTATTACTTAACCTCATACTCGGAGAGGGCTACCTTCTTAACTATATCCACTCGGTGCTTAGCCTTAGTTCCCATAGAGTAAATTCATTCACATGTATGTACTAGAGAGGGCTCCATCACTAAGTCTAGCCGACCCATAGTACTTCTACCAAGAAGGGCACCACAATGTTCTACCTATCAAGGTTCAATAGGATAGCTCATTGACTTTCTTAGAGAAGGTTTTCTACCATTCCGGTCCACCAACTCTAAGTCTATCATTTCACACAAGAAGAAGGTCATCACCCTAAGGTTCACCACTTCAAGGTTTTTCATTCACTTAGGAGTCTAGACTTATGAAAGGGAACCATGCTTAGGTCTACCGATCCTAGACATTCATTCATTCCATAAGCTCTTATGTAACAAGAAGGGACATCTAAGTCTGCCAAGCAAGCCACAACATTAGCATATAGAGACTCTTCATAGTCTAACATCATCACATATATGAACATTAAAAGAGATCACACTTTCAATCATAATAAAATAACACTTTATACAAAATCACCTTATGTCCATAAGAATACCTTCACATAGTACAATAACACTTCATAACATGGTAACACTTTAATTCAATAAATAATGCCTTCAAGGCCATATCCATCATACATTCCATAATTAAACACCTCCAACCATAAGTGGATCAAACCAAACAAGAACAATTATATCAATAATATGAGATTAAGCCAACTTGCCATCCTCCAAAGCCATATTCAACAACACTCAAGTCCCCACCATTTTACTTACCAAAAGAGAATTCATCCATAACTTTCCCAGAAGGCCACAACTCTCAATTCATCCATACATCCACAATTCATCATATATAGATATAGAAAATCATAAGAGTCACCCATACAATCCAATAGAAACAGAATTTCATAAACTTTGGATTTAAAGCAAAAGACCCACTTCATAAGCAAATTCTAGGGTTTTATGGAAGACAAGGGTTCATAGATTTTGCATTCAAAAAACTTCAACCAAACATTAATAACATCATATTTAATCATTGAAATCATTTTAATGCAAGAACCCTGGAGAGAATAAAGAAACAAGCTTTTTCATAACTTTTGGAAAACTTTAAAATTCATTTGAAATTGGCTCTAAAGCGAAAACTAGCTATAGATAAAGAGACACCTGTAACACCCCGGAAATTCTATGACTTAAGTTATAGCCACACCTTATCAATAATGACTTAAAAATGGTAAAAATGATGTTTCTAAACCTAAATTAATGCAATTGACTGGGTTTGGAAGAGAAAGTCTAAACGTCAAAAAATGACCACGACGTCCAAAAACTAGACAAGAATGTGTTCTAGTGTGTCCTTAGGTTTTGGGTAGGTTTTGGAGTGTCGTATGATAGTAGAATCTTGTAAAAAGGTTTAAATTAGGTAAATATATGTTTATAGGGTCAAAACGTTTGAATACGACTCCCCAAGGCCACCCTAAGGGACCCCGAGGGGGACCCCAACCTTGGCCAAGCAAGCTGCCAAGGCAGCTTGCAAATTGCACTTGGTGGGAATAGCTCCGCGTCGCGGACTAGATCCCCCAAGGAGAAAAAAGTTAGTTCATGATGCGGTCGTGTCGCGGACTCTACTGTCTCAAAATTTAATTCCAAATATCTTCAGGGAAAAACTCCGCGTCGCGGACTTACTCTCTGACGAAAATACATAAATTTGGAAATTGATTTTTACTTCATTAAAGAGTCCAACTAAGTGAGGGGTATTTAGGGTACTTTAGGGAACGTGTATATAATGATTTTTAAGTCAATTTACGTCACTTCTCCTTCTCTCTATTCTCTCTTTGTCCTCAAGAACTCCATTGAAGAAGATTAGAGCTTCAAGAAGAGGACTAACTCTACAGGGTTACAACTAGGATTTTCATGGTTAATTCGTCAATAATGTACTATTTCTTATCACTCTCCGGATTCCTTTCCCCAAGAGTCTCCTTCAAGATGAATTTCAAAATCTCCAATTTCTAAGTTTCAATCCAAAAACGTGGGTCTTCTTTCTGAAGTGAAATTGACGTTATAAACTGCCTTTGATTGATGTTATATGAGCAATTATGGATGTATTTATGTTGTATTGGTGGTAATTGAAGTATGGATATCCCAAGAAGGGAAAGAAGGTATGAATGTTGGTTCTTCTTTGAACACAAATATCAAAGGTGAATTACTTAGATTGTAATGATGTAATACCTAATTTGTTGTTGTGGTGTTGATGACGTAGTTTCCTCATCCTCAACCCTCTACGCTTAAATTAGCTATGAAGTATGTATGTATGTATGTATGTTATGGTATGATTGCTATATGATTGAAAGGTAGTCCTTATGATTATAGTGTAATGTAAAGTGAAAGGTTTACTCACTTGCTAAGTGTTTCTTAATTAAAAGGATTGTTACTCACTTATGAAAACATGTGAGCTATTATGGTAAGATGTCTACATAAGAGTCTAGTAAAGGCTAATGTGAACTTACGTGATGACTATAGATGATTACAAAAGGGAATTAGATTCTTAGGACCAAAAGGGCATGTAAATGAGATGGGGGTCTCACTTTTGTAAGTCCAGCTCCCCACATAGGTTTCCTCACATTTAGCAAGTCCAGATTACCCACGGCATATGTTGTCTCATAAGACGGAAACCCCCATGTTTAGTAAGTTAGCGTTTCTAGAAGCAATCTCCTTGACCCTTAACTATGTACCCACATAGGACTCTAGCTTAGTGGATCTACCTAGATAGCTATGTACTAATGGTCACACCTTAGGCAAGTGTTAACCCTCTCTTTTCGGTGTGGGAGTAGAACACCGGATTCCATGTAACTCTCATGGTCTATGTCGGTTATTGTAGTATTTCGATAATGTAAAAGTAAATGAAGGTATGAAATGTGTGAACTATTACTAGGGCTTTCTTAAGGGTTTCTACATAGTGTAAGGAAGGGTATGGGACTTCTCTTGCACATTGCACATGTGGGATCCTAAGAGATGGTTGTAGTAGTGTTCTCTTATGATTATGATGATTATGACTTATGTATGTTGAAGCTATGTTATGTATGATCATTATGAATATGGTAAGTTATGATGAGATATGATCTTATGAGGGTATGCATGAAGTAGGTTGCTTAATGTGATACTTGGCTTTGAATAGGGTTATGGGGTTCTATTCTTTGCATTGCACTAGTATTGCTTGGGTTGTCTACATGTTGGGATGATATTATGTTGGATTGGACTATGATGCTTACTTTGTGTGCATATGGGATTTACTTTGTAAAAAACATGTTTTGACTAAATGTCCTTTTATGTATGTTTCAATGGTTTTTTTGCACAGTAGCCATACTTAGTACGTGTGTTGTACTAACCCATATTTTCTCCCTTTTGCCCAAACATTTAGGTTCGGGCCGTTGAGGATTCAAACTTACTTCTCAAGACACTTGGAGTAGCTTCTCCAAGTTAGTGAGTGCTCAAGTCCGAGACAAGACCCTATGATCTAGCTTTTTTGTTTAGTTCTTTGCTTATGTTGAAAGACATTGTTGTACTTTCATAATTCAAGACTTCTTATTGATGTAAGGGCTAAGTCCCATTTTCGATACTTCTATGTCTAAATGGTACATTGTGACGAAGTTAGATTCTGTTTTTCATATATGAAGTGAAGTTGAACTTCCAAAGTAAATGTTTTAAAGTTTCCGAGCTTTTATTCTATGATACGTGCTATGGAAAACGCTAAGGGCATGTATAAGACCTCTTCGAAGTCGAATACACCGGTACCGACCACGGGGTGCCCTCGGGTCGTAACAAACTAGGTATCAAAGCATAGGGTTGAGAATAATGTAGGATTTATGTCACAGGATACTACGTCCAGTAGAGTCTTGTTGATGGGTGTGAAGCGTGCCACACTTATGAATGAGAGGATACGAGATGCTTAGGAACTTTCAATCTTTTGTTATTGCATAGTCGTGCCTAAGAGTCTTAACTCTATTTAGTCCCTTTCTTCTAATCCTTCTCTTGGGCTTATAGGCAATGAATACAAGAAGGAACAATGCAAAGAGGGCCGGTGAGGAGAATGTTAATGAGGTGGTTCCCCCTCAAGTTCCTCAAAACCCTCAAGTTCCTATTGAAGGAGGGGCTATGTCTAATGTCGAGATAAGGTCGGCCATTCATAATCCTCAAGTGTTGCCCACTGAAGTTGCTAGGGATGCTAGGGTGCAAGTGAACCCCAATGCTAACACTACCGCTTCTAGGAGAAGGGATTTCACAAGGATGAATCCCCCTACTTTCTTTGGCTCCAAAGTGGAAGAAGATCCACAAGGATTCATTGATGAAGTGTTTAAGGTTCTAGAGGCTAAGTAAGCCGCCTATCAACTCAAAGATGTAGCACAAGTCTTGTATGAACAATGGAAGGAGGGGAGACCTATTAGAGAGGGTCCGATAAGTTGGACTACATTCAAGACGACATTTCTTGATAGGTGTTGCCCCTTGGAACTAAGGGTGAGGAAAATTCAAGAAATCATCGACCTCCGTCAAGGGGGTATGAGTGTGAAGGACTATGGTGTCAAATTCACTCAATTGTCCATCCATGCTCCTACTTTGGTGTCGGACTCTAGAGCTACAATGTTCAAATTTGTTATGGGGGTATCCAATCTTGGGGTGAATGAATGTGGGTCGGCTATGCTAATCCTAAGCATGGATATTTTTCATCTTATGGTTCATGCCGAACAAATTGAGGAGCAAAAGCTTAAGCAAGTTGGTAGAGAATTGAAGAGGTCAATGGCCGATGATGGAAATTCTTATAAGGTTAGGATTGAAATCCAAGATAAGCCAAAGTTCAAAAAGAGGTTTTCCAACCAAGGTCCGCCTAACACCCCAAGGGTCAACAAATGTAAAGTGTCTACCCCCATGCCTCAAGAAGGAAGAGGTGGTGGTCCTTATGTGGAGAAGCCTATTTACACAAAGTGTGGTCGAAAACATGAAGGCAAGTGCCTAGTTTGCATGGGTAATTGCTATGGTTGTGGTAAGAGCAGCCACATGAGGAGGGACTTCCCTATGCTAAAGGCTCAAGGAAGGGAAAATGCTCAAGCACAAGCAAGTGTCCCAAATCCCGATGGTCCTAAGAAGATTCGCTTCTATGCTCTCCAATCTCGAGGTGATCAAGATAGCTCTGCGGATGTTGTGACCGGTATGCTACAAGTATTTTCAATTAATGTTTATGCATTGTTGGTTCCCGGTGCCACTTTGCCTTTAGTAACCCCTTTAGTGGCTATGAAGTTTGATATGCTTCCTGATGTCTTATGTAAGCCCTTTTCGGTTTCTACCCCGGTGGGTGATTCCATAGTTACTAAAAGAGTTTATAGGGGTTGTCCCATATCATTGCCCAATAGAGTCACTTAAGTTGATTTGGTGGAACTTGATATGTTAGACTTTGTTGTTATATTAGGGATAGATTGGCTTCATCCTTGTTTTGCGTCCATAGATTGTAGGACCCGAATTGTGAAATTTCAATTTCCTAATGAATCCATTTAGAATGGAATGGAGAAAATTCCATTCCTAGGGGAAGGATCATTTCATATCTAAAAGCTTGTAAGTTGATTTCTAAGGGTTGTCTCTATCATATTGTGAGGGTCAAGGATCTTGAGTCCAAGATTCTTCCTTTGGTGTGGGTCCCCATAGTGAAGGATTTTCGAGAAGTCTTTCCCGATGACTTAACCAGAATTCCTCCTGAATGGGAAATATATTTCGTCATAGATTTATTGCCGTATACACAACCCTTTTCAATCCTTCCTGACCGGATGGCACCGGCGAAGTTGAAGCAATTAAAAGCTCAACTCAAAGATTTGTTGGATAAGGGTTTCATCCAACCTAGTATATCTCCTTGGGGTGCACCGGTGTTATTTGTGAAGAAGAAGGATGGATGTCTTCGTATGTGTATTGATTACCGACATTTAAATAAGGTGACCATTAAGAACAAGTATCCACTCCCTAGGATTGATGACTTATTTGATCAACTTCAAGGAGCGAGTTACTTTTCAAAAATTGATGTGAGATCGGGTTATCACAAACTTAGGGTGAGAGGTGTTGATCTTCCGAAAACAACCTTGCGAAAAAGATATTGTCCTTTTGAATTCTTAGTGATGTCCTTTGGTCTTACAAATGCCCCGATGGCTTTCATGGACCTTATGAATCGTGTGTTTACAAATTATCTAGGCTCATTTGTTATTGTCTTTATTGATGACATCTTAATATACTCTAAAAGTGAGGATGATCACATGAATCATTTGAGGGTAGTATTGCAAGTCTTCAAAGATCACCAACTCTATGCTAGGTTGAGCAAGTGCGAGTTTCGGCTAAGATCGATTGATTTCCTTGGTCACACTGTTTCTTGTGAGGGTATAGAAGTTGACCCAAAGAAAATCAATTCGGTCAAAAGATGGCCTAGACCTTTGAGTTCTATCGACATTCGAAGGTTTTTGGGTTTCGCAGATTACCGGAGGTTTGATGAGGAATTTTCATCTATTGCCTCTCCGTTAACAGCCTTAACTCAAAAGATGTCCAAGTTCGAATGGTCAGAATTTTATGAAAAGAGCTTCCAATTGTTT
Organism: Solanum okadae; assembly: GCA_036553675.1. Lineage (NCBI taxonomy): Eukaryota > Viridiplantae > Streptophyta > Magnoliopsida > Solanales > Solanaceae > Solanum > Solanum okadae. The sequence goes on along the minus strand of CM071684.1, from coordinate 20,542,885 downwards.
AAAGATAAGCTCACCTCCACTCCGGTTTTGACCATACCGGATGGAATCGAAGGGTTTGTAGTATATTGTGATGCTTCCCAAGTGGGTTTGGGTTGTGTCCTCATGCAGCATGGTAAGGTTATAGCTTATGCCTCGAGACAACTAAAGGTGCATGCGAAGAATTATCCCACTCATGACCTTGAGCTTGTGGCTGTAGTCTTTGCTTTAAAGATTTGGAGACACTATCTCTATGCGGTACATGTGGATGTGTTTACTGACCACAAGAGTCTTCAATATGTTTTTAGCCAAAAGTAATTGAATCTCCGACAAAAGAGGTGATTGGAACTCTTAAAAGATTATCATATGAGTGTCCTTTATCACCCCGGAAAAGCTAATGTGGTTATGGATGCTTTGAGTCGTGTATCTATGAGTAGTGTGTCACATGTGGAAGAAGAGAAAAGGGAGTTGGCCCGTGATGTACATAGGCTAGCCCGGTTGGGTGTCCGACTTGAAGATTCCCCAAATGGAGGTGTCACGGTCCGTCATAATTCCGAGTCATCCATTGTTGTGGACGTGAAGTCTATGCAACATCTTGACCCTATTTTGATGGAACTAAGAGAGTCGGTTCTCATCAAAGCAATAGAAACTTTCTCTCAAGGAGAAGATGGGGTGCTTAGGCACCAAGGGAGATTATGTGTGCCAGATGTGGATGGACTAAGAGAGATAATCTTAGAGGAGGCCCATGGGTCCCAATAGTCCATCCATCCGGGAGCCACCCAAATATATCGTGACCTACGTCAGATTTATTAGTGGAACGGTATAAAAAGAGACATAACAAATTTTGTGGCTAGGTGCTCAAATTTCCATCAAGTCAAAACCAAGCACAAAGGACCGGGAGGTCTAACTCAAGATATTGATACCCCCACTTGGAAGTGGGAAGAGGTCAATATGGACTTCGTGGTAGGTTTACCTCGAACCCGTAGGCAACATGACTCCATTTGGGTCATTGTGGATAGATTGACTAAATCAGCCCATTTCCTTCCCATCAAGGTTTCTTATTCGGCGGAAGATTATGCTAATTTGTACATTAAGGAGATTGTAAAATTGCATGGGGACTCGTTGTCAATTATTTCGGATAGAGGTGCCCAATTTACTTCCCATTTTTTTGAAGTCTTTCCAAAGTTGGCTTGGTACTTAAGTGTAACTTAGTACCGCATTTCACCCTCAAACGGATGGTCAAGCAGAACGCACATCCAAACCCTAGATGACATTTTGAGAGCGTGTGTCATTAACTTTAAAGTTTATTGGGATGACCACCTACCTTTGATAGAGTTTTCCTACAACAATAGCTACCACTCGAGTATTGCTATGGCACCCTTTGAAGCGCTTTATGGTAGAAGGTGTCGATCTCCAGTTGGGTGGTTTGAAGTAGGTGAATTTGCTCTTCTTGGTCCCGAGGTAGTGTATGAGGCTACGGAAAAAGTTTGACTTATAAGGGATAGGTTGAAAACGGCTCATAGTCGGCAAAAGTTTTATGCCGATAATAGAAAGAGGGATCTTGAATTTGAAGTAGGCCAAGTGAGGGGTGAATTGGTAAATTCACCCCAAGTCCCAATTAGTATGTGGACGATTATTTTAAGTGTTTTTAGGTAATTTAAGTGTATTAAAAGTGTTTTATAGAATTTTTGGGTTCATTATTTTCAAAACCCCAAAATTTGAACCTCTCTTCTCCAAAATACTCTCTCAAGGAAGACTCCATTAGAAGTGAAGAACTCAAGGTTTCTAGGTCAAATTCTTCAAGTTTTCAAGAGGTTTTTCTTGGGCATTCAATCAATAAGGTATGGGAATTTTATCTTTGATTCTCCTTTCAATTATAAAGCCAAATCAAAGTGATTTCAATGTTTTTCAAAAACACTAAAAACCCCAATTTCAATTCTAAGCTTGGGTTCTTGCATGAAATTATTTCAAATGATGATTTATGTTAATATTGATGGTTTTAAGATAAAAAAAACTCCATGAAATCTTGCATATCTTGAAATCCTATTTTTTGGATCTAAAGTGGGTCTATTGATTATGAGCTAATAATGTGATATTAATGTGTAGATTGTTATGGGCTATTGATTTATGTATTGTTATATATTGAATTATGAGGAATTGATGGTCAATTGTGTCATATTGGATGTTGGCCTTGAATGGGCAATTGTGACCTAAGCTTTATGAAGATGATGAAGTTGTGAATAAATTATTGATTCTAGTATTTATATATATATATATATATATATATATGTTGTACATGTTAAAATTGTGAGCTTTGATCCCTTTGAAAGTGGGGAGGTGTTTACTTTATAAGCATGTTGTGATCAAGGCCTTGTAGGCAAAGTTGGATGATTGTTGTTTTGAGTAATGTTGATTATGTGAAGTTAATGTGATAGGATGTGAATTGGGTATGGTCTAAGAGCATGAAAGGTGATCTTGTGTAGAGACTTTATGTGTTATGCTTGGTTGTTGTCTTCTTTGAATGACTTATAATGATGGTGAGGTTAGGATAGACTATGTTTACCTACTCTCACACCTAGCGAAGAATGAATGGAAGAATGTGTGAATGAATGAAAAGAATGGGAGTTAATGCTAATGAATGAAAGTTGGGTCTATTGTAAGGATAGTCTCATAAAGTACTCATTTAATGAATGGGGTTCCTAGATGAAAGGTTTTCTCATCTTTGAGTCCAAGAGCTTCCTTAATGAATAAATGTGGGTTAGGATGAGTACTCCTTCGTGAGTTAAGATGAGAGTACTTAGTGGCGATCCTTATCCCTAAATGAACGAATATTGGGCTAGGATGGGTACTCCTTCGTGAGTTGAGATGAGATTTCTTAGTAGCCATCCTTATCCCTAAATGAATGAATGAAATGAATGTCCAACTCCATGGGGGAGTAATGTCTAGCACCGAGAGGATATGAAAATGGGTGGATACTCCTTCGTTAGTTGAGATATGAGTATTTCGTAGCAACCCTTAAGATGGGTGCTCCTTCGTGAGTTGAGATGAGAGTACTTAGAAGCAATCCTTTTATCCCTTAACTATGTGCCCACATAGGACTAGCTAGTGGTCTCTACCACGTAAAGGCTAAAAGAATGACCCTACCTTAGGCAAGCGGGGATCCCTCATCCGGTAAGGGTACTACCGGGATTCCACGTCATGCTCTATGGTCTATGTCTGTTAAAGCTCTTCCCCCACATTAATGAATGAATGAACTAGGGTCTCTTAAGGGTGTACTATTTAGGATAGGTGGTGGAATGGGACATCATATAGACATTGCACAAGTACACATTTAATAGAGATATTGGTTTGTCTTAGTAATGACAATGAATGAATGAGTCTTATTGGGCTAGTTAATGAAAGTGTTGGCCTTTGAGCATGCTAATGTGAAAGTGAGTGATAATGGATTGAATGTAAGTGCTTATGTTGAATTGAATGTATGTGATGATTTTATGTCATTAATGAATGAAGTTGTCTAAATGCATTAAGTTGAATGAATGATTTATGTTGAGATGTGAATGGAGCTTGTTTTGTGTAGCCTTAAGGATCACTTGGGTGTGGTATGGAGAGGTAGTATGGGCTGCCTCACCATCTCTTACTTAGGTGAGTCTTGGGATGACATTTGATTAGTGTTTATGAAGTGACTTGTAGGCTTATGTGCTTATATTTCTTATGTGATTCATTGGTGAAGGTTGAGGTATGCATGGTAAGTGGACTTTGTGTGACCTTAAGGTGGTGCCTTAGTGTAGGTGCTGGTATGGGACGTTGCCCATACATTGCACAAAGGTATAACTTAAGGATTACATAAGGTGGAGGTCCAAGGCAAGAAGGTAAAGGTAAATGGGTTATGTATGTTTATGATGTATTGTGAAGCATATGACTTTGTATTGTTGGTTGTGACTTGTAAGGTGCCTATTATGTTGATGTTCATGAGATTTTATCAAAATGGCATGAAGGTATAACTTCCAAACAAATGTCCTTTTTAGCATGTTTCACATATTCTCATACTTGGTACTTGTGTTCTACTAACCCCTTTCTTCTATTTTACTACAAGTGTAGGTTGTGGTAACTAGGAGGAGGTTGTGCTTTGGAGTTGCTTGGATTGCTTCACTTTTCCAAGTCTTTGGTATGTCCTCAAGATTTAAGGACTATGTTTAGAAGTTTCTTAGTCATTGTAATAGACACTTGAATTTCATTTCATTTGTAAAGGGCCGTGTCCCTTAGTATGTTTTAAGTTCTTGTCTAAGCTTGGCTAAAGATACTTAGTAGTTCCGCTTGCGTATTGATGTTTTCAAATGCTGATGACTCTTCAAGTCTTACGGTTTTATTGAATAAAAGTTATAAATTCTTAGTGATTTTTATGATCTATGCGATGAATGAATGTTAAGGCTTTTATAAGACCTCCGAGAGGTCGAATACTCATGCAACGGCTAGGGGGTGCTCTTGGGTCGTTACACCTCATCTTTTTCCTCCTACACCTAGCCAAGGTTGAGGTTAGTGTCTCTCTTAATTTGGTATAACTTGAAAATCATGTTTTTTGATGATTATGACATGATTTCCTTGTATGTGCATATTTTTTGTGAAAATTCATGCTTAAGTTGTATTTTGAGTTTTCATGAATTTTGTTTCTCATGGTTCAAATTCCACCCATAGATGTTGTGTGATGTTGTCTTCATGAGAGTTGTAACGAGCATACTTGATGTTGTCTTGGTAAAGAAATGTCTTGTTGATTGCTTAATATATATCTTGATGCTCATTGAATATGGAGAAGCTAGTTCCTCCTATACTTATGTGAAGTAAAGAGTTTTGAGCATAGTGATGTTGTGGATTAAATTCCTATATGACATGATGATATGATGTTGTTGATATGACTGGTTGTTGTGCTGCTAGTTTGAGTCATTGTCTCCCTAGAAAGAAGTCCAAGTGACATTCGGGGACGAATGTTCCTAAGAGGGGGGGATATTGTAACACCCTGGAAATTCGATGACTTAAGTTAGAGCCTCACCTTATGAATAATGACTTAAAAATAGTAAAAATAATTTTTCTAAACCTAAATTAATGCAATTGACTTGGTTTGGAAGAGTAAAAGTCTAAACATCAAAAACAACCACAACATCTGGAAACTAGAGAAGAATGTGTTCTAGTGTGTCCTTAGGTTTTGGGAGTGTTGTATGATGGTATAATCTTGTAAAAAGGTTTAAATTAGGCAAATATTTGTTTATAGGGTCTAAACGTTCGTATACGACTCCCTGGGGCCACCCTAAGTGACCCCGAATACGACCCCAACATTGGCCAAGGAAGCTGCCAAGGAAGCTTGCAAATTGCATTTAGTGGGAATAGCTCCGCGTCACGGACTAGCTCCCCCAAGGAGAAAAAAGTTAGTTCGCGACGCGGTCGTGTTGCAGAATTGTTCCGCGACGAACATGCTGAAATTCAGAAATCGATATTTACGTCATTAAAGAGTCCAACTAAGTAAGGGGTATTTAGGGTACTTTAGGGGACGTGTACATAATGATATTTAAGTCAATTTACGTCACTTTTATCACTCAAACACGAAACCCCAAAGGTCTAAACCTAAAGTTCCTCCTCTCTACTCTCTCTCTCCTCAAGAACTCCATTGAAGAAGATTGGAGCTTCAAGAAGAAGACCAACTCTCCAAGGTTTCAACTTAGATTTTCGTGGTTAATTTGTCAATAAGGTATGGTTGCTTTTCACTCTTGGGATTCCTTTCCCCAAGAGGCCCCTTCAAGATGAATTTCAAAATCTCCAATTTCTAGGTTTCAATCCAAAAACGTGGGTCTTCTTTCTAAAGTGAAATTGATGTTATAAACTGACTTTGATTGATGTTATATGAATAATTATGTTGGATATTGATTGAAGGGTACGTATTGAATGTCATGTTATGTAATTTCTATGAATAATTCTTCATTGGAAGTGTTGGATTGCTTTCCTCCAAGACTTGGTATGTCCTCATGGTTCGAGGACAAGACTTATCTTTCCTTATTTCATGTAATAGACATTTTTAATAGTTGTTTTTGACTGGAAAGGGTTGTGTCCCTATTATGTTTTAAGCTTGAGTCTAAGATGCCCAAGTGAAACTTAAACTTCCAGTGTACTCCAAGTTTTTCTTTAAATGAAGATTCGATATTTTGGATTTCAATGAGTTTTAATTCTGCACTACTTCTATATCGAATGCAATGAAATGTTATGAGGCTTGTATGAGACTTTTCAAATTGTTGTACGTCGTGTCGCATCCGGGGCCTAGACTCGGGTCGTGACAACCTTAAGAAGTGGTTGGATCCTTTGATTCCTGACATTATACCGCTATGGATCAAGCCAGGGGTCCATATTGAGAAGAACGACATCGATGTTGTTGTTGCTTCCAATCCCCCATTGACATAAGCGATGCTCTATAAGATGGGCACTATAGCCCGGTCTGCTGATATACGTGCTTCTCAGGTCGAGGCGGCTGTGCCATAGTTGATTGAGCGCGCCATTGCTACTGCTCTAGTCCCTATCTGAGCCAAGTTCAGAGAGCACCAGGAGTTGATCAGTGCACATGGTTTAGCCTTGGACGCCCTCACGGTGCGAGTCGAGGCATGTGAGCAGAGGGGTCGCCAGTCTGATGAGGTTACAACCTTGAGGGATGATCATGCAAGATTGAGGCGTGATGTGGATGAGCTCAAATATAGAGATTTGTCTATGTTGTTCAGCAATGTGGACCTTCCCGAGGTTACGAGTTCAGAGATGCAAGCTATATCCTGTATTTAAAGATGCTGCTTTTGTTGATGATGGTGATTAGTTGGACGCTCCTAAAACTGATGAGGAGGACTGATACGCTCAAATTACACCTCCCTACAAAAGGATAAGCGATCGTTATCAAGTAAAGAACCCAACTTGTAGGTTGGGATCGATCCCACGAGGAAAATGGTTTAGACTTTACTTTAATTAACAATTAAATTCAATTAGTCAAATTACTTCCAGAAACAGGTAATTAAAGGGGGGTTTGCTCGTGTGAAACGAAGAGTAAGAATTTAATAAGTAATCAGTAATCTAAATTCAACTTTGGTTGTTATCAAGATAAGAGAAATAACTAGGATATACGTGTTCCCCACAATCTCATAACGAAATAGTCCTAGTAACAGCAATCCTTTCCTAGTGTATTACATGCAAATTGATAAGTTAGGTATCTCTAAATCTTTGGTCCGGCATCTAGAGAATTTCATCCCGCACCTTGGTCCGGCTACGTGTGTATAATTTACTAACCCTTATATTTACCTCATATTAGACATCATAATCGATGTTTGGCTTACTTATTACTTCGCACCAATCGACACTAGCCTATTAGATAGTATCACACTAAATCTATGTTGATAATTCTTTTCTTGTTGATTACCTCCTTGGTCTGACAAGTAGCAACAAGGCGAGTTCTAACGCGTGCACTCGTTAAAAAGACTTCTAAATGAAAGAATTATCAATACATGCAAAAAACTATTCAAAAATTGCTTATTTACTATTCCTACTTTGTTAATCGCTCATGGTTCCCACAACCCTAGTTGTGGATTTAGTTACCCATATTAGCAAGAACACAATTCATAGTAATAAATGAAGAAATCATGAACTTACGTAAAGAGAATAATAAACCCAGAAATTTTACTTGAATTGCGAAGCCAAAATCTTCAAAACGAACTTAGAAAATCAATAATTGCTAGAGTTGCAAATTAATCTCCAAAGTCACCAAGTAAAACTAGAATAATAATGTCTAACCCCCTAAAACGAGGTTTACAAGCCCTATTTATAGAAAACAAATCCTAAATAAAAAGGGAAACAAATTAAGGAAAGTTTGTTCAGGCACGCGTCTTCGTTCCACGAGACTGACTTACGGACCGTCGATGGATCTACGGTCCGTAAGTCCCTTCCGTCAGCCAGGACTTAGAAAATATTTCAGCTTCCAAAAATCGGCTTCTCTGAAGCAAATGACGGACTTGTAGTACGGACCGTAGATCGATCTACGGTCTGTCAATCCCCTCCGTAGCTCCACACTTAGAATCTTCAAAAATTAGGTACTGGAACCCTCGTAGTCTCATTATACGGATCAATCAGTATGGTCCGTAGATCAATCTACCGAACGTCAATGGCCATCGTGGTTCCACACTTGGTCAGATTTCCCTGATTTATCATCCATACCTTGCCTGCTGATCTACGGTTATCACCTACGGACCGTCAATGGACCTACGGTCCGTAGATAACCTCCGTGAGTGCCCTTTTTCTGCATTTTTCTTAGCTGTCTCCATACTTCTGCGCCTGAACATCTTTCCTACAAAAATACAATAAAACACATAAAAACCAATACAAAAAGGCCCTATACACACATAACTTGTAAGTGAAATGTATTAGAAATACCGTAAACTCACGGTATATCAACACCCTCAACTTAAATTCGTTGTTTGTTCTCAAGCGACGCATTAAGACTCTAAACGACATTTGTATAGAAGCAAGCATTTCAGGCCCAAACAATCACATGACTCTCTACCCCCCTCATTTTTCAGATGCAACTTTGTTCTCTTAAACTCGACAAGCTAAACCATGCAGATCAGACCATGACAGAAATCGACCAACTGACACACAACAGACACCTTCTCACTGTCACCAAGGTACCAACTTTCCGACAATGTAACTAGTGCCCTTCAAACGAAATCCCCTTTTCTCAAAAAAAAAAAAATGAATGTCATTCATTGTACAAGGATTTATTCAACAATCACACTCAAAAGTAATTTCAAATACAGTTAGTCCTTAATGCCATAAGCTTGCCCTTATTTTCACTGCTTAGACTCTCCAAACTAGACTCTAGGATCACTATAGGACTTTATTGGCTTGTAACGTAGGCTCAGGGTCAGGTGTGGTACATTTGGGTACTGCTTAGTGACTTTCTGCACTCCTTGACATTACATTAGGCTTTTAACCTCTTTTTGCCCTATTTTTGTTATACTATTGCTTTACCTTCTTTCCCTTAATTTTCTTCAACCGCGGTTGTGACTTTAGACTTTGTAGCTTACTTTACTTTTAATTTATTTTTCTTTTAGCTTTCAACAAGTCACATCCTTTCCTCACAATTTTTTTTTTCACATCACTTTTTTCATACCCATTTTTCTTTCAGTTTCCTCTTTCATAGCCACCCTCAACTTATGGATTTTCCGTTAGTTGAGGTGCACAATACCCGTTACTTTTTACATTAGCCACCCTCAACTTAGGCTTTTGGCCTAAGTCGAAGTGCACATGTCCAAGGAGGGACCAGGGCCAACATGGTAGATTATGGGAAGGTGAGTTCGGGGTTTTAGAAAGAAATGGTTTACTTTTAGGCTCAAATTTGGATGAAAGGGATATTTCATTTAGTTGGATCCTTCTTTTAGGCAATTTGTGGACTTTTCAGAACAATGGCCTATGATCACTTCCTAACCTATAGATTGAATTTTCTTAGCAAGACTAACCGGGCAAGTTCTAGTTTTGCACAAAAACCGTTTGAACACTCAACGATTCTCACCCATTCTTGGCAGATAGTTTCATTATAAGATTATCATATTACCCAGTTCAAGTTTCAGCCCAAGTCATGCCATCTAGTTGATTCGTTATTATGTCATACTCAGAGCCAACATATTCAACTAATCGTAGCCTACAACTTCAAGCTTTCATCCTAAAATCTGACGGGTATCATTTTTTTATAAGCCATCATGCTTCTTTCTTTATCATGCTTCTACACATAGAATCCTAAGACATGCCGGTTCAACAAAGATTAAACAGTCTATTGGGGGAAAAGAACACAGGCAAGAAAACCCCAAGAGAGGATTCATGAGTTGGGTTATTCAGACTTCACCCTATGACTCAAAAATAGATGTACTTGTCCCCAAGTCATACAAAAATGGTAAAAGAAAATGGATTGGGTGAAACAAACCTGTGGTGCAAAGCGCCGGCGAATCATCAATAAGTAGGGGGGATCCGGTTTCCCGGAACCCGCTGGAACAACAGTGGGGGCACCCTCAGTAGTGCCCACATCAGCAATCATAGCACCCTCAGTAGTGCTCTCTATCAATCTTTCCGCACCATCAGTGGTGCTCACCACGTCCCCCAAAATAGGCTGGGCCGCTACATCTGGGGCAGAGCTCGATGCCCCTGCAACTCTCTCACACACTCTCTGCTGGCGCAACTCTTCGTCTACAATCGAGGCCCTCCTTCGCCTGCCTACGCTGTCTCTTGAGAGCTTTCTCCTCCTCGGTGTGGTGAGACCGGTGCCGCTTGCCTTTGGCATGTGTAGGGGCAAGCTCCTCCTTGGCGGTCCCACTGAATAGTGCATCTAGCACGGTATCATCAGCCAGTGCAGTAGGTGCAACCTGAGGCTCAACTGAAGGTGCGGCAATGATGGCATCAACGTCAGTCCGGAGCCTGGCTAAGTCAGCCTGCAAAGCTGATAGATCTATGGCCGGGCTGATCGCTCGAGGACTCGCAATTCAAAGGCATCAAGACGCTTATTAACAGCCTGGACCTTCCGGTCCATCATCCCCTCCATCTTGCGCTCCATTCTGGCCTCAACTATGGAAGTTTGCATCCACGATTGGATGTGATGCAGCAGGGTGGCCATCTGAGCTTTTAACTTCTGTACTCTGGCCAATGGGACAACAGTGGCTCCTAACTGTGGTGTGGACCGGGAAGAACTAGGAGCCAAACTAGCTGCCTGAGATGAGGAGCCTGGGACAATGTCGGTGTGATCTGGGATGCTGGGGTCATTGCCCTGTGCCTGCCCCACTGTGTCTGCAAGATCGGCACCCAAGGGAGGTACCTCTACCTAAGGCTCTCTGCGAGGTGCTGCCACATTTGCCTCATCTCGAATAAGACCGATGTCCAATGCCCCTGTAGGGTGGAATAACTTGTCGCAATGCCAGATTATCACTCCCGAGTCCCTGCACAAATGAAAAATTAGATAGGGGAAAAGGTAAGTAGTGGAGGTCTTGAATGCCCTCTCGTGAATCTCTGCCAGCAACATGCGGGCAAAGTTAATCTCAACTCCTACTACCAATGCTGCAACCATGACTACTTTGTCCCACGTGACTTGATTGTCAGCTTTTGTCGGTGACACTCTGTTAGGCACCAGAAGCCTGAAGAACTTCGCCACAAAATTTAACATGGCCTTCCGGATGCCCAACCATGGAGCGGCGACCCATTCCGCACGCTCGCCATCTGCAACAATGTACCTGGCCAACCATAGTATAACAGCCTCTCGTTGCTCAGCGTTCCTCTGGAAAGCACCACTCCATACTATGTCCCATCTATAGTCAAACTCCGCTGTGTTGAGAGACCAAGAGTGACCCATGGTAGGACCATAGAGAAAGCATCTGATCGTGGCAGGTGATATGTCCACCGGACACCCTCGAACCAAAGTGGAAGTGAGCGGGGCCTGAGCTAGGGGCTTTCACCGCTTGGAAATGGAACCGCGGAGAGTGGCAACATAGGAAGCATAGATCTACCGCATAATCTCCTCGCTATACGTCCCTGGGTCTCGAGCCATCCAGTCACACTTGTGAAGGTTGAATAGCCGGTGAATGTCTGGAACACTATGCAAGCTCCCGTGAGGACTCTATGCTCTTCTATAATTAGTCGGGCCAACTTCTGTTTGTCGTTGACCATCTTAGCATCCCGATAAATTTGCCATTGGCCCTCTACACACCACCTATTTAGCTCGCCGGCTACAAGAGTGGGGTCATCATTCTGTGGTGCGGGTTTGGACTCCGAGCTAGTTGCCTCGTCAGACGAGGCTGCTTGGTCATTCTCTCCAGACCCTGTGGATGATTTTACATTGGACCCTGCAGCATGGGCAGAATCGGATCGTGAAGAGTGGGCAGACTCGGAGTCTGAAGCATGGGTAGACTCGGACCCGGACATAGACCCCTCTGAACTGGAAGCAGCCCCAGTTGGTGACCCGATTAGTGTGTGCTTCTCATTAGACTGGGAGACAGTGACTACGTCGGGAAGCACCTTCCGGGAGGTGCTTCTGGTGCGAGAAGTCCTAGTGTTCAGAGGCACGTATGCTGGATCAGTGTCGGTGTCTGTGTCCTCATCAATTAACCGGAAACTAGGGGCAACATATTTGGACTTGCCCCTTTTTGAATAGGTGACCAGCTTCTTGGGTGCCATTGTACCTGCGGGAGCGATATTAGTGCTCAAGACTAACCAAAACTATACTAAGAAAAAGTGGAAAACCTATAAACGAGCAGTAACAAAGTCACAATTTTTTTTTTAGACACAGGCTACAGTAGTCAACCACGGAGGGTACCTACGGTCCGTAGACTGATCTACGGTCCGTGGAACTCTGTCGTGGATCATGGGACCAACAATCTAGGTTGCAGATGGAAACCACGGATATGCAGAACGGTCCGTAGATTAATCTACGGACCGTAGTCCACGTCCGTGGTTTCACACTTGGTAATTTATTGTGTGTGCATCCAGTGACGAACCTCATCTACGGTCCGTAGATGGATCTACGTTCCGTAGATAGGGTATCGTGGATGCCGTCTGTGCCAAGTTTTAGCCATATTTTACTAATCAATCATATTTGGCCTTATTTTTCAACATTAACAAAGCCTCATCATGCATTTCAACATTCAATTATGCTAGTTCTTCATTCTTAAGATTCCGACCGGTCATTTTACCATACAATTTAGACAAGTTTTGGAACCCTAAGTCGAAACTTACATATGGGCTTACTATCACATACAATAAAGCTACACAATCACTATCTATCATTCCAAGGGCATTGTAATTTTTAAATTTATCGTGCAATTTCGTCTAATAATAACCCAAGGTCAAGACCCAACTCCCGACTTTCTATATTCAAGCTATGAATCGAAATTAAAAGTGAGGGGAAAGTCCATTACCTTACAAGCAACGAGGAGTGGGGCGATTGCGTGACGACACTACTTAGCAAGACCAACGAATCACCTCTTCGCTACTAACTGAACACCGGACCCTATTTGGTGGAATATGGAATGGGGAGTAATTGAAATGGACGGGATTTTGGGAATTTATGGCAGGGAGGATATTATGTGGTAGTTATGGAGTGATTTAGGGAGTTTAAAGGATTGGGGAAATGGTTTTGGGAGTAATGGAGGGAAGGGAAATGGTTTAAAACATGGGGGTTTTTAAGTAGGAGGTCCGGGTCGGGTTAGACAGCCTTAGGGTTTGGACTCACGAGACCCCGTCTACGGTCCGTGAGTCGATATACGGTCCGTAGATTGGGACCGTAGATCACTATTACACTTGGAAAAATTTAGGGGCTTACCTGGGATCTACGGACACCATTGACGATCCGTGGATAAATCGACGGACCGTCGATGGGATCCGTAGACCACTGCAGCAGACCATTTTCTACAGATTTATTGCTTGGTGTACCTGCACATGTAGCAACCAATAGGTTATTATTTTTTTACATTTTCTGGACACTTTTTAGACACGGACCCTATACTAATTCTAGCCAACACTAAGAACTAAAACACTGAAGCACCTACCTACATTGATACAAAGACGCAAGTAATCAGAGAAAGCTAAACTACTAAATGGAAAACAAAACCCTATCGTTGGCTAGATTGTACATCTTGGGTTGCCTCCCAAGCAGCGCTTGATTTAACGTCGCGGCACGACGCAGGTGTCTTGATTACTCAGACTTCATCAAGATTGTAGGCCTCAACCACTTCTTGCACAGTTTCAGCATTTCCCAGATAGATCTTGATCCTCTGCCCATTCACCACGAACCTTGTTCCATCCCTATTTTCAAGCTCAACCGCTCCATGTGAGAGCACTTTTGTGAGCGAAAATGGCCTGGTCCACTTGGACTTGAGTTTGCCTGGAAACAGGCGCAACCTAGAGTTGAATAGCAACACAAGATCACCAACCACAAATTCTCGCTTTTCAATTCTTTGATCATGATACCTCTTCATCTTCTCTTTGTACAAGGATGAACTTTCATAAGCTTTTAGGCGAAACTCATCAAGCATAATCAAGTCATTCATCCTTTGGTTAGATGCGGCGTCCCAATGCAAATTTAACTTCTTCATTGCCCACATAGCCTTATGCTCTAGCTCTACTGGTAAATGACAAGACTTCCCATATACAAGTTGGTAAGGAGACATACCTATAGGGGTCTTGTATGCAGTGCGATATGCCCATAGAGCATCATTAACCTTCCTTGACCAATCCGTTCTATTAGCATTCACAGTCTTTGCCAATATCTGTTTGATCTCTCTGTTGGATACTTCAACTTGACCGCCAGTCTATGGATGGTCAGGGGTGGCTACATTGTGACGGACACCATATTCTCAAATAGTACCTTGAATAACTTATTACAAAAGTGAGAACCTCCATCGCTAATAATGGCCCTCGGTGTACCAAATCTGGAGAAGATATTCTTTTTCAAGAATGCGGTGACACTTTTACCTTCATTGTTGGAGAGTGCAACTTCTTCCACCCACTTCGATACATAATCAACAGCAACAAGAATATACTTCATACCATATGAACTCACAAATGGACCCATAAAATCAATACCCCATACATCAAACAACTCTATCACCAATATAGGATTCATTGGGAGCTCTTGCCTCTTTGAAATCCCTCCTTCTCTTTGGCAACGATCACAAGACTTGGCGAAGGCATGAGCATCTTGGTGAATGGTAGGCCAATAGTACCCACATTGCAAAATCTTATGTGCAGTCTGAATACCACTATGATGCCCACCAACAAGTGATGAATGACATGCTTCAAGTACACTCAACATCTCAACCTCGGGCACACATCCACGAATAATCCCATCAGCACAACTATGATACAACTAAGGTTCATCCCAAAAGAATCTCTTCACATCATGCATAAACTTTTTTCTTTGGTGAAAAGACAAATCGGGGGGCATAATATCGCTTGCCAAATAATTAGTAAAGTCTGCGAACCAAGGAATCAAATCATAAGAAGCAGCCAATACCTGTTCATCTGGAAAAGAATCATTAAATTCAGCGCTATCTCCAAGCTTTAGCATAGCCTCTTCCTCTAATCTGGACAAGTGATCGGCAACTTGATTTTCGATCCCCTTTCTATCTTTTACTACAAAATCAAACTCATGCAGCAGCAATATCCATCTAATCAATCTCAGTTTTGCATCCTTTTTTGCCATCAAATACCTCAATGCAGAATGGTCAGTATGCACTATGACCTTAGTACCAAGGAAGTAGGATCGAAATTTCTCGAATGCAAAAACCACCGCAAGAAGTTCTTGTTCGGTCACCGTATAGTTCTTCTGAGCCACATTTAGAGCTTTGTTGGCATAGTAAATAGGGTGAAGAATTTTCTCTCGCCTTTGTCCTAATACTACACCAAGCGCCAATCCACTCGCATCGCACCTTACCTCAAATGGTTGTCCCCAATCTGGTGAAATAATGATTGGTGTTGTAACAAACTTTTTCTTTAACTCTCCAAATGCTCTGAGACAGTCATCATCAAAATAGAACTTACACTCCTTCTCGAGCAGTTTGCATAACGGATGTGCAATTTTGGAGAAATCTTTGATGAATCTTCTATAAAAACCTGCATGCCCAAGAAAACTTCTAACACCTTTTACAGAGATGGGTGGTGGAAGCTTTTCTATTACCTCAACTTTAGCTTTATCGACCATAATACCTTTCTCTGAAATTCGATGACCCAACACTATACCTTCTTTCACCATGAAATGACACTTCTCTTAATTCAGCACCAAGTTGCAGTCTTCATACCTTTTAAGCACTTCTGCCAGATGATCTAGACAATGATCAAAAGAATCACCTACAACTGAAAAATCATCCATGAACACTTCAATAGTATCCTCCACCATATCAGAAAATATCGACATCATACACCGCTGGAAGGTTGCTTGAGCATTGCACAACCCGAATGGAATCCGTTTGAAAGCAAAAGTCCCATATGGGCAAGTGAAGGTGGTCTTCTCTTGGTCTTCTGGAGCTATATAAATTTGATTGTAGCCCGAATACCCATCAAGAAAATAATACCAACCCTTTCCTGCAAGTCTATCCAACATCTGGTCCATGAATGGCATGGGAAAGTTGTCCTTTTCAGTCCATGCATTCAACTTCCGGTAATCCATACAAACTTTCCATCCAGTAACAGGCCTCATTGGAACAAGCTAATTTTTTTTCATTTGGAACCACAGTCATACCTTTATTTTTAGGCACACACTGCACAGGACATACCCAACTACTATCTGCAATGGGATAGATGACTCCTGCATCCAGCCAGTTGATGATCTCCTTTTTAACTACCTCTTGCATAGGTGGATTTAATCTTCTCTGGTGCTCAATACTGGGCTTATGATCTGGCATGAGTTGGATTTTGTAAGAGCAAATACCAGGGGGAATCCCAATAATATCTGCAATAGTCCACCCAATAGCTCGCTTGAACCTCTTTAATACAGTTACCAAGCACTCTTCCTTGCCTTGAATTCAAATCTGCTGCAATGATGACCGGCAAAGTATTCTCTTAGCCCAAGTATACAAACCTCAAGTGCGGTGGTAGAGCCTTAAGCTCCAATTTCGGTGTCTCTACAATAGATGGTCTTGTGGGTGGGGACTAGCTCATACTTATTTGGTTTGGACCGATATTCACACGTATCAAGTGTGGCTACCAACTCATCATACTCTTCAATACCATCACTATCAAAATTGATCATGACTGCTGCTAGTGCCTCAACACCTAGTCGCTCTTCAATTTGCACTTCTGACCCACTCTCCACTCTGTAAGTTATAGCAAATACTGTTTGGAGCTCACCATTCTGCTTCATGGACCTACAGATATTGAAAGTTGCTTCTTCATTGTTCAGTCTGAACTTCATCTGTCCCTTTTCCATATCACCCAACGCACGCCCTGTAGCAAGAAATGGTCTCCCAAGGATGATGGGGACCTCAAAATCAACCTCACAGTCAAGAATCACAAAATCCGCCGAAAAGATAAAAGACTCTACTTTCACTAGCACATCATGGAGCACACTTATGGGCCTCTTCACAGTCCGATCAGCTATTAGTAACCGCATTGCAGTGGGCTTTGGGTCCCCCAGACCCAACTTCTTGTAAATAGACAAAGGCATGAGCTTGATACTAGCACCAAGATCACACAATGCCTTAGCAAAGTGTAACAACCCTATAGTACATGGGATCGTGAAAGCACCAGGGTCTTCCTTCTTCTGCACCAGAGATCTTGTAGCAATAGCACTACAATGCTGCAATCTATCATCATCTTCAAAACTCACAGACCTTTTCTTTGTCACCATATCTTTCATAAACTTTGCATACCCAGGCATTTGCTCCAAGGCTTCTATCAAAGAGACATTGATAGAAAGCTACTTCAACATAGTGATAAACCTGCGATATTTACCATCTTCAGCCTTCTTCACTAACCTCTGTGGAAAAGGTGGTGGAGGTCTAGGTATGGGGACCATTTTTTGAGATATCTCCACTTCTTGCTCTGTAGCAGTCTCAGACTCCTCTCTAACTTCCACCACATCATCTTTTTTTCTAAACTCAGTATCCACCACAGGCGGCATAGTTGGAACTATGGTTTGCTTACCCCCTCGAGTAGTAGTTGCCATACATTGACCATCATTCTTTGGATTCTGGATGGTGTTGCTAGGAAGAGTGCCAGGTTGACGCGGGTTCACTGTAGTAGACAACTGAGTCATCTGCTGCTCTAGATGCTTTATTGATACTGCATGGGCATCAACCTTTTGACCAATACCAGACAAGTCGTTTCTCATCTCCTTCACATTCTCATCAGTTGCATCAAACCTTCTCATCATCTTCTGCATCATGTCTTCAATACGCGCCATATTACCTTCAGCTTCCCTAGCACCAGATTCCTGATTTTGAGGGGGAACATAGGGTCCAACCCGATCGTTTCTGTTGCCATAGTTGTTCCTGTTGTAGTTGTTGTCGCGATTGAAGTTCCCATCCCGGACATAGTGACCCTCTCGGTTGTAATTTCCATAGTTCTGACCTTGGTTCCCTTGACCTTGGCGCCAATTTTCCGTGTTGGATCCTTGGGCAAATATTTGGTCGGAAACCCCCCGTCTGATCATTCACAGCATATGCATCCTCTTCATAGTAACACTCCTCAACTGGTACTGGAGTTCTAGTTAAGTAGTTTACAACATTTACCTTTTCTGCTCCTCCGCTCACATGCTTCAGTACCAACCCTAACTCTGTCCTCATCTGGGCCATCTCCTCACGAATATCATCTGCAGAGTTGACATTTTTATTATGAACGGCAAATGTGTTTCTCCCAGTATCTGACCTCCTAGTGCTCCATGCGTTATTGTTGAAAGAGATCCTCTCCAGTTTTTCAGAAATCTGTACATATGTACAATCGCCATATGAACCTCCTGCAATAGTGTCAAGAACTGCTTTATTGTTATCATCCTGTCCTCGATAAAAATATTCCTTCAGTGACTCATCATCAATATGGTGATTTGGAACACCTCTTACGAATGCAGTGAATCTGTCCCAAGAGCTGCTCACAGACTCTCCAGGTAATGCTACAAAATTGTTGACCCTATATTTGTGATTGAGCTTCTTGGACACTGGATAGTACTTCGCTCGGAACACGTCCGCCAGTTGGTCCCATGTAAATATTGAGTTATAAGGAAGCTCAGTGAACCATACTGCAGCATCGCCTGTCAGTGACAGAGGAAACACTCGTAATCCAATAATATCCAAATCCAAGTCTGGTCTACCTACACAACTTTTGCAAACCACCCTTAGCTTGGCTAAGTTAGCATGTGGATCCTCCGATGGCGATCCTAAGAATAAGCCTCTTGCTGTAAGCATCTGCATCAAACTACTAGTCACCACAAATGTGTGCCCTGGGGGTAGGGGGCAATACAATAGGTCCATCAGAGTTTTCTATATTCATGTTACCCCGATAGTTGTCATGTTGTGATGGGCCTAGTGGATCTTGCGCCCTCAGCGCATCCCCCAATCGATTTTCAGCTGGAACCTGGTTGTCCCCACCAACTATCCTCTGCTGTTGTGACTCAGCTGCCACATCTAGATTTCCTCTGATAGGACCAATTGGGTGTCTTGGATTGTTCATTCTTCGCAAGGTGTGGTTAAGCTCTGGATTGTAAGGAGTAAGTGGTTCACACTGGCTCCGTGTACATGGCATACACTAGAGTCAAAACCTGAGAGAGACAAAAACAAAGAGAAAAAGTAAAATTAGGAAATATTTGACTAACGTTCAATAACGTAGTTAAAATAAATCTAAAAGCCACTTTCTTCGGCAGCGGCGCCAAAATTTGATACGCTCAAATTACACCTCCCTACAGAAGTATAAGCGATCGTTATCAAGTAAAGAACCCAACTTGTAGGTTGGGGTCGATCCTACGAGGAAAATGGTTTAGACTTTACATTAACTAACAATTATATTCAATTAGACAAATTACTTTCAGAAACAGGTAATTAAAGGGGGATTTGCTCGTGTGAAACGAAGAGTAAGAATTTAATAAGTAATCAGTAATCAAAATTAAACTTTGGTTGTTATCAAGATAAGAGAAATAACTAGGGTATACGTGTTCCCCACAAGCTCATAACGAAATAGTCCTAGTGATAGCAATCCTTTCCTAGTGTATTACATGCAAAGTGATGAGTTAGGTATCTCTAAATCCTTGGTCCGGCATCTAGAGAATATCACCCCACACCTTGGTCTGGCTACGTGTGTATAATTTACTAACCCTTACATTTACCTCATATTAGACATCATAATCGATGTTTGGCTTAGTTATTACTTCGCACCAATCGACACTAGCCTATTAGATAGTATCACACTAAATATATGTTGATAATTCTTTTCTTGTTCATTACCTCCTTGGTCCAACAAGTAGCAACAAGGCGAGTTCTAACGCGTGCACTCGTTAAAAAGACTTTTAAACGAAAGAAATATCAATGCATGCAAAACACTATTCAAAAATTTCTTATTTACTATTCTTACTTTGTTAATCGCTCATGGTTCCCACAACCCTAGTTGTGGATTTAGTTACCCATATTAGCAAGAACACAATTCATAGTATTAAATGAAGAAATCATGAACTTACGTAAAAAGAATAATAAACCCAGAAATTTTATTTGAATTGCAAAGCCAAAATCTTCAAAACGAACTTAGAAAATCAATAATTGCTAGAGTTGCAAATTAATCTCCAAAATCACCAAGTAAAACTAGAATAATAATGTCTAACCCGCTAAAACGAGGTTTACAAGCCCTATTTATAGAAAAACAAATCCGAAATAAAAAGGGAAACAAATCAAGGAATGTTTGTTCAGGCACGCGTCTTCGTTCCACGAGACTGACTTACGGACCGTCGATGGATCTACGGTCCGTAAGTCCCTTCCGTCAGCCAGGACTTACAAAATATTTTAGCTTCCAAAAATCGGCTTCTCTGAAGCGAACGACAGACTTGTAGGACGGACCGTAGATTTATCTACGGTCCGTCAATTCCCTCCGTAGCTCCGCACTTAGAATCTTCAAAAATCAGGTACTGGAACCCTCGCAATCTCATTCTACGAATCGATCAGTAGGTCCGTAGATCAATCTACGGACCGTCAATGGCCACCATGGTTCCACACTTGGTCAGATTTCCCTGATTTGTCATCCATACCTTTCCTGCTGATCTACGGTCATCACCTACGGACCGTCAATTGACCTACGGTCCGTAGATCACCTCCGTGAGTTCCCTTTTTCTGCATTTTTCTCAGTTGTTTCTATACTTCTGCGCCTAAACATATTTCCTGCAAAAATACAATAAAACACATAAAAACCAATACAAAAAGGCCCTAGACACACACAACTTGTAAGTGAAATGTATTAGAAATACTGTAAACTCACGGTATATCAAGGACCTTGGTGATATGCCCAATTACACTTCCCAAAAAATGTATAAATTCTCGTTGCCAAATAAAGAACCCAACTTGTTGGTTAGGGTCAATCCTACGAGAAATATGGTTCAGACTTAAACTTAACTCACAATTATCTCTTTTTTAGTCAAACTATTTCCGAGAAAAGTAAAGAGGGGGTTTTGTAACTAAAGTAACATATTGTTTATTTGAATGATTAAGTGACAAGTAAATAAGATTCACAATTTGAGATATGAATAATAGATGGAAACTAGGGCATATGTGTTCCCCACAAGCTCTTAACGCAGTAATCCTAACAACAACAATCATATCATAGTGGTTAACATTCAAGGCTGGAAAGTTATGTATCCCTAAGTGACTGGTACTCATTATAGGAACTTTCACTCGCGACTTGGTAAATATACAAATGTGTGCTCTACTAACCCTTACCTTTACATCAGATTAGTCATTGTGTCAATTTATTTGGGTTTTCACCCTCACTTCAATTGATTAAAGTCAGACTATTAGATAGCATCAAATCCATAACTAAATCTCAGTTGTTAAATCTTTTTCTCATTCATTATCCCCTTGGTAAGGTCAAGTAGGAACGAGGCGAGTTTTAACGTTGTGCACCCGCTATAAAGACGGGTAAATGAAAAGATTAACAACACATGCATAAACACTATTCAAGAATATTTAATTATTATTCATGCTTTGTTAATTGCTCATGGTTCCCACAACCCTAGTTGTGAATTTAGCTACGCATGCTTGTGTTCACAATTCATAATTAGGTTGAAAGAAATCATGAACTTAGAATTTGAATAGATGAAAACTGAAATCTTGAATTGAAAACCAAATTGGAATTTGCATAAACCAACTTTAGCAAATTAAATTGCTAAGCGTTTGAAAATAATTCCCAAAAGACCAACAACAAAAGTTTACAATAATGTCTAAGAAAATAAGAAGAAGAAAACAACCCTAAAAAGTATTGACAACTTTATACTATGATGTCCTCTCATTGATCTCCTCTAATTATTATTTCTATGGACTATTTATAGATGTAGAAAACTCTAAATAAAATAACTGAGTCCAAATCATATTAGGAAACAAAAACCAAAACAGAGTTGGAATTGTTGTACGCGTGAAATAGTGCATCGCCTCAAACTTCAGTGCTTCCACTTGTTGCCACATGTCACAGCTTCTCAGGTTCAGGTACGTTTTCTTTGTTTTCTATTATGTTTTTAGATAGGCACTTTACATATATATATATATATATATATATAATATTTTATTTAATCCATCAAGTTGTCTACTTGATTTTCTTCTTTAACCTTTCATCTTTAATTCGCTTTAGCACCAAACTTCTTCATCATTACACCAATTTACTCCTGCAAATAAAATACACTATTTAGCACAATTCATAAAATTCATGCTCAAAAAGGACAAGTACAAATAATAAATGGGAGGAAAATAATGATTAAAATATATATTTTTAGCCTCACATCAACACCCCATACTTAAACTTTTGCTCGTCCTCGAGCAAGCATTAAAGCTCATCTCAAATAAATCAAAATAGGAATGTCATCACTTTGGTTAATACGAACAATTAGGCCATATACCAATTTCAAAACATCAAGTAGACTTTTCAAACATTATGCAAGACATCCCAACAAACAACAAACCTCTAGCCTCCTAACTTCAAGGAAGGACTTTGAACTCATCAAATTTAAGCATGTTCACCTACTCTCGTAAAAGAAAGTTAATAAAATCACCTATCCATCACGAAACAAGTGCTCTCAAAAGAAGAAATAGTCCACACACTAAATTCAAAAGATTGAATATAAATTAAGGAGTTAGCATCAAAAAACAACTCACACTCAGAAATAAATATGCACAAAGAACCATAGGCTTGCCCGTTATGTACATCTCCACTAATTAAGCATGCTTGAATAGAATCAAATAGGACTTTAACGGGTTGTAATGTAGGCTAGGGGACGGGTAGGAAAACAATATAATAGTGACTTACTCTTCATTAAGAACTTTGTAATTTTAGACTTCATCACCCATTATTTCTTCTCTTTATTTTCAACCCCCTCTTCAACAATTATTTCACAAGTAATTCTCATTATCTCAGGAATGCTTCAATCTTTTTTTTTTAATGTTTTCCTTCATTATATCCACCCTCAACATACGTATTTTACATGTGTTAAGGTGCACAATGTCCTTGGAAGGACCAGGGCAATCATCAAGGTAACTGCTAAAGTAGCTACCCTCAACTTAGGCTTTCATCCCGAGTTAAAGTGCACAATGTCCAAGGAAGGACCAGGGCCAACATAGAGACTTACAACTTTTATAAGGAAACGTGAGATGTGTCGATCTCAATCATGGGCAATCTTATCTTTTATCTCTTCTTGTTCCATAAGCTACAAACCAAGCATTTCCACCCTTTTCTACTTCTACCATTGTTCTCATTTTTCTTCTTACATAGTGCATTAAGGATTTCTTTTTGAATCAAATATAATTATGGTAACAATAAAAAGGGATTTGGCTCAATCATGTGGTTAACAAGAAAATTATAGGCTAAAAGGCTCAAAAGGGTTAACTAGTTATATAATATCTTAAAAAGCCAAAATTTACTAGACAAATCAAAGAAAGCCTATTTTCATCTCCTAAATAAGGCAACACTTTTTATTTCGCTTCAATAACATGCAGGGGAAGTTCTAGACTAAGATGTAAAACAAGGAATAAACAAATTCTCACCACACATGGCACAAGTATCAATTAGAATAAATCAATTCCACTTCTAAGAGAGATAGGATCATAACAATCTATAAAATAAAATAAGCTATATACAAAGTCACAACCAAGAGCTTAGGTGTCAAAGAGTCAGCAATTTGCTTATCAATCAAGCATTCACAAAAGGGTCATTTCTTTTCTCTAAAAAAAAATTAAAAGAAAACTTATTCCTAAAAAAAAATAAAAGACACTCGATTAAAAGGGACTATGCTCAGGAAAAGAACCCAAAACACAAGCCAAGGAGTCCATCGTAAGAAAATGAAAAGACTCAATAAAACAGTAAAAACTAGGAATTCATTCCTCCACCCCACACTTAAGAAGATGCTATGTCCCGAAAGCATCCAATAAAATTTAAAACAAGGGTTATAAAAACCCTATGAGGCCCTTAGTCCTAGCTAGTAGCATGTTCTCTTAATTTTCATCAAGGGTCGTCACCCCACACTTAAGCTAAAACATGCTCCTTTGCTTCAAATTTTTGGGTACTCAGACTTCCCATAATCTGTAAAAACAAGACCAAAAGAAAAAAAGTGATACTAATAAAATAAAAATAAAAGAAAATAAGAAGTTACACTACTAATTGGGTTGCCTCCCAATAAGTCCTTAATTTAACGTCGCGACACGATGCAGATACCATAGTTACTCATACGTCACTAAGATCCCATTCCTCTATCACTTCATTGATACACTCAGATTTCCCCAAGTAGATTTTTATCCTCTGACCGTTCACCTTGAACCTAGTCCTTTCCTTGTTCTCGAGCTCAACCGCTCCATATGGAAATGCATCAGTTACTTTGAATGGCCCGGTCCAATTAGACATGAGCCTGTAGGAAATCAGTGCAACCTTGAGTTAAATAAGAGCACCTAATCACCGACAACATATTCTCGCTTATCAATCTTTTGATCATGGTCCTTTTTCATTTTCTCTTTGTACAAAGATGAACTTTTATATGCTTTTAGGCAAAACTCATCAATCTAATACATGTCATCAATATTATCACTGTCAAAATTCATCGTTATCGCTCCTAGTGCATTGACACCTAACCTCTCCTTAATAGACACTTCAGAATCTCGCTCCATAATATGATTTACCACCACTACCGACATAAGATCAGTTTCCTGCTTCATAGACCTATAGATGTTAAAATCCACCTCCTCATTATTTAATCAGAACTTCATCTGCCCTCTCTCCATATCGACCAAGGTACACCCTGTAGCAAGAAACGATCTCCCTAAGATGATGGGAACCTCAAAATCATTCAACTAAAATTTCCCTTTTAGCATGTTTTCATGGTTTTTATGCATGACTTTCATACTTAGTGCATTTTTGTACTAACCCATGATTTTCCTACATTTTCCCCAAGTATTGGGTCCGGTTCTCAAGGTGATCATTGTTGTGGCTAAAGCTTGGATTTGCTTATTCTCCTAGCTTGTTGGTAAGTCCGCATGATTTGAGGACGGATGTTATATCATTGTAGTTCTTTTCTTGTATTTCCTTTTTGGATTATGTTGTATGGGTTGTGACCCTATTTCATTCAAGTATTAAAATAGATGGCTATATTGAGACAAGTCTAGACTTCTGCTTTCCTTTTTTTGAAAATTTTGGACTTGAAATGTGTTTTTACTCTTTATTATTCTATGCTTATGTTATAATATGCTAGATGGCTTACATGGTGCCTTTCTGGGTTCTATGTTCCTTGTTACATCTAGGGGGTAGCCATTGGTCATGAAAAACTTGGAATCAGAGCACGAGGTTTAGAAATATTCTAGGATCGTGTGTCATAAGCCACGTCTAGTAGAGCCTTGTTCATAAGTGTGAAGCACGCTACATTTATGAATGAGAGGCTAAAAGATGATTAGGAAACTACACTTCTTTCTTTACTCTTAAATCGTCCCATAATGTTAAACCCTATAAAGTCCCTCTCCTAATCCTTTTCTTGTGTCTTCAGGAGATGAATACATGAAGGCCTAATGCTAGAAGGATGGAGGATGATAATGGGAATCAAAAAGCTCCTCCTCAAGCTAATCAAGCTTTGATTTATCCTTCGGCTATGTCGAATGTAGAGGTTAGGTCGCCTTTTAAAATGTTGGCCCAAGATTTGACGACTCAAGCTCAAGCTATGACGGCTCACACCAATAAAAGTGTTGTCACTCATGTGAATCCTAATTTGAATTCGGTGACTTTAAGAGTGAGGGCTATTGCAAGAATGAACCCTCCGAGTTTCATGGATCCAAAGTGGAAGAGGATCCTCAAGAATTTGTGGAAGAGGTTTATAAAGTACTTGCTATAATGGTGGTGACTTCTCGGTAGAGAAAACGGAGTTAGCCGCTTACCCATTGAAAGACATTTCTCAAGTATGGTATACTCAATGGAAGAACAATAGGCCGGTAGGAGCGGGTCCCATAGAGTGGGAAACGTTTAAATCAGACTTTCTTGATAGGTTATTTCCCCGAGAGTTGAGGGAAGCTAAGGTGGAAGACTTCATTAAACTTCGTCAAGGAAGTATGAGTGTGAAAGAATATGTACTAAAGTTCACTCAATTGTCCAAGTATGCTCCAAATATTGTGGCGGGTTGGAGGGATGAGATGAGTAGATTTTGGACGGGTGTGTTCGACTTGGTAAGAAAAGAATTTCTTTCGGCAATGACCCATCATGATATGGATATCTCACGTCTTATGGTGTATGCCCAACAAATGTAGGATGAAAAACTGAAGGAAAAGAATAGGGAGGTGTTGTAGAATAGGATGAAATTCTATGACTTAAGTTAGAGCCTCACCTTATGAATAATGACTTAAACATAGTAAAAATAATGTTTCTAAACCTAAATTTATGCAATTGACTTGGTTTGGAAGAGTAAAAGTCTAAAAGTCAAGAAACGACCCCGACTCCGGAAACCAGAGAAGAATGTGTTCTAGTGTGTCCTTAGGTTTTGGGCAAGTTTGGGTGTGTCGTATGATGGTATAATATTGTAAAAATGTTTAAATTAGGTAAATATATGTTTATAGGATTAAAACGTTCCAATACGACTCCCTGGGGCCCAGCCTAAGGGACACCGAGGAGGACCCCAACCTTGGCCAAACAAGTTGCCAAGGCAGCTTGCTAATTGCACTTGGTGGGAATAGATCCGCGTCGCGGTCATGTTACGGACTCTACTGTTTCGAAATTTAATTCCAAATATCTTCAGGGAACAGCTCCGGTGACTGACTTGTTCCGCGACGAAAATGCAGAAATTCAGAAATCAATTTTTACTTCATTAAAGAGTCCAACTAAGTGAGGGGTATTTACGGTACTTTATGGGACGTCTATATAATGATTTTTAAGTCAATTTACTTCACTTTTATCTCTCAAACACAAAACCCCAAAGATCTAAACCTAAAGTTCCTCCTTCTATCTACTCTCTCTCTCTCCTCAAGAAGTCCATTGAAGAAGATTGGAGATTCAAGAAGAAGACCAACTCTCCAAGATTTCAACTCGGATTTGCGTGGTTAATTCGTCAATAAGGTATGGTTGCTTATCACTCTTGGGATTCCTTTCCCCAAGAGGCCCTTTCAAGATGAATTCAAAATCTCCAATTTATATGCTTTAATCCAAAAACGTGGGTCATCTTTCTAAAGTGAAATTGATGTTATAAATTGACTTTTATTGATGTTATATGAATAAACTGACTTTGATTGATGTTATATGGATAATTGTGTTGGATATTGATTGAAGGGTATGAATTGAATGTGATGTTATGTAATTCATGTTTGTATGATGATTATACCCTAGGTTATGTATAATTTCTATGAAATTAGGGTTGAGTCTTTGAATGAAACCTTGAACGCTCTGAAGGGAATATGTCAATTGCTTATATAGATGTTGATCTACTTCTTGAATTACCTTGTGTTATGTATTGGTTATGAATTAATTGGTAATTGAAGTATGGAAGTCCCAAGAGGGGAAAGAAGGTATGAAGGTTGGTTCTTCTTTGAAGTCAAGTACGAAACGTGAATTACTTAGATTGTAATGATGCTATACCTAATGTGTTGTTGTGCTGTTGATGACTTAGTTTCCTCATCCTTAACCCTTTACGCTTGAATTAGCTATGAAGTATGTATGTATGTTATGGTATGATTGCTATATGATTGAAAGGTAGTCCTCATGATTATAGTGTAATGTAATGTGAAAGGTTTACTCACTTGCTAAGTGTTTCTAAAGTGAAAGGATTGTTACTCACTTATGAACACATATGAGCTATTATGGTAAGATGTCTACATAAGAGTCTAGTATAGGTTAATGTGAACTTAGGTGATGACTAAAGATGATTACAAAAGGGAATTAGATGCTTAGCACTGAAAAGGAATGTAAATGAGATGGGTGTCTCACGTTTTGTAAGTTCGGATCCCCACATGGGTTTCCTCATAGTTTACAAGTCCAGATTACCCACGGTATGTGTTTTCTCATGAGATGGAAACCCCCACGTTTAGTAAGTTAGGGTTTCTAGAAGCAATCTCCTTGACCCTTAATTATGTGCCCACATAGGACTCTAGCTTAGTGGATCCACCTAGATAGCCATGTACTAATGGTTACACCTTAGGCAAGTGTTAACCCTCTCTTTTCGGTGTGGGAGTAGAGCACCGGATTCCATGTAGCTCTCATGGTCTATGAAAAGGTGTGAACTCTTACTAGGGCTTTCTTAAGGGTTTCTACATAGTGTAAGGGAGGGTATGGGACTTCTCTTGCACATTGCACTTGTGGGATCCTAAGAGATGGTTGTAGTAGTGTTCTCTTATGATTATGATGATTATGACTTAACTATGTTGAAGCTATGTTATGTATGATCATTATGTATATGGTAAGTTATTGTGAGATATGATCTTATGAATGTATGCATAAAGTAGGTTGCTTAATGTGATACTTGGCTTTGGATAGGTTAAGGGGTTCTATTCTTTGCATTGCACTAGTATTGCTTGGGTTGTCTACATGTTGGGATGATAGTATGTAGGATTGGACTATGATGTTTACTTTGTGTGCATATTGTATTTACTTGGTAAAAAACATGTTTTGACTAAATGTCCTTTTATGCATGTTTCAATAGTTTTTATGCATAGTAGCCATACTTAGTACGTGTGTTGTACTAACCCATATTTTCTCCCTTTTCCCCAAACATTTAGGTTCGAGGCATTGAGGATTCAAGCTTACATCTCAAGACACTTGGAGTCGGTTCCCTTAGTTGGTGAGTCCTCAAGTCCGAGGACAAGACCCTATGATCTAGCTTCTATGTTTAGTTCTTTACTTATGTTGAAAGACATTGTTGTACTTTTCTATTTCAAGACTTCTTGTTGATGTAGGGGCTAAGTCCCATTTTCGATACTTCTATGTCTAGATGGTACATTATGACGAAGTTAGATTCTGTTTTTCATATATGAAGTGAAGTTGAACTTCCAAAGTAAAAGTTTTAAAATTTTTCGTGATTTTATTACATGATACGTGCTATGACGAATGCTAAGGGCTTGTATAAGACCTCTTCGAGGTTGAATATGCCGGTAACTACTAGGGGGTGATCTCGGGTCGTTACAAACTTGGTATTAGAGCCATGTTGAGAATAATGTAGGATTTATATCACAAGATACCACGTCAAGTACAGTCTTGTTCATGGGTGTGAACCGTGCCACACTTATGAATGAAAGGCTACGAGATGCTTAGGAACTTTCACTCTTTTGTTATTCCATAGTCGTGCCTAATAGTCTTAACTCAATTTAGTCCTTTTCTTCTAATCCTTCTCTTGTTATTATAGATGATTAATACAAGAAGGAACAAAGCAAGGAGGGCTGGTGAGGAGAATGTGAATGAGGCGGTTCCCCCTCAAACTGCTCAATACCCTCAAGTTCGTATTGAAGAAGGGGTTATATCTAATATCGAGATAAGGTCAGCTGCTTTCCGATCTATGGTCCCTCGGAGCGAAGGGTTAGGCAGGTAGTATGGGCCCTCTGACTTCCAGCTATGTGCTGTGCGGCTCCCGCGCAGCGAATGAAGGGAAGCTCTTCGAGCTTCCGGGTGAGCTTACGCTTACTCTCAGCCTCTTTGATTGATAGGCGGGCGGGCTAAGCCCCCTACTTAAGATTCAATTCATAAGACTAATTTTATGTTGTCGTGAGGCTTTGGTTAGGCCGACTACTATAGGCTAGCTACTTCTAGCTTCTATACTGGCCCTTCCACTTTGGTGTAGTTTTCGTTTGTATTGGTACTGAATGAACATATCAAACAAAGGCGAGCAGTATAAGCCCTTCTCCAGCCGACCTGGGAAAAGCAGCGAACTCTAGAAGCTAGGGCTTTGTTCACCTTTGGACACGAACACTATTCCGTTCTCAGCGGAAATCCGCCTTAGAGATTGAACAGCAATAAGATAAGTCAACGTTCAATCTAAGACAACGCTAAGCGCTGATAGCTTGTAGTGAACAGCCCCATTATGAAACCAAGCTATTCATAATTTGACTCAAGTGTTGGCCACTCATGTTGCTAGGGATGCTGGTGTGTAAGTGAACCCCAATGCTAGCACTACTACTTTTAGGATAAGGGATTTCTCAAGGATGAATCCCCCTACTTTCTTTGGCTCCAAAGTGGAAGAAGATCCACAAGGGTTCATTGATGAAGTGTTTAAGGTTCTAGAGGCTATGGGTGTGTCTTCTCAAGAAAAGGCGGAGTTAGCCGCCTATCAACACAAAGATGTGGCACAAGTGTGGTATGAACAATGGAAAGAGGGGAGACCTATTTGAGAGGGTCCGATAAGTTGGGCTATATTCAAGACGACTTTTCTTGATAGGTTTTTCCCCTTGGAATTAAGGGAGAGGAAAATGCAAGAATTCATCAACCTCCGTCAAGGGGGTATGAGTGTGAAGGAGTATGGCCTCAACTTCACTCAATTGTCAAAGCATGCTCCTACTTTGGTGTCGGACTCTAGACCTACAATGAACAATTTTTTTATGGGGGTATCCGATCTTGTGGTGAATGAATGTAGTTCGGCTATGCTAAACCCAAGCATGGACATTTCTCATCTTATGGTTCATGCCGAACAAATTGAGGAGCGAAAGCTTAGGCAAGTTGGTAGAGAATTGAAGAGGTCAAGGGCCAATGATGGAAATTCTTCTAAGGTTATGTTTGAAATCCAAGATAAGATAAAGTTCAAAAAAAGGTTTTCCAACCAAGGACCTAACACTCCAAGGGTCAACAAAGGTAAAGTGTCTACGCCCAAGCCTCAAGAAGCAAGAGGCGGTGGTCCTTATGTTGAGAAGCCTATTTGTACAAAGTGTGGTCGAAAACATGAAGGCAAGAGCCTAGTTTGCATGGGTAATTGCTATGGTTGTGGTAAGAGCGGCCACATGAGGAGGGACTGCCCTATGCTAAACGCTCAAGGAAGGGAAAATGCTCAAGCACAAGCAAGTGGCCCAAATCCCGATGCTTCTAAGAAGAATTGCTTTTATGCTCTCCAATCTCGAGGTGATCAAGAGAGCTCTCCGGATGTTTTGACCGGTATGTGATAAGGGTTCCAATTGGGGATGAAACCAATTCAAATCAAATGGGGAATGAAACAACACAAAAGTAAGATAGATGAGAAATAAGAGATGAGAAGAGAAGAAAGAAAGGCAATTGAATAAACAATCAACCAAGGAAGAAGAGAAACTTGAATTCGAAAAGAAATAACTCAAATTGAAAACCACAAATGAGCAATCTCAAGTGAAATCAAGGTTAAAGAAGTCCTAAATAAACAATGAGAATCCACCCATCACTAATCTAGATTAAGCTACACTAAACTAGCCTATCCTAAAGGGATTTCACCCTTAAACTACACTCTTGAAAGAGTTTGTTCATTTCACATTCAAACCCATATAGTCTCCCTCTTCCAAAATAAAAGAGACTACTATTTATACTAATAAAATAAAGAAGACACTTATTTGACAATTTTACCCTTAATGAGGTAAGGGCCTTGTTTGGTTGACTTCTTTTGTGAATTCTTGAAAATAAAGTAAAGAAGACACTTCTTTGACAATTTTACCCTTAATGAGGTAAGGGCCTTGTTTGGTTGTCTTCTTTTGTGAATTCTTGAAATTATGAGATGACCATTTGCACAAATGGCCTCTTTCTTCTTTCTCTTCACTTAGATGGACCTTCCACACATTGTACTTCTTGATTTGGTGTCAATCAAGCTCCTCTAATGCTTTTACGCGATCCATGCTATCCATGTTGTTATCATCCTCCCCTTCTTGAAAATGATTCGTCCTCGAATCCAAACCTTGCAAAACCATGAAAAGGACAAACAACAAATATATCCTCACAGCATGAGGGTTAGTATAATGGTTAGCACAAAAAGCATTACACCAAGGAGACAATCTCAAGGAGCAACCAAGTATCCTCTATTATCAGGACTATTAAGCCCGCAGTTGGAGAACAAGGAAATTGGCTATTCCTCACATCAAAAGGATAATACCACCCAAAATATAACATTACTACAAGCTCAAACGCTCACCGGGGTCAAAATGATAATAGGTCCATATAATGGGGTCATACAAACAAGTATAGACCTCAATGATACCTCGACCGAAATGCAATGCCCATTTAAGACAAATATGAGACTCATCATATGCAAAGAGATAGTAGAGAAATGTGTCATGCACATAAGGGTTCATCTAAGGTGTTCCTATATGCAAGATTAAAACTAGGTTTAAGGATCCTAGCACTCATTACATCACTAGATGGAACACACAAAGACAACATGACGAATTTAAGATAAACTTCCCTCTCTCTTGACAAATAACTCTTATCCCCATAAGATGCACAATCAACAAGATCATACGCAAAGAGATAGTAAAGAAAGGGGGTTAGAAAACTACCCTTCCCCATGCACAACGTAGGCCCCTCAAGTAAATTGTAAACCCTCAAGAAGAACTTTCCATCATAGGGAAAGGCGCCAACAAATCCCTCCAAATTGTTCTTGTCATCCTGACCAAGCATCACTAAACAAATGCCACAATTCAACTCATTACCGGGGTCAAATGGAAAGGAAATCCATGAACATGGATCAAGCACACCTTTATTAACCCGGTTGGCACCCTTATCTTCCAATATCATGGTACTCCACTCAAAAGTGCTAACATCATCATATGCAAACAAGTAGTAGAGAAAGGTGTCACATAAATGAACTTCAATTAAGTTGTTCCCAAGTTTGGCCTCCACTTTATATACTAAAGAAGCACAATTCATATGAAGAATTGGAACACACAAGGATGAAGTAACATTTAACACATAAGCGTCCCCTTTCATCTTAACACTACCCTCTCCAATAAATGTACTATCATCTTCACAAAAGAGATTTCCATCTTTGGAAAGTGTGTCATCACACCATAGTGGATTCTCAAACACTTGATAGCCGTTGAGAGTGGCTACACTTCCAACTTTATAAGGCATTTCACTATGCACACTCTCAAGAGTCATGTCATCATCAAACAAGAGATTATCCTTTAACAAACATTCTACCTCAAGATTCACATGAGAAAAACAAGTAATGGTGCTATGGTCTAAGGATTCATTCAAATCATTAATGCCAACACTAGGTGGACACAAATTGATCTTTCCAGAAGAATCAACTTGGTCATCAATAGGATCAACTAGTGTAGCATCACTCTCATCGCAGGACAATGTACCCTCATTCAAGCTACAAGTGCCAACACTAGGTGGACACAAATTAACCTTACTAGAAGAGTCAATTCGGTCATCAAAAGGATCAACTAGTGCTTGATCACTCACAACAAGGATATTATCATCACACAAGAAAGTGCTATCAAGAACATCACAAGGTAAAGACTCACTATGCTCACATAAAGACAAGCTATTATTTATACTCAATGGGCTACCAGCCACACAATGATGTTCCAAGTTCAAGGAAGTGTAGGCGTTAGCATTGTTACCTTGTAGCTCATAGGAAGAAGTGTCGTCACCTTGGCTATCAACATTAGAGCACATTTTCTCATTTTGGAGGCTTTCAAGAACCTCATGATTCTTCACATTTTGAGGTGCCTCACTAGGCTTGCTTCCAAGGATACCTGCACAAATTTTCAAACAACTAGAGAAAGTAAAGTTGCATGAGTTAGGAGAAAAATGTGACAACCCTCTCACAACACTCCACCCAACCTCTCCTTTTTCCACTCTAGAGTTGTCACTTTTCACATCCTTACTCCTCTCAATCTTTTGTCTCTCAATTTGATGGGAGTTATGGCAAGCGCCAAGGATTCCTTTTGAAGGGTTAGAAGATCCCTTCAAGTTCAACTTCCATTTAGGTGCACAAGGAGTGGGTGTTTTGACTTCCATGTGCAACTCCTTAGTGCCAACCTTACAAGGAGTATCTTGTTTTTCTTCCAAGGGTAATTCCTTAGGCGTATCTTCATGATGAATAACTTGCCTCTTTTGTACCATAGACGTAACCTTTTCAAACATCCACAAGAAATCATCAAAATCTTCCCTCAACGTTGTAAAAGATTCTCTTAACTCTACTACTTCATGGCTTAATGTTCCTCCCCCTCTACCTTCAACCTCATCACCATACGGAGAACAAGAAACATTGGAACTAGGATGAGAAGAATAAGTTAGCATATTTCGAGAAGTAGGGAATGTACTTCTTCTATGGTCCACACGGCGACTTTGAAATGATCCCACCCAAGCATCTATGCCTTCTTTCTTAGGATAGGAAGTAGCATAAGACGAGGTAGTAAATTCAACCTCACAACCTCCATTTCTATCTATATTCTACTCAAAGGATTCATAAGGCCTATGAGAGAAAGAATTGTACCTCACATCACCATCATAACCAAGATCCCCATTACCATGCTCGTAAGGACCATCATAGCCCTCACAAAACTCATTTTCACCATGCTCATAGCTCATATTGCTAAAAGCGTATTCACCAATATCATCTCCACAATATTCGGAAGTTACGGATGACATTCTTCTTTGTAATCACCTTGGGTACCTACAAAACTTAGCAAACAAGGTTAGTGGCAAAACTCCTCACACCTCTCTTATTTGATCTCACACTCACCTTCCTAAAGTGTCTTCCCAAAGTTGATAGAGAACTACCTTTGCCCAATCAAATCACTAGATCACTAATTCTTTGTGGTGGAGTGGATTCTTGTGACTCTTGAAAGAAGGACGACCCAAAAAAGAAAACTAATGGAATTGAATCAAGAAGGTTATCAAAGAATTAAGATGAGAAAAATAGAATAAAGAAGCACCAAAAGATTCGGACTCAAAATAAACCAAGTAACAAAAGTAGAAGAGTTACTTCTTGTTACTTAATTTGAAGGATCAAAGAAATGATTTGATGATTAAAACTAGTTAACAAGTAATCAAAGATGTTAATTAATTGTTAAATAGTTGAAAATTAGAAGAAAAATGAGTTTAGAAGAAGAAGAAGTGAATTTGGACACTTAGAAACAAACTATGCTTCAAAGAAGTCCATCACTTGTAAGACATTGATTGGATGATTTGATGATTAAAACTAGTTAACAAGTAATTAAAGATGTTAATTAATTGTTAAATAGTTGAGGAATTGAAGGGAAAAATGGTAGAAAAAAGAATCACGAAGTTTGGACACTTAGAAAAATTTCTAGGTCCAAAAAACTTCCATACTTAGAATATTTTTGGGGTCTTAAAAAAAAAACCTGCAGGTTTTGGTCTCTGAAACTGAGGCACACGCGCGTCAGGTGCAACTGGGCATCGCTGGCAGGTCGTCTGCTGCGCTGGCTGCTGATGTGTCGGTCCACGTGGAATTTTTTTTATTTTTTTTCAGATTTCGTTTTTTTTTCTTTCTTTCTTTCCTTTTTTTTTTTCAAAATTCCACTAATGGACCCAAAAAAAAACACCTTTAACCAACTTTGACTTGAAAAGTTGGATCAAATGTACTTTCTTCTTTCTTCTTCTTCAAGAGCAAGTTGAAGACACCAAGAACACATAGAACACCAAGAACACACACTAAACCCCAATACACTCAAATCAACTTGAAATTGGCTCAAAATTTATGATTTTCTTCCCTTCAACTAAGAGAACAAACCCCACTAATTATTAACCTCCAATTTCTCCTCAATCAAAAGACCCATTTTCAAAATTTGAAAAGCTTGAAACCCTTCAATGGTAACTTCACTTCTACACCTCCAAATTGAACAAAATTTGAAACCTAGACTCAAAAAACACTAGGAAACAAGGAGCTAGTGTCAAAAACAACAAATCAAAATTTAAAAAAAATTAGATTTTTTTTTTCTTTTTCTGACGATTTTTGGACTCTTTTTTTTATTTATTTATTATAAACCAAGACTAGATTTGTAAGAACAAATCTAAACCTAGGCTCTGATACCAAATGATAAGGATTCCAATTGGGGATGAAACCAATTGAAATCAAATGGGGAATGAAACAACAAAAAAGTAAGATAGATGAGAAATAAGAGATGAGAAGAGAAGAAAGAAAGGCAATTGAATAAACAATCAACCAAGGAAGAAGAGAAACTTGAATTCGAAAAGAAATAACTCAAATTGAAAACCACAAATGAGCAATCTCAAGTGAAATCAAGGTTAAAGAAGTCCTAAATCAACAATGAGAATCCACCCATCACTAATCTAGATTAAGCTACACTAAACTAGCCTATCCTAGAGGGATTTCACCCTTAAACTACACTCTTGAAAGAGTTTGTTCATTTCACATTCAAACCCATATAGTCTCCCTCTTCCAAAATAAAAGAGACTACTATTTATACTAATAAAATAAAGAAGACACTTATTTGACAATTTTACCCTTAATGAGGTAAGGGCCTTGTTTGGTTGACTTCTTTTGTGAATTCTTGAAAATAAAGTAAAGAAGACACTTCTTTGACAATTTTACCCTTAATGAGGTAAGGGCCTTGTTTGGTTGTCTTCTTTTGTGAATTCTTGAAATTATGAGATGACCATTTGCACAAATGGCCTCTTTCTTCTTTCTCTTCACTTAGATGGACCTTCCACACATTGTACTTCTTGATTTGGTGTCAATCATGCTCCTCTAATGCTTTTACGCGATCCATGCTATCCATGTTGTTATCAGTATGCTACAAGTATTTTCAATTAATATTTATGCATCATTGGATCCAGGTGCCACTTTGTCTTTTGTAACCCCTTTAGTGGCTATGAAGTTTGATATGTTTCCCGATGTCTTAGATAAACCCTTTTTGGTTTCTACCCCGGTGGGTGATTCTATAGTTGCTAAAAGAGTTTATAGGGGTTGTCCCATATCATTGCCCAATAGAGTCACTTTACTTGATTTGGTGGAACTTGATATATTAGACTCTGATGTTATATTGGGGATGGATTGGCTTCATGCTTGTTTTGCATCCATAGATTATAGGACCCGAATTGTGAAGTTTCAATTTCCTAATGAACCTATTTTAGAATGGAAGGGAGCAAATTTCGTTCCTACGGGAAGGATCATTTCATGTCCAAAAGCTTGTAAGTTGATTTCTAAGGA
This sequence comes from Solanum okadae, assembly GCA_036553675.1. Taxonomy (NCBI): domain Eukaryota; kingdom Viridiplantae; phylum Streptophyta; class Magnoliopsida; order Solanales; family Solanaceae; genus Solanum; species Solanum okadae. The sequence continues at coordinate 20,505,597 of CM071684.1, read as the reverse complement.
TTGTCTCTATCATATTGTCAGTCCGAGATTCCTCCTTTGGAGTCTGTCCCTGTAGTGAAGGATTTGCCAGAAGTCTTTCCCGATGACTTACTCGAAATTCCTCCCGAACAGGAAATAGATTTCCGCATAGATTTATTGCCGGATACACAACCCATTTCAATCCCTCCTTACTGGATGGCCCCGGCGGAGTTGAAAGAATTAAAAGCTCAACTCAAAGATTTGTTGGATAAGGGTGTCATCAAACCTAGTATATCTCATTGGGGTGCACCAGTGTTGTTTGTGAAGAAGAAGGATGGATCTCTTCGGATGTGTATTGATTACCGACAATTAAATAAGGTGACCATTACGAACAAGTATCCACTCCCTACGATTGATGACTTATTTGATCAACTTCAAGGAGCGAGTTACTATTCAAAAATTGATTTGAGGTCGGGTTATCACCAACTTAGGGTGAGAGGTGTTGATGTTCCGAAAATAGCCTTCCGAACAAGATATGGTCATTTTGAGTTCTTAGTGATATCCTTTGGTCTTACAAATTCCCCGGTGGCTTTCATGAACCTTATGAATCGTGTCATTAGAAATTATCTAGACTCATTTGTTATTGTATTTATTGATGACATCTTGATATACTCGAAAAGTGAGGATGATCACATGAATCATTTACGGATAGTATTACAAGTCCTCAAAAATCATCAACTCTATGTTAAGTTTAGCAAGTGCGAGTTTTGGCTAAGATCGGTTGCTTTCCTTGGTCACATTAATTTTAGTGAGGGTATAGAAGTTGATCCAAACAAAGCTGATGCGGTGAAAAGTTGGCCTAGACCTTTGAGTCCTTCCAACATCCGAAGCTTTTTGGGTTTGGCCGATTACTACCAGAGGTTTGTTGAGGGATTTTCATCTATTGCATCTCCATTAACAACCTTAACTCAAAAGAAGTCCAAGTTCGAATGGTCGGAATCTTATGAGAAGAGCTTCCAATTGTTGAAAGATAATCTCACCTCCGCTTTGGTTTTGACCTTACCAGAGGGCACCGAAGGGTTTGTAGTATATTGTGATGCTTCCCGAGTGGGTTTGGGTTGTGTTCTCATGCGGCATGGTAAGGTTATATCTTATTCGTCAAGACAACTTAAGGTGCATGAGAAGAATTATCCAACTCATGACCTTGAGCTAGCGGCCGTAGTCTTTGCTTTAATGATTTGGAGACACTATCTCTATTGGGTACATGTGGATGTGTTTACCGACCACAAGAGTCTTCAATATGTTTTTAGCCAAAAAGAATTGAATCTCCGACATAGACGGTGGTTGGAACTCCTGAAAGTTTATTCTATGAGTGTCCTTTACCACCCCGGAAAGCAAATGTGGTTGCGGATGCTTTGAGTCGTGTATATATCGGTAGTGTGTCACATGTGGAAGAAGAGAAAAGGGAGTTAGTCCGTAATGTACATAGGCTAGCCCGGTTGGGTGTCCGACTTGAAGATTCCCCAAAAGGAGGTGTCATGGTCCGTGATAACTCTGAGTCATCGGTTGTTGTTGACGTGAAGTCTAAGCAACATTTTGACCCTATTTTGATGGAACTAAAACAGTCAGTTCTCAACAAAGCAGTAGAAACTTTCTCTCAAGGAGAAGATAGGGTTCTTAGGCACCAAGGGAGATTATGTGTGCCGGATGTGGATGGCCTAAGAGAGACATTTTTAGAGAAGGCCCATCGGTCCCGATACTCCATCCATTGGTGGAACGAAATAAAAAGAGACATAGAAAATTTTGGGGCTAGGTGCTCAAATTACAAACAAGTCAAAGTCGAGCACCAAGGACCGGGAGGTCTAACTCAAGATATTGATACCCCCACTTGGAAGTGTGATGAGGTAAATCTGGACTTTGTGGTAGGTTTGCCTCGAACTAGTAGGTAACATGACTCTATTTGGGTCATTGTGCATTGATTGACTAAATCAGCCCATTTTCTTCCCGTCAAGGTTTCTTATTCGGTGGAAGATTATGCTAAGTTGTACATTAAGGAGATTGTGAAATTGTATGGGGCCCTGTTGTCGATTATTTCGGATAGAGGTTCCCAATTTACTTCCCTTTTTTTGAAGTCTTTCCAAAGTGGGCTTGGTACTCAAGTGAAACTTAGTACCACATTTCACCCTCAAACGGATGGTCAACCAAACCCTAGAGGACATGTTGAGAGCGTGTGTCATAGACTTCAAAGGTAATTGGGATGATCACCTACCTTTGATAGAATTTTCCTACAACAATAGATACCACTCAAGTATTGCTATGGCACCCTTTGAAGCACTTTATGGTAGAAGGTTTCGATCTCCAGTTAGGTGGTTCGAAGTAGGTGAATTTGTTCTTCTTGGTCCTGAGGTAGTCTATGAGGCTACGGAAAAAGATCGATTTATAAGGGATAGGTTGAAAATGGTTCATAGTTGGCAAAAGTCTTATGCCAATAATAGAAAGAGGGATCTTAAATTTGAAGTTGGTGATTGGGTCTACTTAAAGATCTCACCAATGAAAGGGGTGATGAGGTTTGGTAAGAAGGGGAAGTTTAGCCCTCGGTATGTTGGGCCTTATGAGATCTTGAAGCGTGTCGAAAAGGTCGCTTATGGGTTGAAATTGCCCATCGAATTAGCCCCGGTTCACCCGGTGTTCCATACTTCTATGTTAAAGAAATGTATAGGTGATCCGGTGTCCATTCTCCCTCGAGAAGGTTTAGGGGTGAATGAGAATTTTTCTGATGAAGAGGTTCTGATCGAAATCTTCGTCGTCAAGTTAAGAAGTTGAGGAATAAAGAGGTGTCCTCTGTAAAAGTCCTATGGAGAAACCACCTAGTTGAGGGTGCAACATGGGAGGCCGAGGACGATATGAAGTCCCGCTACCCTCATCTTTTCCTCCTACTCCTAGCCAAAGTTGAGGTTAGTAGTATCTCTTAATTTGGTATAAATTGAAAATCATGTGTGTTGATGATTATGACATGATTTCCTTGTATGTGCATATTTTTTGTGAAAATTCATTCTTAAGTTGTATTCTGAGTTTTCATGAATTTTGTTTCTCATGGTTGAAATTGCACCCATAGATGTTGTTTTATGTAGTCTTCACGAGAGTGGTAATGAGCATACTTGATGTTGTCTTGTTAATGAAATGTCTTGCTAATTGCTTAATTTATATGTTGATGCTCATTGAATATGGAGAAGGTAATTCCTCCTATACTTATGTAAAGTAAAGGGTTTTGAGCATAGTGATGTTGCGGATTAAATTCCTATATGACATGATGATATGATGTTTATGATATGACTGGTTGTTGTGCTACTAGTTTGAGTCATTGTCTCCATAGAAAGATGTCCAAGTGACATTCGGTGATGAATGTTCCTAAGGGGGGGATATTGTAACACCCCAAAAATTCTATAACTTAAGTTAGAGACTCACCTTATGAATAATGTCTTAAAATAGTAAAAATGATGATTCTAAACCTAAATTTATGCAATTGGCTTGGTTTGGAAGAGTAAAAGTCTAAACGTCAAGACCCCCGACGTCCGGAAACTAGAGAAGAATGTGTTCTAGTGTGTCCTTAGGTTTTGGGCAGGTTTGGGTGTGTCGTATGATGGTATTATCGTGTAAAAAGGTTTAAATTAGGTAAATATTTATTTATACAGTCAAAACGTTCGAATACGACCCCCCGGGCCCTACCCTAAGGGACCCCGAGGAAGACCCCAACCTTGGCCAAGCAAGCTTGCAAATTGCACATGGTGGGAATAGCTTCGTGTCGCGGACTAGCTCCCCCAAGGAGCAAAAATTTAGTTCACGACACGGTCAAGTCGCACACTCTACTGTCTCAAAATTTAAATCCAAATATCTTCATGGAACAGCTCCGCGTCGCAGACTTGTTCCGCGACCAAAATGCAGAAATCGATTTTTAGTTCATTAAAGAGTCCAACTAAGTGAGGGGCATTTAGGGTAATTTAAGGGACTTGTATATAATGATTTTTAAGTCAATTTACCTCACTTTTATCTCTCAAACACAAAACCCCAAAGATCTAAACCTAAAGTTCCTCCTTCTCTCTGCTCTCTCTCTCTCCTGAAGAACTCTATTGAAGAAGATTGGAGCTTCAAGATGAAAACCAACTCTCCAAGGTTTCAACTCGGATTTTTGTGGTTAATTCATCAATAAGGTATGGTTGCTTATCACTCTTGGGATTCCTTTCCCCAAGAGGCCCCTTCAAGATGAATTTCAAAATCTCCAATTTCTAGGTTTCAATCCAAAAACGTGGGTCTTCTTTCTAAAGTGAAATTGATGTGATAAACTAACTTTGATTGATGTTATATGAATAATTATGGATGAATTTATGTTTTATTGGTGGTTTCTTGAAGAATTCCCTATGAGACCCAAGTTTCTCGTTCTTTTCCTAATTTTAACCCTAGTTTGTGTTGGATATTGATTGAAGGGTATGAATTGAATGTGATGTTATGTAATTCATGTTTGTATGATGATTCGACTCTCGGTTATGTATAATTTCTATGAAATTAGGGTTGAGTCTTTGAATGAAGCCTTTAAGGCTATGAAGGGAATATGTCAATTGCTTATATTGATATTGATCTACTTCATGAATTACCAAGTATTATGTATTGGTTTTGAATTAATTGGAAATTGAAGTATGGATGTCCCAAGAGGGGAAAGAATGTATGAAGGCTGGTTCTTCTTTAAACTCAAATACGAAAGGTGAATTACTTAGATTGTAATGATGCTATACCTCATGTGTTGTTGTGGTGTTGATGACTTAGTTTCTTCATCCTTAACCATCTACACTTGAATTAGCTATGAAGTATGTATGTATGTTATGGTATGATTGCTATATGATTGAAAGGTAGTCCTCATGATTATAGTGTAATGTAATGTGAAAGGTTTACTCACTTGCTAAGTATTTCTAAAGTGAAAGGATTGTTACTCACTTATGAACACATATGAGCTATTATGGTAAGATGTCTACATAAGTGTCTAGTAAAGCTAATGTGAACTTATGTGATGACTAAAGATGATTGCAAAAGGGAATTAGATGCTTAGCACCGAAAAGGCATGTAAATGACATGGGGATCTCAAGTTTAGTAAGTTCGGCTCCACACATGGGTTTCCTCACGTTTAGCAAGTCGGAATTTGCCACGGTAAGTGTTGTCTCATGACATGGAAACCCCACGTTTAGTAAGTTAGGGTTTCTAGAAGGAATCTCGTTGACCCTTAACAATGTGCCCACATAGGACTCTAGCTTAGTGGATCCACCTAGATAGCTATGTATGAATGGTTACACCTTAGGCAAGTGTTAACCCTCTCTTTTCGGTGTGGGAGTAGAACACCGGATTCCATGTAGCTCTCATGGTCTATGTCGGTTAATGCAATATTTCCCTAATGTAAAAGTAAATGAAGGTATGAGAAGTGTGAACTCTTACTAGGGCTTTCTTAAGGGTTTCTACATAGTGTAAGGGAGGGTATGGGACTTCTCTTGCACATTGCACTTGTGGGATCCTAAGAGATGGTTGTAGTGGTGTTCTCTTATGATTATGATGATTATGACTTATGTATGTTGAAACTATGTTATGTACGATCATTATGAATATGGTTAGTTATGATGAGATATGATCTTATGAATGTATGCATGAAGTAGGTTGCCTAATGTGATACTTGGCTTTGGATAGGGTTATGGGGTTCTATTCTTTTCATTGCACTAGTATTGCTTGGGTTGTCTACATGTTGGGATGATAGTATGTAGGATTGGACTATGTTGCTTACTTTGTGTGCAAATTGGATTTTTACTTGGTAAAAAACATGTTTTGACTAAATGTCCTTTTATGCATGTTTCAATAGTTTTTATGCATAGTAGCCATACTTAGTACGTGTGTTGTACTAACCCATATTTTCTCCCTTTTCCCCAAACATTTAGGTTCGAGGCATTGAGGATTCAAGCTTACATCTCAAGACACTTGGAGTCGGTTCCCTTAGTTGGTGAGTCCTCAAGTCCAAGGACAAGACCCTATGATCTAGCTTCTATGTTTAGTTTTTTGCTCTTGTTGAAAGTCATTGTTGTACTTTCCTATTTCAAGACTTCTTATTGATGTAAGGGCTAAGTCCCATTTTCGATACTTCTATGTCTAGATGGTACATTGTGACGAAGTTAGATTTTATTTTTCATATATGAAGTGAAGTTGAACTTCCAAAATAAAAGTTTTAAATTTTTCATGATTTTTTTCTATGATACGTGCTATGACAAATGCTAAGGGCTTGTATAAGACCTATTCGAGGTCGAATACGCCGGTAAAGACTAGGGGGTCCTCTCGGGTCGTTACACGTGTAATGAGAAAGGATCGGTGATGGAAACTTATCCAATATTAGGTCCGATGGACAAGGTCAACCAAGGCTCAAACAAATTTTATCCGACCAAGGTTCCTCTAGTTCTCCCCCAAGGGTCAACAAGGATAGGGTGTCTATCCCTAAACCTTATGGAGGTAATACTGGTGGTTCTTATATGGCTAGGCCAAATTGTGCAAAGTTTGGAAGAAAGCATGAGGGTAAGTGCCTAGCTGGCACAGACGGTTGCTATGGTTGTGGAAAGAGTGGTCACAAGATAAGAGATTGTCTGATGCTCATGTCCCAGTGGAGATAAGGCAAGTAAGCACCCCCAAGCGGTTCAAACTCCAATGCCCCAAAGCAAAACTACTTTTATGTGCTCCAATCCCTAGGTGACCAAGAGAGCTCCCCGGATGTGATGATTATGCCTTATTAGATCCCGGTGCTACTTTGTTCTTTGTGAATCCTTATGTGGCCCTGAAGTTCGGTGTGCTCTCCGAAGTGTGATTAGAACCTTTTTGGGTCTCTATCCCAATTAGTGATTATGTGGTGGCTATGAGGATTTATAGAAGATGTCCCATTTTCTTGTCCCATAGAATTACTCTTGTTGATTTGGTAGAGCTTGACATGTTATACTTTGATGTGATTCTTGGTATTGATTGGTTGCAAGCATGTTATGCCTCTATCAAGTAAAGAAATCGGGTGGTTAGATTCCAATTTCTGAATGAGCCTATCTTAAAGGGGAAGGAGGGAAATTCTATGCATAGAGGTCAATTTTTGTCCTACATTAAATCTAGGAAGATTATCTCCAAAAGGTGTATTTACCATCTTGTTACGGTGAGAGATGTGGATTCCAGAACCCCTGCTCTTGAGTTGATCCCGGTAGGTAATCAGTTCCCGGAAGTTTTCCCCGATAATTTTCCCGATATTCCTCCCGAGTGGGAAATTGATTTTGGTATTGAACTTTTACCGGATAAGCAACCTATCTCCATTCCTCCTTATAGAATGGTTGCGGCGGAGTTAAAAGAATTGAAAGAGAAATTAAAGGATTTGCCAGATAAGGGTTTTTTACGACCGAGTATCTCTCCATGGGGTGCTCCGGTGTTGTCCCATCTCTTAGAATGTATATTGATTATCGTCAATTGAATAAAGTGACCATTAAGAACAAATATCCTCTTCTGAGAATTGATGACTTGTTTGACCAATTTCAAGGGGCTAGTTATTTTTCTTAAATTGATCTTCATTCGGGTCATCACCAATTGACGGTGAGAGGGGTTGATATTCCCAAGATGGCTTTTCAAACTCGATATGGTCATTATGAATTCCTAGTAATGTCGTCTGGGTTGACTATTGCTCCGACGGCGTTTATGGATTTGATGTAGAAAGTGTTTAGGCAATACCTAGACATGTTTGTGATTTTGTTTATCGATGATATTTTGATCTATTTAGGGAGTGAGAATGAACATGTGGACCATTTGAGGACTGTGTTACAAGTTCTTAACAACCAACAACATTTTGCAAAGTTCAGCAAATGTGAATTTTAGTTAAGGTACGTAGCTTTCCTTGGTCATATTGTGTCAAGCAATGGTATTGAGGTAGATCCTAAGAAGATGGATGCGGTCAAGAGTTGGCCTAGACCTCTATTTCCTTCTGACATTAGAAGCTTTTTGGGTTTTTTCGGTTACTAAAGAAGGTTTGTTGAGGGATTTTCTCCCATTGCTTCTCTTTTGACTGCTTTGACCCACAAAAAAGCTAAGTTTGTGTGGTAGGAAGATGGTGAGAAAAGTTTCCAAGAGTTGAAAGATAGACTTACTTCTGCTCCAGTGTTGACCTTACCGGAAGGTTGGATGGTTTTGTGGTGTATTGTGATGCCTCTAGAGTGGTGTTGGGATGTGTGGTCATGCAAAACGGTAAGGTAATCACCTATACTTCAAGGCAACTTAAAGTATATGAGAAGAATTATCCTACCCATGACCTTGAATTAGCAGCTTATGTGTTTGCCTTGAAAATATGGAGACATTATTTTTATGGGGTCCACGTGGATGTTTTTACCGATCACAAGAGTTTTCAATATGTTTTTAAGTTAAAAGAACTTGACTCTTCGTCAACGAAGGTGGTTAGAATTATTGAAGGATTACGATATGAGTGTCCTTTATCACCATGGCAAAGCTAACGTGGTAGTGGATGCTTTTAGTAGATTATCGATGGGTAGTGTGGCTTATGTAGAGGATGAAAAGAAAAAAAATGGTTTGTGATTTGCATAGGTTGGCTCGGCTAGGGTTTCAACTACTAGATTTCACCAAGGGTGGTCTCATGGTCCATAATTGTTCCTAATATTCCTTTGTGATGGATGTGAAGTCCAAGCAAGATCTTTATCCTATATTGGATGAATTGAAAGAGTTGGTACTTAAGAAGTCCGTTGAGGCTTTCTCCCAAGGGGGATATTGGGTGCTTAGGTACAAGGTCAATTATGTGTTCTGGAGTTGATGGTTTGAGGAAAATTTTTTTTCAAGAAGCTCATAGTTCTCATTATTCTATTCATCCGGGAGCCACGAAGATGTACTATGATCTACGGGAAGTCTATTGGTGGAATGGTATGAAGAAAGATATTGCGTGATTTTAAGCCAAATTTCCTAATTGTCAACAAGTTAAGGTAGAGCATAAAAGGCCGGGAGGCTTATCAAAATATATAAGTATTCATACTTGGAAGTGGGAAGATGTGAATATGAACTTTATTGTCGGTTTGCCCCGCACCAGCAGGCAATATGATTCTATTTGGGTCATTATAGATTGTATGACAAAATCAGCCCACTTTATTCCCGTCAAGGTTTCTTTTTCGGCGGAAGATTATGTTAAGTTGTATATAACGGAAATAGTGAAATTGCATGGAGTTCCTCTATCTGTTATTTCTGATCAGGGTACTCAATTTACTTCTCACTTTTGGAAGTCATTCCACAAGGGGCTTGGTACTAGGTTAACCTTAGCACGTCTTTTCATCCCCAAACCGATGGGCAAGTGGAGCGTACTATCCAAACACTGGAAGATATGTTGAGGGCATGTGTCATAGACTTCAAGGGTAATTGGGATGCCTACTTGCCATTAATAGAGTTTGCCTACATTATTATCTATCACTCAAGTATCAGTATTGATCCTTTTTAAGCCTTGTATGGTAGGAGATGTAGATCTCTGGTTGGTTGGTTTGAGGTGGGTGAAGTTGCTATGATAGGTCCCGAGTTAGTTTATGAATTCATTGAGAAAGTTTGGCTTATTAGATAGAGGCTGAAGATGGCTCAAAGTACACAAAAGTTTTATGCTGATGTGAGAAGAAGAGATCTAGAATTTGAAGTTAATGATTGGGTCTATTTGAAAATCTCACCCATGAAGGGTATGATGAGATTTGGCAAGAAAGGGAAACTTAGTCCCTGGTACATAGGCCCGTATCAATTTTCGAAACGTATTGGGAAGGTTGCCTATGAGTTGGATTTGCCAAATGAGTTGGCCCCGGTTCATCCAATATTTCATGTTTTTATGCTTAAGAAGTGTATTGGAGATCCGGCATCAATTATTCCACTAGATTGGTTGGGAGTTGACGAAAGTCTTTCATATGAAGAGGTTCCGGTAGAGATCCTAGAACGGCAGGTCAAGAGATTGAGAAACAAAGAAATAGCTTCCATGAAGGTTTTATTGAGAAATCATTTAGTTGAGGGTGCTACTTGCGAGGCCGAGGCCGATATGAAGTCCCAATATCATCATCTCTTTCTTTTAATCCTATTCAAGTTTGAGGTAAGTAGTTCCTCTTGCGTTTACGTGTTTTGGGAGTCATGTGTGTTATATGTGTTGTTCCATTATTTCCTTATTTTATGCATGTTATTGAGAAGTTCATATTTAGTAAGAAAATGAGTTTATATGATTGATTTTCCTCATGTTGTTGTGCATTGAGTATGAGTTGCCTATTGACTTCATGAGATGAATTATTGAACATGCTTTATATGCTTTTGAGAGTAAATGCATATTGGCTCCATGATATTGTGTTGAGCATGCTTTTAGTTAGAGAAGGTAGTTCCTCCTATGAATATGACAAATGTTGACTTTCATGCATAATGGGTTGTTAGATGTAGTTCCTACTTCCTTGTATTGCATTGATTATGTTTGAGATGGAGTTGAAGTTTCCTCCTTTAAATTGTGCATTATTTTGATGTTTCATGCATAATGGGCTTCTAGTCTTGAGTGTTTACTTCCGTAAGGATCTAGATCGTCATTAGAAGATGAATGTTCCCAAGGGGGAGATACTATAACACTCCGGAAACTAGTAGGCTAAACTAGAGTTTAGCATGAGGGTAAGAGTCATAAATGTAACTCCCTGTACTTAAAAATAAAGGAGTTTCGTGTTAGAACATCAAGGTACGACCCCTAAGGACCAACTATGGGTCCTTGAGGAAAACCCTAGAAAAATGCCTGGGCAGTGACCAACGAAGGGGGATCTACACCCCGTTGGTCCACCCATGTCCCGTAGGTGAGGTGTTGTCGGTCATATTCCAGAAAGAGGCCACAGACACCCACCCACGGTTCACCAGCACGCCATGTGGGTCCATCCACGGACCGAGGTAGACTGTTTTGAGGAATTAGTTAGGGGCACTTTGGGTTTTCCGATATTAATAAATATTAAGTGACGTTGTTTTGTTCAAATTTAGACTAACTATATATTGATTTTAGAACCCTAAATTTCGTCATCCTCCTCATTATTCCTAAATCCCAAAACAAAACCAAATTTTCCCCAAATATTCTTTCCATAAAACTTCAAGGAAGAAGAAAAACAAAGTCGGAGCTAGGGTTCATGGAGCAAGGTTCTACTCAAATTAATTGGATTTCATTTCTAAGGTATCGAAGCTCTTCATCCGTGGATAGAATCATCCATGGAGCCCCTTCAAAACCACAATTTCAAAGATAGAAATTCCCTAAAATCTAGGGTTTGACTCCAGGTCATGGATTCCTTTAAAAAATGATTCTAATGATCAAATTAATTTATATTATGATTCCATTGATGATTTATTATGTTTGCTATGTTGAAGTCCCCAAGAATCCATGAAATCCCCATATTCCCAATTTATGACCTTGTGATGTGGGTTATTTGATTAACGAAGGATAATATGAGATTATACTTTGTAACATTTTGGAAATTTGTAGACTAAACTACAGTCTAACATAAAACTAGTAGGCTAAGCTAGAGCTTGACGTTAGGGTAAGAGCTTTGAAAGTACCTCCGCATACCTTAAAATTCATGTTTTTATGTTAGAACGTCAAGGGCTAAACCCCAAGAACCAACCATGGGTCCTTGAGGAAAAGACCCAAAAAGTGACCTGGGCAGTGACCCACGAGGGTAACCGATACCCCGTAGATCCACCCATACCCCGTAGGTAGGGTCGTGGTTCAAGCACCTTAAAAACAGGCCACAGACCTGTAACGAGTCGAAAAATGATAGGTTGAACTAGGGCCTAAACGTTTGGGTTAATGTTACTTCAGGTTGTTGCCTATGCTGTTTTAGAACCTAGATGGACCAAGGTAGAAGCCTAGGGTGCAAGCAAGGGGCCTAGTCTAGCAAGATAGGGTGAAGGAAGCCTTGTTCCTTGAAGGGTTGTTTGATCGCCCAAAGGGTTGGGTGAGTCGTCCTTGTTCCCTTGTGATCACCTAGTGGCTTCCCCATTTGGCCAAGATGCTAGACCCAAGGCCGAGCTAAGTGCAAGCTTGCCAACCAGCTTGGCGTGCCTCCCACTGATCCCTCTTGCTTGCCTAGTGGACTGCCCAATTTGGGAGCTCACTTGAAAATTGGGCGAGCCAAGGGTGCACTTGGCGAGTCGCCTAGTGCCCTTGGCAAGCCAAGAGGGAAAACTGGGCGAGGTAAGTCGTGAAGGAGTTGAATTTTTAAAGTTGGCACTTTAAAGGTCTCTGAGCCCTCTTTCCAATGCCACCGAGTTTGTCCAATTCCGATCTCGGAGTGAAAAGTCATACCCGAAATAGTGAAGCACTGTCAGGCTAGAGAAATGGACGAGCCAAGGGGTGCAAAGCGCGAGCTTAGACGGGTTTGGTGCAAACTTTTAAGTTTAAACTTTGTGGGTCATTAGTTCCTTTCTAAAGTTAAGTCCTTATTATTCTTTTCCTTTCCTAACAACTATAAGACATTTTTATGACCAAAATCCTTTCATTTAAGTCACTCCAAATAGAATAAAAAAGAAACCCACCTCTTCTCAAATATTTCTCTCACTAGAAATCATCCATTAGAGAAGAAGAAGAAGGGAGCCATTGAAGATAGGGTTTGGTGATTTTAAGGTTGTTCTTCCTCAAATTGCTTGGGGATTCTTAGTAGAGGTATGGTGATCCTTCATCTAGGGTTAGATTTCACCCTAGAGTCAATTTCAAAGAAGTTTTTAATGTTTTCAAGGTTCATGAAAAACCAAGGGTTTTACTCAATCTCATGGGTTCCTTCTTCAAAAGATTTCAAATGGTTTCTAATGTCATAAAATGTTTGTATTGATGTTTAATTGATGATTTATGATGAAAATATTATATCCATGATTTCTCTAAATTCCTAAATTGTGCCTTGTGAAGTGGGTTATTGATTATGAATGAATGTTGATCGATTTATGCCTAGATTGATTTAGATTATTGATTTGTATCATCATCTATGTCTAACTATAATGAATTGTTGATGAATTGAGGATTGGTGATTATGGTCTTCAAAGGGCAAGTTTGACATAATTATTTGTTGTAATAGAATGATGCTTAAATTGTTGGTCCACTTGAAAGGTGGAGGTGTTTACTTACTCTGAATATTGTGATCATGGCCTTGAAGGCATATTGTGAGGAATTGAAGTATTATCATAATATTGTAATGTGAATGTATAATGTGAAGGATATACATGTGATTTCAATGATAGAATGATGATCTTGTATAGAATGCGAATGTGTTGTGATTGGAAACCTATTCTCACTTAACACTCATGAATGATGATGATGGAATGTAAACGGTTCTATAATGTAATGTTGAATATCTTGAATTGGTAGGCTAAGGCATCATTTTCTTGTATTGAGGAATGTGATCATGAATGAAGTATCTTAACTTGGTAGGCTTAGGCATCATTTTCTTGTATAATGAATGTGTGTTGACTTGATGAATATGAATCGATAGGCTATGACATTTCTTTCATATATGAGTAATGAACGTATCTTGACTTGATGAATATGAATCGATAAGACAATGTCATTCATTTTATAAATGAATGAGCTATGAAGCTTGTATAAGACCCCTTCGGGATCGAGTACGCCATGTTACGACTAGGGGGTGCTCTCGGGGCGTGACAAACATGGTATCAGAGCACAAGATTTTGGAATTGTCTTAGGATGTCTCAAACCACATCTAGTAGAGTCTTGTTCATAAGGTGAAGCACACGACATTATGAATAGGAGGCAATTGGGTGATAAGAAAGTTTCACTTCTTCATTCTTCAAGTCGTGCCATAGAATGTAACTCTATAACGTCTTTTCCTTATTCCTTATGTGATAGTCTTTAGAGTGTGACCACTTGAAAGGAGTATATTAGATTGATTGAGGGAGAGAAAAGGCTGGTTTTGATGCCAACTATGGCTATGTGACTTGATAGATGTGAGATGGAAGATTGTGATGCGGACTTTAGTGTGAATGGGTTGTTTTATGGTTATGTGTGATTTTGGTAGAAGATTATGATGAGTTTTGAGGTATGTTGAAAGAATTGAATCTTAAAAGAGTTGGTATAGGCTTACTCCCAAGTGGGGGATAATGTTCCTAGATTGTAAGGTCTTTGAGTGTCCTTGATCTTCATGAGTTAGGCTTAATTGATGTTCTCACCTTAAGAGGTGTAGTGAGTTTGAGGAGTTTAGACCCGGTGGGGTAGACTCATATGAGACCTTGAGTGATGTGGTAAGGTTGGTTGAGAGCAAGAGTTGCTTAATGAGGACCTTCCTAGTTTAAAAGTACTGGTATGTTGATGGTTTCCTATAAGTTGTGTATATCTTGATTAAGGCTCCCTTGTGGTGTTCATGTTGACCTTTGTTGGGTTTACTCCTAAGTGGGCGATAGTATGAGGAGTAGTAAGGTTGTTGAGAGTTCCGATATCCTTACCTCTTCCTTTACGTTCCTATTCAAGCCTATGACGAAGTGTTCCATTTTGGCTTGTTTCATATTTTTTGAGTCATGTGTGACATTGTGTTTTCATGTTCTCCTTATTTTATGCATGTCCTAGTTGGATTCTTGATTAGTTGAGAAAATGAGTTTTCATGATTTATTGCATGTTGATATGCATTTAGTTTGCCCGGTGTTTACGGCTAGAGGAAGAAAGGATAACAAAGTTCCTCCTAATGGTTCCGGTATATGTTATGCTTCATTATATTTCGGTATTACTTGTCTTTTGTGACTTTATATGATAGATCTCGATGTTGTCCTTAGTGTGAATGGGTTTCATAGTTCTGTTATGATATTGAGGGTAGAACTCTACTTGACCAATTTGAGTTTAGTAAGGTTGTAAAGTTTGGTGAAAGAGGGTGTTTGATTAATTTCTTTATGTGTCGAGTGTATAGACTCCCCTAAAAAAAGATAGAAGTGTAATTCACCATGGTCTAGAATCACCTTGTGTGATGGATGTGAAGAACTTATTGATGACTTGCCTCGACCTTAGAGTTGAAAGAAATGGTGCTTAGAAAAGTATGTATCATTTTACTTCCATGAGGAAGATGATGGTCTTGAGGGTAAAGTCATTGAGTGCCTTTGATGTCCATGATTTAGATTGGCTTGGAATACTCACCATGAGAAGTGCATTGAGTTTGGGAAGTTTAGTCCCGGCTGTGTAGGCTTATATGAAATCTTGAGTGAAGTTAGTAAGGTTGGGTTGCATTATTGTTAGACATATTTTGTTTTTAAACCCAACTTGTCCATTATGAGTTTGTGATGGGTTGGAGGATTTGATGAATAATGGTATATAAGTGGTGCTTAGAGAGTGTTGAGGTGGTGTTTTAGTAAGGGTTTTAGTTGAAGGTGCTTATTTGGGAGGCCAAGGGCGAAAGAGATGTCCCAATACCCTTATGTTCCCTTTTATTCCTCCTCTACCACAAGATGATATGTCCTCCTTGACTCATTTCATGATTTTGGAGTCTTGGATGGTGTGTCCTATGATTACCTTTTCCCTTAGAGTTAGTCTTGTTAACCTTAGTAGGGTTTGGATGCATGATCATTAGACCTCTAATATTCTTAGAACCCAGTAAGGTCATAATTCGTCTTGGTAAAGCTTTAGGTTTGTTTGAAAGGAATAGTATTTGAGGTCTTAGTAATCGGCTTACTCCCAAGGGCGAGATCATATGCTTAAATTTATCCTCATGTTGTTGTGCATCTTATTATGATGATGTCACATTTGACTGCATGAGATGAGGTTATTAACATGCTTTGTTAAGTTTTTGATGAAATGGCACATTGGCTCCATAATGTTGTGTTGAGCTTGCTTATAGTTGGAAAAGGTAATTCTTCCTATGACTATCTAATTAATGATGTTTGGAAGTGTTTGTTAAGGCTCACTTTCAAGGAGGAGATGATGTGCCTAGTTAATATTGTGTTATGTGCTTATGCATTGTCATGACTTATTTATATGATGCATATACATGTAAACTTGTGTTTTGAAAGAAAATGAGTTTATGTCCATTCTTTCCCTCATGTTGTAGTTCTTTGAGTAAGAGTAGCTTATGGTACTTCGTGAGAAGGTTATATGAGCATGTTTTAAGTAGGAGTTGAGAATTCCTCCTTAAATGAAATGTTTTTTTTTACAAGTGATTGAATATGAGCCCCATGAGAGTATGTTGAGCATGTTATGACTACTAGAAGGTAGTTCCTCCTATGAACATGAGATATGTTGAGTTTCATGCATATTGGGTGAGTAGGTGTAGTTCGTACTCCCTTGTGTTGCATTGACCATGTCATGAGACGGAGTTGAAGTTTCCTCCTTTTGAATTGTGCATAATGTGATTAGTGCATTTTATGTTTTGCACATTTTGATGTATCATGCATGATAGGCTGCTAGTCTTCAGTATTTAATTCCTTAAAGTGTTTAAAGTGTCATTCGAGGACGAATGTTTCTAAGCGGGGGGTAATGTAACAACTCGGAAATTTGTAAGTTGAACTATTGAGCTCTAGAGCCTTTCGAAAGAGTTTTGGAGTGATGTATGAGAGTTAAAATCACAAGAAATGGTTCCCGTACTTAGAATGAGGGTTATAGGGGTTAAACGTCTGGGTACGACCCCCCAAGGACCACCCAAGGGGTCCTTGAGGGGACCCTAAAGCCTAACCCCCAAACATGCCTAGAAACCAAAATAGGTCACATAGTAGTGACCTACGGATGGCCATTCACGCCCAGTAGATGAACCCAAACCCCGTGGATTGGGGTCGCTGGTCAAGGCCTGCAACAGGCTCTAAAAAGGAACTGTAGTCCCCAACCACGGCCAGTAGACCCACCCGCGGTCTGGGGGTGGTGGTCTCGTGGAGGGGCTGTTTTAACAGCCTTTCAGTTTAAGTTAAGGGTTAAGGGAGGTCAGTTAATTAATCACCTATATAAGCTAATAGACCCCTAATACTAAGTCATTAACTTATTCATCTTACGACCCCAAAGAACCTAAGCTGCCCAAAAAGGGCATGACCTACGGATTGGACCTACTGGCCGTGGATCCATCCACGCCTCGTGGTCTTGCTCCACAGGTCAAGGTCCAATATTACAATCCCCAGTCTCCATCCATGACTGGACAGCACGACCCGTAGGTCCACTCATGATACTGTCCAAAATCTCGGCAAAGGTAAGTGGGTTTCCAATTAATTCATTCAATTAAGTTTTCATTAAGGGTCATTTTATATGGGCTTATTACACCTATATAAACTATTTTAAGTCATTAAAACACTTTTGTATAAATCATAACCCAAGACCCCAAATCAAATCCCAACTTCCTTTCCTTCCCAAAATCTTCTCTCTAGACTCCATTGAAGAACAAAGGAAGGGATAAAGCTAGTGATAACAGCAAGGTTAAGGGAGATCACAAATAGAGAATTGAATATTAGAATGCGGAAGCACAAAGAAAAGAAACAAAAAAACTAACTAAAGATATGGGAAATTCGAAGGAAAGATCCACGAATTTCCAAGGATTAGATGTTCTAAGGCCTTGAAAAGATCCAAGTAACAACGTATAGATTTATGGAAGAAATCTAGCGCCTTTACTTGAGAAAACGAATCAAAACGATAGATTCGGATCTTGACCGCTTTATGAGTAACTAAAGACAATAATTAGTATGTAGAAACTAATCACCTTCTAAAGAATACCAAAAAGAAACCAAAGATATCAATAGAAGAAATTACTTTATACCTTAAACTATGAAACTAGTAAAGGTTTAAAGATAAATTCTCAAAGAACAAGTCACAAAGGTTCAAAGAACTCTCTCAAATATTATTAATATCAATCTAAATTGTCTTTAATGAATAAAAAGGACTCCTATATATAGGAGAAGGGGGGAAAAACGTCCAAGACCCCTTATGCCAAACCCTAAAACGACAATTACATGGAATCCTACTCTAGAAAGGAAATAAAGCAACCTAACTAGGAACAAATTTGGTACTTCTAGGAAAGCATTAAATGGTACTTAGGAGACCATAAATAGACTAAGGAAAATATTAATAACCTATATATAAATAAACAAATAAGGTAAATCCCAACTAGGAAAAGAATCTTGACAATCTTGGAAAGTTTGACTAGTCTTCTCTCAAAACTTGGGCAGAAAGCAACTCTTGTTGTGGCTGATTCTTGGACTTTTCTTGACCTTATTTGCACGAAATTGGACCTTAAAATTCCTCATCTTGGGCTTGAATTTGGGCCACCAAATAATTGTAGCATTTGGACAATTCCTCTCCCTTGGGCTTGAGCTCTTCTTCCCCAATAAGAAACCTTTGGATCAGCGATTGAAGCCCATTGAGCTTATCATTGAACTCCTTGGTTTGAGATCTTGTTATGGGCCTCCTTGGAGTTTCTAAAGCTTCATACTTGTCCTTCAATGGAGTAGAGCTTCCTTGGATGCTATCATTCCCCTCTTCTTGAAGAGAATTCGTCCTCGAATTCAAATCTGCATCAAAATGGGAAAGATCAGAAACATTAAAAGTAGCACTAACTTGGAACTCACCAGGAAGATCAAGTTTATAAGCATTGTCTCCAATCCTTTCAAGGACTTTGTATGGCCCACTTCCTCTAGGATCTAGTTTGGACTTTCTTTTGGAAGGAAATCTTTCTATTCTCATATGCACCCAAACCAAGTCACCAGGTTTAAAAACAACATATTTTCTGCCCTTATTCCTTCGCAATGCAACTTCCTTATTCTTCTTTTCAATTGCAAGCCTTGTTTGTTCATGGATTTTCTTCATCAGATCAGCCTTCTTCTTACCATCAAGATTAGCAAAATCATTAGTAGGCAAAGGCAATAAATCAAGGGGGGTAAGGGGGTTGAATCCATATACAACTTTAAAAGGAGTCTTACCAGTAGAAGAATGGAAGGTCCTATTATAAGCAAATTCTACAATAGGTAAGTAATCTTCCCAAGAAGTCAACTTTCCTTTCAAAACAGCCCTCAACATGTTACCTAAGGTTCTATTAACCACTTCCGTTTGCCCGTCCGTTTGTGGGTGACAAGATGTAGAAAATAGCATTTTAGTTCCTAACTTTCCCCAAAGAATTCTCCAAAAGTGACTTAAGAACTTGGCATCCCTATCACTAACAATAGTTCTAGGTATTCCATGCAATTTAACCACTTCCTTTACAAACAAGTCAGCCACATGAGATGCATCATTAGTCTTTTTACATGGGATAAAACGAGCCATTTTAGAAAATCTATCTACTACCACAAATATACTATCCTTACCATACTTAGTCTTTGGCAGCCCCAATATGAAATCCATAGAAATATCAATCCAAGGGGAATTAGAAACAGGTAAAGGAGTATAAAGACCATGCGGCAATGTTCTAGACTTAGCCTGTTTACATTCAAGACAATAAGAACACACTTTTTCAACATCCTTTCTCATGCTAGGCCAATAAAAATGTTCAGAAAGTATTTCAAGTGTTTTGGGTACACCAAAATGTCCCATTAGCCCTCCACAATGTGCTTCCCTAACAAATAGTTCACGCAATGAGCAGTTAGGAACACATAATTTATTTTCCTTAAATAGAAATTCATCTTGAAGATTAAATTTCTCAAAAGGACCTAACTTACATTCAGCAAAAATCTCACCAAAATCAGAATCATTAGCATAGAGGAACTTGATTTGGTCAAAACCCAACAACTTTGAAGTAAGAGTAGAGATCAAAACATACCTTCTTGAGAGTGCATCAGCAACCACATTCTCCTTTCCTTGTTTGTAAGCAATTACATAAGGAAAAGTTTCAATAAACTCTACCCATTTAGCATGCCTACGACTAAGTTTACCTTGACTCTTCAAGTATTTTAATGACTCATGATCAGTCTTGACCACAAATTCTCGAGGCCACAAGTAGTGCTGCCATGTAGCTAACGCCCTTACCAAGGCATAAAGCTCCTTATCATAAGTTGAGTAGTTCAATGTTGCTCCACTTAGCTTTTCACTAAAGTAGGCAATTGGCTTGGAGTCTTGCATCAAAACTGCACATATGCCCTTACCAGAGGCATCACACTCAATTTCAAAAGACTTAGAAAAATCAGGCAATTGCAAAAGAGGAACAGAACACAATTTATCCTTCAGCAAGTTAAATGCATCATCTTGTTCCTTTCCCCATGTAAAAACCTTATCTTTTTTAATAACTTCAGTTAAAGGAGCAGCAATGGTGCTAAAGTCTCGCACAAACCTCCTATAAAAACTAGCAAGTCCATGAAAACTCCTAACTTCAGTTACACTATTAGGTTTAGGCCATTCTTTTATTGCCTTGATTTTCTCATCATCTACTTCAACTCCCTTAGAACTGACTACAAAACCTAAGAAAACCACACGATCCACACAGAAAGTACACTTTTTGAGATTAGCAAATAAGCGTTGATTTCTAAGAACTTCAAAAACTTGTTTTAAGTGCTCTAGGTGTTCATCCAGATTTTGAGAAAAGATCAAGATGTCATCAAAATACACCACAACAAATTTTCCATGGAAATCTTTAAAAACATGATTCATTAGTCTCATAAAAGTACTTGGTGCATTAGTCAAGCCAAAGGGCATAACTAACCACTCATAAAGTCCATATTTGGTCTTAAAAGCAGTTTTCCATTCATCTCCAGGATTCATACGAATCTGATGGTAACCACTCTTTAGATCAATTTTAGAAAAGATTTTGGAACCATACAGTTGGTCCAACATGTCATCAAGACGAGGGATAGGATGGCGATACTTTACCGTTATCTTGTTGATAGCTCGACAATCTACACACATCCTCCATGTTCCATCCTTTTTGGGGACCAATAGAACTGGAACAGAGCATGGGCTCATACTCTCTCGAATAAATCCCTTTTCAAGCAATTCTTCAACTTGCCTTTGTAATTCTTTGGTCTCTTCAGGATTGCTCCTATAGGCAGGCCTATTAGGAAGTTGAGACCCAGGCACAAAGTCTATTTGGTGCTCAATCCCTCTCAAAGGTGGCAATCCCTTTGGAGTGTCATCAGGAAAAACATCTTCAAAATTCTGCAAAAGAGAAGAAACACTATTTGGCAAAGAAGGAGTTAGTTGTTGAAAATTAATCAATACTTCTTTGTAAGTAAGTAGTATTATGGGCAGCCCCTCTCTCCTAGCATTCAAACACTCCTTGGCTTTTATAAAAAGGCTCTCATTTTTCTTTTCCTTAGCCTCTTTCCTCTCACCAAAATATTTTATTTTGTTACTCACACCCTCTTTTACCTCTTTACTTAGATCGCTGCCCTCTCTCTCTTTCTCTCGGCCATCTCTCTTTTTTTCTATCTCTTGGCCTTTTTCTTTTCCCTCAAGCTCACTTTTTACCTCTCCCTTTTGTTTTCCCATTGTTTCCCTCAATCGTTTTTGATCTTCAAACACTTGAGAAGGAGATAATGGTGCAAGAGTATACTTCTTACCATTATGCAGAAGACTATACCTATTCTTTCTCCCATGATGAGTAGTATCCCTATCATACTGCCAAGGTCGGCCAAGTAAAACATGACATGCTTGCATTGGGACTACATCACAAAGAATTTCATCTTCATACCTACCAACATTGAATGAAATCATGCATTGTTTGTTTACTTTTACTTCTCCACAATCATTCAACCATTGGAGCATATATGGGGTAGAGCGCTTCATGCATGCAATTCCTAGTTTATCCACCAAGTATGAACTCACCACATTTGCACAACTTCCCCCATCAATAATCATAGAATAAGTCTTCCCTTTTATCCCACACCTAGTATGAAACAAATTCTCTCTCTGCCCTACATCAACACTACCCAAATTGATAGTCATAATTCTCCTAACCACCCCAATTATACCATCATTAGGCAGTTCCAAATCATCTTCCTCACTTACACCTTCTCCCTCTTCTTCTTCCCCCTCACTTTTTTCACTCTCATATTCTCCATTATCTCTAAGTAGGATGGTTCTTCTACTTGGACATTCATGCATCATATGCCCCCTTCCATGACATTTGTGACATTGAATAGAACTTGAAGGTTTAGAAGATTTAGGATTAAAGGTTTTACCTCCCTCCTCAACTTTACCTTTACCTCTATCATCTTGAGGTTTGGAAGGAGCTTTCCCCTCTTGAGTTGACCATGGCTTCTTCGAGATAGTGTTTGGTCGACTTCTCCATGAGTTATTTTGCCGCTTTTTCTCAATTTGTTTTTCAACTTTTACAGACAAATCAACTAACTCATCTAAAGTTACATATTGTTGTATCTCTACTACATTAGCTATTTCTGTATTTAAACCATTTAAAAATCTAGCTATTGTAGCCTCTTCTTCCTCCATGCAGTTAGCTTGGATCATAGCCATATCCATGCTTTTGAAGTACTCATCCACTGACATGGAGCCTTGCTTCAAATGTTGAAGGCGAGACTGTAGATCTCTTTGGAAGTATGATGGAATAAATCGCTTCCTCATTACCCTCTTCATCTCTGCCCACGTAGAAATAGGTGGTAGCTCCTCTTGCAATCTGTCTCTAGCAAGCTTTTTCCACCAAGAAGCAGCATAATCAGAAAACTCAACAACAGCAAGTTTAACTTTCTTACCCTCAGAGTAGTTATGACAATCAAAGATGGCTTCAACTCGTCTCTCCCAATCAAGGTACAAGTCTGGATCCCTTGTCCCCTTGAAAGATGGCATCTTCATCTTTATACTATTTATATTATCATCTTCTACTCTACCTCTTTGTCCCCTCCTATCTCTTCTTTCTAGATTAAATTCAACATCAAAATCATCATTATCATATTCAGGATTTACAAAAGGGATATGGGGTACATTCCTTCTAACTTGGGGTCTAACATTATTTGGGGGTACAACATTATTCTTCCTCCTAATTGCAGCTATGGTGTCGTTCTGCTCGATAATCATATCCCTCATCTCTTGAAATTGAAGGGTCCATCTCTCAAATTGTTGGTGCATAGCTTGAAGGGTGAAGTCGTTCCTTCCTTTGACCTCGGCTTCTAAACGAGCCTTTTCCTCATCACCACCTGAAATAGACATCTAGAAAAAAAAGAATAAATGATCAAGTATCACACTTTTAATATGGCTTTTACCCTCTTTTAAACTCACCCACACTTGCCTTTTTCCACTAAAAATAACCTTTGAGCGAGAATACTTTGTAGATTTATAATTAAACCAAAACGTGTATCAAGTTCGTGGTAATAAAGTATGGAAGAAGGGGTACAAAAAGAAAGTAAAGAACTATTCCTAGAACAAGTAGGATTTAGTTGAAACAAAACACGAATAAAAAGGAACTTATTTTAGAATTATAAGAACAAGAAAGAAAAAAAAAATTCCTCTAATTCTTAAAGATCTAGAATTCCCTCTTCTTGATACCTTCTTGCTTGGAAATAAATTAATGCAAAACTTGGAGAGCAAGTAAAATTATTATTATTTTTTTTTTTTTTTTTTTTTTTTTGCTCTAATATAAGAAGAAATCCCAAGATTTATCAAGAATGGAATCTTGATAAAACCGCTCTGATACCACTTGATAACAGCAAGGTTAAGGGAGATCACAAATAGAGAATTGAATATTAGAATGCGGAAGCACAAAGAAAAGAAACAAAAAAACTAACTAAAGATATGGGAAATTCGAAGGAAAGATCCACGAATTTCCAAGGATTAGATGTTCTAAGGCCTTGAAAAGATCCAAGTAACAACGTATAGATTTATGGAAGAAATCTAGCGCCTTTACTTGAGAAAACGAATCAAAACGATAGATTCGGATCTTGACCGCTTTATGAGTAACTAAAGACAATAATTAGTATGTAGAAACTAATCACCTTCTAAAGAATACCAAAAAGAAACCAAAGATATCAATAGAAGAAATTACTTTATACCTTAAACTATGAAACTAGTAAAGGTTTAAAGATAAATTCTCAAAGAACAAGTCACAAAGGTTCAAAGAACTCTCTCAAATATTATTAATATCAATCTAAATTGTCTTTAATGAATTAAAAGGACTCCTATATATAGGAGAAGGGGGGAAAAACGTCCAAGACCCCTTATGCCAAACCCTAAAACGACAATTACATGGAATCCTACTCTAGAAAGGAAATAAAGCAACCTAACTAGGAACAAATTTGGTACTTCTAGGAAAGCATTAAATGGTACTTAGGAGACCATAAATAGACTAAGGAAAATATTAATAACCTATATATAAATAAACAAATAAGGTAAATCCCAACTAGGAAAAGAATCTTGACAATCTTGGAAAGTTTGACTAGTCTTCTCTCAAAACTTGGGCAGAAAGCAACTCTTGTTGTGGCTGATTCTTGGACTTTTCTTGACCTTATTTGCACGAAATTGGACCTTAAAATTCCTCATCTTGGGCTTGAATTTGGGCCACCAAATAATTGTAGCATTTGGACAATTCCTCTCCCTTGGGCTTGAGCTCTTCTTCCCCAATAAGAAACCTTTGGATCAGCGATTGAAGCCCATTGAGCTTATCATTGAACTCCTTGGTTTGAGATCTTGTTATGGGCCTCCTTGGAGTTTCTAAAGCTTCATACTTGTCCTTCAATGGAGTAGAGCTTCCTTGGATGCTATCAGCTAGGGCTTCAAGAAGATAGATTTTTCATATGAATTTTATGGGATTCTAAGTCTAAGGTATGGATGCTTTTTATTCATGGTTAGCTATCACAAAGAAGTCCGTTCAACTATGTTTTCAAATTCACCAAATCTAGGATTTTCAAATCTAGTCATGGGTCTTCTTCTAAACCGAATTCAAATGTTAAATTAAGGTTTATTATGATTAATTATGATTATTTATGATTTGATTAATGGAGTATTGATGGATTTTGATGAAAATCTTCGTTGGACCCATTCTTTCCCCTTTTTCGTAAATTGTGAACTAGGGTATGACTTGATTGATCATATAAGCTTTTCAATTGGTTATATTTATGTTTATTAAGTTTTTGAATCATGAAATATACCTATATAACTGGGTAATTCTAGTAATTTAGGGTTGATCTTGATTCTTAGCCTTGGAAGGTGGAGGTTTTTAACTATGATGTAGTTACTTGATGTTAGTATAATTCTACATGTATTCTTGATTAACCTAAGATTCTAGGTTTATGTCATGAAAGAGGAAAATTGAGGGTTTAGATGTGAACCTCTAAGATTGATGAACTTCTTGACGAATTGCCTTACATTAGCTCACCTACACATGAATCAGTTATGATCAAAGCTTGTAGACATGAATTAACTTGATCTAACCCTTAGATGATAAATCATGGTTGAAGTAGTAATGAGTTTCAGTTTACTTGATGCTATATGTTTATAATTGATCAAGAATGAAGCATGTGGTTAGTTTACCTTGAGAGTTAGGTTTACATGATGACCATGTGAGATATTGCTTGAAGTATGAAGATGACTTCTATGACTTTCAGAGTAAAAGCTAAAATGAATGTACTATGAATGTAGAGGCTTTAAGATTGAAGCTATTTTGCATGTTGAATTGTATATGGTTTATTGTGGAAGGACGTTACCCAAATGACCTAAAATATGAGTATATGAACCTATACATTCAGTGAATGAACTATTTTAAAGTATGATTATATACATGTCTATTATGATGAATGTTAGATGTGTTGATTTACATGGTCTATGATCCTTGAATGCAATATATGTGAACTATGCATGATTCTGATATTATGTACATACTTATGAACACTTTGCGAGGGAAGTGTCTATAATGATAAATGCTGTTGTTGTGTCGTTGCAAGGACAATCACACACACACTCCATGTATAAACATGATTATGATGTATATATGGTGTCAATTGAAAGTCTAGTTCTCATATGAACCCTTACACATTATTATGCATGAAATGTAAATGACCATGATGATCTTATTGTGCTGATTGAAAGTCCATTCTCATGAAAACACATGATCTTGGTGTGAAAGGTTTACTCACATACTAATGATGATTCTAAGGTTGAGAGTCAAATTCTCACCTAATTGAATCTATGAGCTATTTTATGAGTTGGGTTGAACGAAGGGTGAAATACCCCTTCAAATATGTAAATCCAGTTCAAGACTTAAACAAGGAATTTTGGGAAATAATGCTTAGCACCGAGTGGATATGGACAATGAGGTAAAGGTCCTCCCGTCAATGTAATAGGCTGGTCATTTATGTAACCTCATTAGATTGAAGCCCCTCCGTCAATGCAATAGGTAGGGTTTCTAGAAGAAATCTCCATATCCCTCTACTACGTGCCCACGTAGGTCTTTAGCTAGTGGATCTATCTTATAGCTATACATGTAATCCTACCTTAGGCAAGTACGACACCTTCTTTCGTTGTGGGGTTACACGACACCGGATTTCATGTAGCTCACATGGTCTATGTCGGTTAATGATAGTATGCCTATATAATACGAATGCGAGCTATGATAAGAACATGGACTCTAATTATGAATCCTCAAGAGGTACTACTTAGTATGAGTGGGGGTATGAAACTTCACCTATACATTGCACAAGTGGACTTTAAGAGGGGTTATGGTTAGGTTCTCTTATGTTATGAACACTTATGAATTATGTATGTATGATATGCATGAATATTAAGGTTGACTTTTCTTGTTACAAGTTATGATCATGAATATCTCCTTACTTATGTATGTTGATTATGGATGAACTAAAAGTAAGGTATGTATGTTATAAAGTTGGTGGTCTAAATGTGATACTTAGCATTTGGTAGGGTTATGGGATCTTCCCTTTGCATTGCACTAGTATGACTTTGGGTTACTCATATGTTGGTATGAACTTATGTTATGCATGATCATGGTATCCTAAAAGTGAGACTTAGTGTAGATAGGATTATGAGATCCTATCTATGCATTGCACAAGTGTAGCTTAGGGTTGCTTATGTGATAGTTCTGTTATGTTGATATGATCTTGGTATGTATATATGCATGTGAACCATGTCTTATGAAGATTGGAGTATGCATTATGTTGTGTTGGAGACTATGCTTGTAATTATGATGATATTCTATATGTTATGATGAATTGTGCATGGTTTGTCTTATGAACTACATTCTCCAACTATTTCAAAGATAATGTTCAAAAGTGGCATGAAGCATAGTTTTAAACAAAATGTCCTTTTTATGCATGTTTTAAGGATTTTCTTGCATGGCTTCCATACTAAATACATTTTGTGCTAACCCATAATTCTACATTTTTCTATAAGTGTAGGCTTTGGAGATATTGGATTCCATCCTCGTGGCTAGTACTCTAGTATATCAAGAAGAAGAAGATTTGTGAGTCCTTATAGTACTAAAAGACTTGACCACATGTCCTTTATATCTTTCTTTTATGTTTTAGATTTATGTAAGGGTCATGTCCTTAAGATTGTATTGAAGAGTTTTAATTCTAATGTTATAGATGGTTTGAGACATACTGTCATAGACAGTCTTATTTTATAAAGACTTTGATTGTAAAGAATGTTTTAAATTTTCCGCATTTTTCCCTATATTCTTATGTCATGATATGCTAAGGGATTGTATGAGACCCCTTTGGGGTCAAGTATGTCGTGTCACGTCTAAGGGGTTCTTTCGGGGCGTGACATTGCCTCTTCCCTTACTTACATTTTGATTTTGGGTACTCGCCTCCACAACCTCATCATATGATGCAGGTACTCGCCTCCTCATCATTTCATAAGGAGCATGGGTACTCGCCTCCAGGTCCATTCATCATAGTAAGAACGTGGGGACTCGCCTCTTGTTCAAGTCTAAGGAGTAGGGGAATCGCCTCACATCCTTTTATATAGAGGTCAAGGGTAATCACTTCTTGGCTCATCATTCATTAAGCATTTTAGTCTAGATTCATTTTGGGTGAGCAATCCTTTTAACCTAGAATCATTCATGTGAGTAAACCTTTCACATTAATACAATCATGATTATCAATTTATTATAGGAAGTTTCTCTTCCACATCATAGCACTTTCAATCAACAATGCATAGTCTAAGCTTTACTCTCAAGCACTACATCTCATGACCATCATATATGCTTTACTCTCAAGTAATTAACATAATATTCATCATATATGTTTCAATTTAGAGAAATTTTATACATAATTCATCAATCCTATAAGGATATATCTAATCCATTGAGTATCCCCTAACATGGCATCAAACCCACTATATCAATTAAACCCTAAAATCATAGCATAGGCATTGGTACATATTATTTCATCCTAAATACATGCAATTCTATCCATTAAATCATAAACAGTCATAATCCACTTAATTGGACCAACATTCATCAAAACCCACAATAATGGAAGAAACCCTAACTAAATGGAGGAATTTCTTCTTCAAATTGTGGAATTCTAGGGGACTCCATGGGAAGAAGGATCTCATGGATGAAAAACCATCACACCTTATTAAAATAGCCCACAAAAGCTTTAAAATTGGAGATTTGATCTCGACATAGCTTCATTGTCGTTCTTCTTCTTCCAACTTCTAGAGAGAGAATATTTGAGAGGAGTTTTAGGAACTCATTTGGGATATAAGAGAATTACTTAATTGGGGGATTTTGGGGGTTAAAATCACTTATATAGGTATCTTACTAAGGAAAAATGACACTACTTCAGGTTAATTAAAACTGGAAAAAACCCTTGAGCCCCTAAAAATAACTGGCAGCCATGACCCACGAGACCTCGATTGACGGGTCATGGATGGACCTATGGCCCTTCTTGCTCACAGTCGTTTCATGTGAAAGACTTTGGCTTCCTGGAGTGAAGCTCTAATCCTAATTTTGCTATGTTGCCTCTTTTCCAATCCGAGGTGTTACATAAATATGATAACAAATGACGCAACCCCCACCACATGGAAGGAAAAATAGAAGCTGTTGGAGATTGTCTTCATCTTTACCTATGAAACATAATTGACCCTTCAACCAGACTATGCCAAAAAGGTATAGAAAGAGTAGTATCAGTACAACCACACGTACTGGTAGGCATTATTTATCAATATGATATCCACCCCATAATACTGGTAGGAAACATTCAATAAGACCGTTCATTTCTCTATCCTCATATCCTTATTCCCTTAGCATTTACGACTGCTTTAAAATAAACTAGTACTCTTGACTCAAACCTCTTACTCACTCCACTCCTGATCATTACTTAAACATTCTACCTTTTAGAGAGGTTCCAGATGTAACCACTACCAACCCGACCAACCACTCATAACATACACTTATTTATTCCACATCACCACACAACCTTTTACCCCATGGTACATGCTTTCAAGGCTTGCTTACCTATCAACACGAATCCCCTTCCTAGATATGACCCAACTACCTATCCTTTGCGACACAACCAGCTCTAACGTAATACATAGTAACACTTGGAACCCTCAGTCTTTGCTTACCATATCTTATTCCGATTTGAGCCTGACCATTGATAGTTCATTCAATAATGAGATATATAAAAAAAATAAGCATACATATACATAATTACAATTCAGTCATCATTTCAGAGCAATGTATAAGTCCACATTCTCAGTAATAAGTAGATATGACAATTCAATGGTTCTCTCTTGGAAGCCACACCCAAACTGTTAGTGTGTCAAAACGTGAGACATGATCCAATATATTTATCTATCAGAACATGACACTCGGTCCAATGTATGTGTCAGAACGTGACACCCGATCTAATAGATGTGACAAAACGTGACACCCGATCAAGTCAACACAACCACAGTCACAATCGCATCCATAAGGAAAAATACTCCTTCTCATGCAATCAAGTAATAGGTTCATGGAAAGTAATTATTTATACTTAGTCTTTTCATATTCATTTGAGTCATGTTCTCTTATCCCATTCATGTACACAAACATGGAACCACCAACATCAAGAATACACAACACCAAAACTAGAGTCGAACATCCTCTAAACCTATTCCACAGAACAAGGATTCATGATTTCAATCTTATTCAACAACTAATAGTATATAAGTAATCATCCCTGTTTTCCGTACACATAGGCCTACACATGAATTCTATTGTTAATTAACAATATAGTACACAGTTAAAACGAATTTAAGACTACTCAATTTAATAAGCCTAGCCTACCTGGGCACCATGCAGTTGCACAAGTTTATGGCTCAAAATCTGGTTTCCAGACCTCGTGGCGGTCGATTTGACCTGAAATCCGCAAGCTATCGACATTCTTACGCTAGAAATCTCTTTCTCCTTCCTTCCCAAGCCTAGAGCAGCCTTTTGAGGGTTTCTAGGTTGATCCTCGCCTCTTTTTGGTGTTTTGGGAAAAAAGAGTAAATAAGACTTCCCGTTATTTAGGTTATGTCCCGTCCATCCCACTATGGCGTGAACGATAGGACATATCTGTAGCGGCATCTAGCCCGCTCTGGCAGGATGATGGGCACAATTTATCTTCGATGTTTTGCCTTTTCTAAATAACAACGGTTCGGGTCGTTACATAATCTCAATTAGTTTAGACCGCTATTTGGGTAAACAAAATGTGTGAAATTAGTGGGGTAAGAAAAAGACCAAAATACCCCTCCTTAATTTGGATTAATTTTCTTAATCGAACAAGCATAACTCAGACAGACATATCTCTCTCATTCGAACTCAAAATTTAGCAATCTCGATGGCATTGGAAATAGGACTGAAAGATCTTGCATTTGATATATTATGGACGACCTAACTCATCTAATATTGAAAGTTATGTTCATTTTAGGTTGACCCAAATCTTACAATTAAAGACTAATTTTCACAAATCTCATTGGCTATTTCAAATTTATTTCATACAAAAAATTTCTCTCTAAAACCGAGGTGTTACAATATTACCCCCTTGGAAACATTTGTCTTCGAATGAGATCACTCTAATTAGAACTAAGGGTGGAAATGTAACACCTTGGAAATTATTACGCTAAACTAGAGCTAAACGTGATCGTTAGAGTCAAGGAAGGAGGGCAAGAGCGAAGGCTAAAGGCTGCCCAATACTTTTCCAAGGCACTGCCCATGACCACAAGGCCCTTCATGACCCGCGGTTGTAAGGAAGTAATCCCCCAAGGCTTCCCCAAATTTCATTTCTCTACACGAGCCACTTCATGGCATGTGAAACCTTAGGCGACTTCTGGGAGTGGTCGTGGTCATGCCTTGGTATATGGAGGTTGAGTGAGGGTGGCCTAGGGACTACCTCAAGGCCCACGAGAGAGACCATGGCTCGTGGAGCCCTCCACGAAGAAGTCTTAGGATTTTGGGGCTTAAGGCATGATTGCCTAGACACTACCCAATGGTCCACGAAGGGGACCACGACTCATGGGACCTCAGATGGTCCCTGGGCAGGTCACTTAAGTTGAAGGTTAAATAAGTCTATTTCGGTTTTAGTCCAATTTAGGTGGAGTCATTTTGGGTATGTTTAGGGTCACTATTCATTTCACGACCCAGGGGTACCCCCTAGATGTAATATGGCATAGAGAACCTTGAAGGACTGCATACAATCCACTTAGTCCTCATAACATAGGAAATATAACAATAAGAGTAAATCATATTCCAAGTCTTAAAAAGTTTTTCATAAAAGAAAGCGGAATTCTAGACCTGTCTCAATATACCCATCTATTACAATCTTTAATAAAATCGGGCCTAGCCCATACAACATGTCCAAAGAAAAAAATACATGAAAGGAACTACAACATATTAAAAGCCGTCCTCGAACCATGAGGACTCACCAACAAGCTAGGAAGATACACAAGTCCAAGATTTATCCACTAGAATGATCACCTCGAAAACCAGATCCTACACTTGGGGAAAATGTAGGAAAAGTAGGTGTTAGTACAAAAATGCACTAAGTATGATAGCCATGCATAAAAACCTTTAAATCATGCTCAAAGAGACATTTCATTATAAATAGTGCTATATGCCAGTTTAAAAATCATCATAGAGATAGTTGAAAAACATAAGTTATAATGCAAAGCTCAGCATAACACAAGAGGAACACTTCATGAATAACCTCAAAGTAGACGTGTGTAAGGCATGAATAAGAAACCATAAATCTCACCCATGGTAAGTAAACAACTTTAGGCCATCATTCATGTCGGACGTCTTTTAAAACTCTTGAACACTATGATGTACTTCTCAAGCACATCTTAGTTCCTCATTTCATTTAACACTTCAAGATACTTCTTTAAGCACATCTTAGTTTATTATTATTTTGAACACTATGAGATGGTTCTTCAAGCACATCTTCTCTCATTATGTTTGAATACTATGAGATGCCTCTTCAAGCATGCCTTAGTTCATTGTATTTGAACACTATGAAATGACTCTTCCTACATGCCTTAGTTTATTATATTTGAACACTATGAAATACTTCTTCAAGCATGTCTTAGTTCATCAGTAGATCTTGTTGTAGTTGGTATATAACCTTCGCCAACATGAGACCATGTGAGCTATCAGATGATCCCTCCCGGTGTTACCCACACCGAAAAAGGTTGATCTACTTTCTTAAGGTAGAATTGGTTTGTTAGCTTAGTTGGATCCACTAGCTAAACATCATATGGGGCACATAGTTATGGAATAGAAAGAGTGCTATTAGAAACACGGACTCCACTTGGTAAGGGTTTCCATCTCAAGAGATATGCTTTGGGAAACCTGGACTCAACTATGTGTGAGCCTCCATCTCATTTCAATATCCACTCGGTGCTAAGCATAAATCCCAAAAGATAGTTATTAAGTGTTTACTTTAGCTCATGTATCATGGAATAATGCCCTTCACAATTAGTATAAGTTAGTTCATTAAAATAACTCTTTATACCATGCATGAGAAACTCTCACCATTCATGTTCTAGTTATGAAGGCTCTTTAGGCTTTAACTCAATTAGATGAGAAAACCTTTCAACACTATTAAACTTCATTATGTGAGGACACTTTCACATTATGTTAAATGTGCATTATGAGAATGGTCTTTCAATCAAGAAACAACAACAACAACAATATCAGAATCCTTGACACTTCACTCTCACAGAATCTATAAAGCATCTATATAAACTTCATAAAACAAGCATAGTCTCATACTTTACATCATTGAGGTTAAAACCTACTTTCAATCAACACATCTAGAATTCAAGCATTAGACATGGATTTAATCATAATTTCATATGAATCTATCACCTCCTGCATCAATTCATACAATTCACTTATCATCAACAAACACTACTAAAAAACTATCAAAGAAGATGGAAAAAAGTGATAGAAAAGCGATGCAATCAATCTCGTCGCTTTTTGGTTCGACGCTTTTCCAAAAGCGACGCACTGCGTTGCTTTTGTTTCTTTTTTAATTTTTTTTTTTGAAGAATGAGACGCCATCCGTTGCGTTTATTATTTTTAATTTTAAAAAAGGGACGAAGTCCGTCGCTTTAATTAATTTTTAATATTTTTAGAATCTTGAAAAGCAACGGACAATGGGACGCCGTCCATCGACTTTTTGGAAATAAAAATTTGAAATATCCAGAACAGCGACTAACTAAAGGACCATGTCTGTCGCTTTTCTGGGTTTTTCAAAAAATAAAATTAAAAAGAGACGGACTAAAGGACCCTGTCCGTCGCTTATTTGGGTTTTTAAAAAAATTAATTCTAGAAAACCGATGGACAAAACCACCATGTCCGTTGCTTTTTCTGCGATTTTTTTTACAGCACAAACAGCCAGTATTGGATGCCTACCTGTAAAAGCAATTCAATTCAATTCAACCCCAATCAAACACAAAACATTATAAAGAAGCTACACAAAATATAAAACAACAAACTTAAAATAAGATTCAAAAAATGTGATCTAAAGACTTATAAAGTCTTTCAAAATTCGTTTCAAAATTACAAAGAATTCATTTCAAAATTAAAAAAAGTTCATAAAGACTATATTTTATCAAGATTTCTAAAGGTCAACCTAATAATTAGTTCATAAATTCTATAAATCAAGATTTCTAAAGTTCACAACGCAAAGTTTAAAATCCTACAATAATTCAAGATTTTTAAAGTTCAGAACTTCAAGTTCTAAAATCCCACAATAATTCAAGATTTCTAAATTTCACAACCTAAAGTCTTAAAATCCTAAAATAATTCAAGATTTCTAAAGTCCACAACCTGAAGTTCTAAACTCTCACATTAATTCAAGTTCACAACTTAAAGTTCTAAAATGCTACAACAATTCAAGTTTTCTAAAATTCATAATTTAAAATATAAAATTCTACAATAATTCAAGATATCTAACGTTTCACAACCTAAAGTTCTAAAATCCTACAAAAATTCAAGTTCTGTAAAGTTCGCAACATAAAGTTCTAAAATCCTATAGTAATTCAAGATTTCTAACGTTCACAATCTTATAAAGTTCTAAACTCCTACAAAAATTCAAGTTTTCTAAAGTTCACAACTTTAAGTTCTAAAATACTACAATAATTCAAGATTTCTAAAGTTCACAACCTAAAGTTCTAAAATCCTACAATAATTCAAGATTGTTAACGTTTACAGTCTTATAAAGATCAAAATACAATAATTCAAGATTTCTAAAGTTCACAACCTAAAGTTTAAAAACCTACAATAATTCAAGATTTCTAAAGTTTACAACTTATAGTTCTAAAATCCTACAATAATTCAAGATTTCTAAAGTTCACAATCTAAATTTTGAAAATTTTACAATAATTCAAAATTTCTAAAGTTCACAACCTATAGTTTAAAATCCTACAGTAATTCAAGGCTTCTAAAGTTGACAACTTAAAGTTCTAAAATCCCACAATAATTCAAGATTTCTAAAGTTAACAACCTAAAGATCTAAAATCATACAATAATTCAAGATTTCTAAAGTTCACAACCTAATTAAAGTTCTAAAATCCTAAAAAAATTCAAGTTCATATCTAATTTCTAGAGTTTCTAAGTTCAAGAATATAATTCAAGTAACCCAATTTTCAACAACAATATAATACATATAAGAACAAATATTGTAACACCCCGACTTTTCAAAACGTCTAAATTAACTCATATCTTCGTGGAAAGGCAAGGAAGGTCATATTTTAAGTGTTCAAGGGTTGTATCTCAAGTTTTGAAGATAAGTAAGTGGCAAAATAAAAGTTGGCGGAAGTTATCGTAAGTTCTTTTTTTAAAATTTCTCTGAAATTTGGATAAAATGTCTCGGAGGTTTTATCCCAATCTATAAACATTTATGGGGCCCACAACCTATCGAATCGAAGGTCTACGAGTCTAGTTTCCAACGCATTATACCGTTTGTTCATACAATTTCAGAAAAGAGAGATATTTGCGTTTTTGTGGGACTGCGCAAGCAGGCATGTGAAGTGGGGCCCTGGGTCAGTGGAACTTTACATATATCTTCTTCTTCGAACCTTTTCTTGGTTTTAGCTAAGAACCAGAAAAAAATAGAGAAACCCATTTCTTGGATCAACTAAAGTATAGATTTTCTCGACTTAAGTCCTTGACGAAAGTTGTTCTACGCGTTAGGCTAATCATCGTGGTACAATTTGTTGTATCGATTTCGTAGCATATCACACTTTATTATTGGGACAACAAGGGTTTGGATATATTTGAAGGTTTTGAGGCGTATTACGACCTTAAGATCAAGGTATGACCCTTCTTTCATCTACTCTAGCTTTTATAAGCAGCAAATAGCAATTTGCGAGAGAAATACATTTTTTTATCGTATTGTCATGGTATATTTTATTTTTGTGTGTTGATTATGGTCCTACGTTGTTGTAGTATCGAGGGAGTTATGAGTAAAAGTCGTTAGGCCACGTGAATTCAGCGAAAAAGGTATGTTAAGGCTATTCCGTAATTATGACGTGTTTCCTTAAATCTTATTCAGTTAGTAGCGTCCCTATGTTGGACACGAGTTATAGGCTATTTGTATATGTTGCTTATAACCAAATTGCTCACTTTTAGCGATTGGATAGTTATTGTTGCCCTTGGGGCTATTCTGGTTAGCTGCAGGAATGTGATATATGCCTAGAAGGGCTATGTTCTGCCTACAGGGCTATATGGATGCCTAAAAGGGCTCTGAGTTGCCTACGGGCCTATATTGATTCCTAGAAGGGCTATGAGTTGCCTACAGGGGTATATTGACGCCTAAGAAGGCTATGTACGTCCTACAGGGCCATTTTGTTACCTAAGAGGGCTATGAGCTGTCTATAAGCTATGTTGATTCCTAAGAGGGCTATGTGACTGCCTACGGGGCTAGGGGGACTACCGATAGGGGTATATAGGTTAATTAACACCTTCCGAGCTTATAGGGGCCTGAGTACGTGGCCTTTTGTGATGTTTTTACCTAGCAAGCGTATGGGGCTTGGTTAGGTTGTTGTTTTATTATTTTTGATAAGTTTAGGTTTAGGAACAGGTCAGTACACCTATCTTATCCTTGATTTATTTATCAGATTATTCCAGAATATCAGGATACGTCCTCATAGTCTATTGTCTTTCATACACTGTACTGATGCCCCATTCCCTTGGGGACGCTGCATTTATGCATGCAGATCTTGACAGACGACCGAGTAGACTTCCTCAGCAGTAGGATTGACTTTTATCCGGTTGGCTAGCCCATTTCCTCCGTAGTTGCCAGAGTTGGGAGGTTTGTTACCTTTTGTTGTATATATCTTTATGGGTAGGTTTGGGCCCTGTCCCGCTAATCTTTACTACTCTTAGAGGCTTGCATATTAGTGTGTGGGGTGTATAGTTACATTATGGCCATACTGGCCTATGTTGTTGGTTTGCTGAAGCTTCAGAGTTGTTTGATGTATTGTATCAATATATACCTGCTTTTACTTTTGGTATAGATATCATGGTGGCCTTGACGGCCCAATCAGGACTTCTATGCTGGTTGACTATTTATTTATATGATCTCATGGGAGTTGCTGTTTCTTTTATAGATCAATTGACAGGGGCCTTGCCGGCCGAGGGCTTAGTTTTAAGTCGAGATATAGTTATTTGTTTTCTTGATTGAGTGTGGCTGTCATGCGCTAGTAGCAAATGGTTCAGCAGGAATGGCTTGGGCCTGAGTTTTGGCATTAGGCGGCAGTTGCACCCCTCGAATTTGGGGCATGATAAACTTGATATCAAAGCAACGTAATATCCTAGGGAGTCTGCAAGCCATGTCTAGTAGAGTCTTGTTTATAAATGTGTTATTCACCACATCCGATAAGCAAGAAGCTACTGAGCATGTTAGAATGACTGTCCTTCGTTTGCTCACCTCGTGCTATAGAGTGGTGTCTTAAGGGTTGAGGTTTCTGGCTTATAATTGATACTTGTATGCAGATAGAGATGACTGACACTAGACAGACTACAACTAGCCAGGGGCTACATACAACTGCAAGCAAGGGTACGGGCAATGTACCACAGGTGGAGGTAGCCCATTGTGAGACCCAGGGGGAGACATCTTCTCAGCCTCCTACAACTTCTCCACAACTTCAGGAGCCTCCGAGGGCTACAGGACTTTCGGCTTCACTAGCAATACCACCTTTATTTCCTCCTATTCCATCTGATCAAGATTTCAAGAGTGCAGTATGTATGTTAGCACAATTAGTAGTTGCACAATGCCAACCAGTTGTGCCAGATGTTGCCGGACATTCTGAAGGGCTCGAAATTTTGAGAGTTTGTGAATTTCTTTCCTTGAATCCTCCACAGTTTACAGGGATAGATCGCAGAAAAGACCCTCAGCAGTTTGTTGATCAGCTAAATAGGATCTTCAGAGTCATGCATGCCTCAGCGACTGAGTCAGTTGAGTGAGCAGTATTTCGATTACGTGATGTTGCAGTATTGTGGTATGAAATATTGGAGAGATCTAGAGGAAAAGATACATCTCTACCCACTTGGGATAGCTTTACAGAAGCTTGTATAGATCACTATTTGCCTCGAGAGATTAGGGATGGCCGGGTGGACCAGTTTCTGAACCTCCGACAGGGTGGCATGAGTGTCCAAGAGTACGGGCTAAGATTTGATTCATTAGCTAGATATGCACCAGCATTTGTTGATATGATGCATGACAGGGTACGTAGATTTGTGGGAGCGCTTGACTCAGACTGTAACAGCCCGTATTATGCATATGCTTGTTTTATTCTTATGACACTTGACATAGCCTTATAGTTTAGGTGAGGGACCATGTTTCTTATATGATTAGAGTTGGTTTAAACTAGCTCGGAATGTGATGTGATGCCCTGCACATTTCAGCATGTGTATAGCAAGTTAACACTAAAGAGAGTATTTAAACACGAGACAGTAAGGTGGTAATTGAGCTTAAAGTTGAAAGTTAAGTGCTAAGTTAAGCAAAAACAGTTTAATATTTAGAAAATGGAATAAAATAAGTGAGTTCCTTGCTTAACTAAGCTAGTAGGTGACAAGCAGGTGAATCACCTACTTTGACTTATTGACCAGTCCAAAGGACTAAGTAGGTGCATCACCTACTTGAGCTATATGGATCTAGTTAAAAAGGCCAAGGTTTATGGATCAGATTTAGGCCTATGCTAATGGACTCCCTTGAGGCCCAAACTATGTTAAATAAAAAAGAAAATAAAATTAAAGCCCAACAGCCAAATCTGCCAAGGCCCAATATATATTTAAGCCCAAGTGAAAGCTAGTAGGTGCATCACCTAGTTGACCTTTTAATCTGCTTGATGTACATAAGCAGGCGCATCACCTACTTGACCAATTAGTGGCTGAAAATGGACCAAAAAAGGGAGGTTCTAGAGGATTATTTTTTTATGGCAAAGAAGGCTCGATATAAACTCAATATGAGCTGATATTTTTCACTTATTTTAACACACAAAATTCACAATTTACTCCAACTCTCTCTCTCTCTCTCTTTTCTCTTAAGGATTAAAATAGCAGCCTTAAAGTTTTTCTAGGGTTCTTGAAGAAACCATCATCTCTGCAAGACAAGGTAAGAGAAACACTTATGGATTTAGCTTAATTATCCCATGGAAGACTAGAAAACATGTTATTCATGCTTAATTATAAGTACAAGGCAGAAGTTCCCACAAGCTACTGCTCCACTTTTCTTCCTCCTTATGTATAAGTTTGAGTGACGAATTATGGGTGTGCTGTCATAAAGAAATCAGGGGGATGGTGAGTTCAATAATTGGTTGTATGATAAATAATATTTGAGGTTGTTTTATGTGTATTGTTGGTGGTGTAGTTTGGGTAATCTTGGAAAAGGATATATAATGTATGTATTGGGCAGAGAAGGAGGGTGTGGTGATACACATTGTTTTAAGGGCTGTATTAGCTCATTTTTCGTCAAAGTTAGCTACTACTTTATGAGGCTCATGGTGTGATAGCGGTTAATTTAAGTTTATCATGACTTATATTATAGATTAAAACTTGAAAAGGGAGGCTGAATCGTGATAGGTGTATTGGTCAGAGTATAAGGTATTTAAGGTTATTCGATTCAATATTCTTCGGCATGAAATTTGATACTTACAATTAATATCAATAAGTGAATTTCCTAAGTTTTATTCCTAGTAAAGGAAACATAGTGGCAACGTACGATCTCCAAATAGCTGACAATACTTCCCCCTCTCCTCAGTGTATAGAAATACTTCATTATATGTTCACTACTCTATACTTGTGTAATTATCCTCTTATTTGCTGGTATAGAAATGGTATTTGTAAAAGCATGTTTGGTGAATCCTCCTCTTAGTTAGTTGAAGTCAATTGTGTCAGCTAAGCTCACAAGTAATGCATTGATGTTACATAGCTTCTTATGTCATTGTTAGTGCCTTGAAGTATTATTTCATGTCTTCTACTACTGGTTCATAGTCCCAAATATCAAAAATGATTATGACCACCAAAACAACAATCTCAAAGATTAAAGAAGATAAGTAAAGCAATCTGTATAATTAAGGGTGGCAGCTCAGGGGGGAAACCCTAGCATGGGTCGATCCCAATTGGTATAGAAGGGTGGCAGCTCAGGGGCGAAAGCCTAGCATGAGCCGATCCCAATTTCTGTAATTATGAGGACCACATCCCAGGGGTTAAAATGTGTAGCATGGGTCATCTTCTTCTACCACTGATCAGCTGGTCATTCGTATCACATGCCTTATTTAGATCATAACACACAGAAAGGTAAAGACAAGAATGTAACATACATGATTCCACAAGAGTTAACAAATGTGGCCTTCTGTTCTGATTTATGCACACATATATTGATACTTGGTTTCATTCAAACTCTTAATTATGTTATTGCCTTACATATTAAGTACATTTTCTCGTACTGACGTCCCTCGTGGGGGATGCTGCATTTCATGCCGCAGGCAAAGGTACTTCAGCTAGTAGACCTCCTCAGTAGGAGCACATGACACTCAGCTACTTTTGGTGATCTCCAAATTGATTCGGAGCTTTAGTGAGTTCTTAGTAGATTCATTTTGGTATTCTATCATAGTTAATAGTAAGGCGGGTTCTGTCCTTACCTACTCTAAGGTTTTTCTATCTTTTAGAGGCTTTGTAGACTTTATGTATATGGTTTGGTTGCGTCTTAACAAGTTGTGGCCTCAACGGCCAAGTCATGTTTATAAGTTTTTGGTCTACTTATGATGGTTCGTATCGCTGCATCCTATGTGAACTTGTCACAAGCTTTTAATAGTTATATGCATAGTAAGCACAGGTTACATGTTGGTTCTCTCAGGCCTTTAGGGCATCGGATGCCTGTCCGTCTTAATGGGATTTGAGGCGTGATAAAAGTGGTATTAGAGCAGATCATCCTAGGGAGTCTACAAAGCCGTGTCTGTGTAGAGTCTTGCTTATGGATGTGTTGTGCACCACATTTATAAACAGGAGGCTACGGGACATGTAGGAGTCATCTCTTTTGTTTCATTTCTTAGATCGTGCGATAGAACCAATTATGTAGGTGAATCGTATCTAACTTGTGAATTGTTTTATTATAGCAAAGATGCCGCTTACAAGAAGGAGTAAAAGTACTGGTAAGCGAGTTGACGTGGCTGCCCAAGAAGGGACCAGCCAACCACCACCTAGTCAAGCT
Source organism: Solanum okadae (assembly GCA_036553675.1). Classification (NCBI taxonomy): domain Eukaryota; kingdom Viridiplantae; phylum Streptophyta; class Magnoliopsida; order Solanales; family Solanaceae; genus Solanum; species Solanum okadae. Next base: position 20,464,533 of record CM071684.1, on the reverse strand, counting down.
GTTCAAGGTGAGGCTCAAGATGAGTCTCTATCACAGACTTCCCCGACCCCTCCATCTCCAGAAGATGTAAGGAGGGAAGCTGCACCTCAAGAATCCCCTATTAGTGCTACCGAGCAAGATTTGAGGAACGTAGTTCAATTATTGACGCGTATATTTGCTGGCTCTGGCCAAAGGCAAGAAGGTCTAGTTGTAGGTACTAGTGGTGTAGATAGAGCAGCTGTCACGCGGATACGTGATTTCCTTAATTTGGACCCTCCATCATTCACCAGGTCACATCATAATGAAGATCCACATGACTTTATAGATTATATCCAACGCACTTTCGATGTTATGCATGTAAGTGGTTTAGCGCTCGAGCTAGCAGCATAAAGATTAAAAGGTGTGGCTATATTGTGGTATGAATCTTGGAAGCAATCTAGGGGAACAGATGCACCTTAAGCTACATGGAAAAAGTTCAAAAAGGTATTCCTTGACCATTACATGCCATTGGAGATCCGAGAGGCCCGTGCTGATCAGTTCTTAAATCTCCACCAAGGAAGTATGAGCGTGAGAGAGTACAGTCTCAAATTTAATTCCTTGTCCAGGTATGCTCCTAATGTAGGAGCTACTATGGAGGATAGAGTTCATCGATATGTTGACAGATTACATTCATATCTGGTTAGAGATTGTACTATTGGTTCGTTGAATAAAGATATGGATATAGCAAGGATGCAAGTTTTTGCGCAAAAGTTGGAGGATTAAAGGCAAAGAAGAAAGACACAAGAGTCAGAAACAGGGGATCCTAAGAGGGCCAGATCCATGGGGCAGTTTACACCATCCCAAGGAAAGTTTAGGCCTCGGTTCTTTAACAGACTGCCCAGGCCATCATCTTCCTACTCTACAGCTAGTGCCCCACCTCGGTTTCAAGAGTCTAGGGGCAATCAGTTTGGGCAAAGAGGTGAAAGCCAAGGTTCATTTTGATATTTTGCGCAGACTACAAATTCGTTCGAATATGAATAAGATTGCATACACATATATTTTACTAATCAATGGTTTTTACCACGATTTTAAAATAATGGTATTGTACTATTGGTGGTTTTCAATTTCTTATTTAAAGAATGGATTCATCATTAAGTTAAAGGATGGTGAATTATTTTTGAGATGAGGGTTGAAAATTTACAGATTTTTATTCACAAAAGGGTTTACACTATTCATTCATTTCCCAGTTTCCACCACCCAGAATTCCGGCCGATCTCCGACTACCCAAAACCCCTATCCATTTTATTCTTTTTCAGGCAAAACACCACCACCAAATTACCCCCAAACCAGTGAACAAACACACCCATTACTGCTTCCTTTCCCGGCGACCCACCAGCCCAAAAGACCACCAGATTGCATCCCCAAGCCACCACCTAGACCCCTTTCCGTTTCCAGTGTACCAGATATCTAAGCTACAAGCTCGCGAATGAAAACAAAAGAACAACAAAGCAACACTAAACACCATCTCCAACCACCATCAAACAAACCCACTGCCTCTACTTTATTCCTCACTATTGAAACCATCTCCCGGACACGAGCTCCGGCGAACCAAATCTGAGCCCTTAGAACCCGAACCAGCCTTCATCTTCTCTTTCAGTCACTCTTCCGGCGAAGAAGGAACCTGTTCGGTCTAAGCTCCGGCTCACTGGAAAAAAAAAACGTTAATGGTAACTTATCCTTTTGAATCTTTATTTATTTTATTATTATTATTATTATTATTATTATGATTATTATGATTTTTATTCATGTTTACTATACTGTTTGGAGTTTATTTACTAATTTTTTTTGTTGTTGGGTTGTTAATGATTTAATACTGTTTTGTCAAGATTTGAGCTCCATTTTTCTATGTCTAGATATTCCAATTTTGTTACAAGTTCGATTCAGTTTTGTTTGATAATATTATATTATTTATTTATTTCCATTTAACTGTCGTAACATTTTACTTTATAATTATTGCTATGTTTAATTGATATTGCTTTATTATAAAATTGTTTTGGGCATTATTGGATTTTCTATGCTTCGAGATGTAGTGTTACTCCCTTTACTTTACTCACTGTTGATATTTTTTTCTTTGATAATTATTAATTATTCCATCTGTTATATTGATGTTTATTAATTGATTAATTCGGATAATATTGATTTATTATAAGTTGTTTAGTTAGTTTGGTTCGAATGGGTTTTTGTGCTATTTTTGTTGTTAATCTTATTATGATATTGAATAGATGTTAGATTAAAATTGGTCAATGAAAAATTATCTCCGTCGGTTTTTTGAGGCCTCTTCATTTTAAAAGATGGAAATTTTGTTTAAGTTTATATATTTTTTATGATAAAACTGGCCTATGAAGAAATTACCATCGATTTCCAAGGCCTCCCATTTAATAAGACAAGTTTTATTTTCAGTTATTTATTTCATTTATTTTTATTCATATTTATTTATTACTAACACTTTTACTAAAGTATGTTTATAGGTACCCAAAGTCGCTTCCCATTGAAGTTATTCTAATGGAGTTCGAATTATATTTTTTATTATTATTGTGTTTATTGTTAACGATAGGCAAACATTAGGTCATTTCTCATATTACTTGTTTACTTTATTAGTTGTGTATATTGTATGTTTATTATACTTGTATATTGTTTTATCTCCTTCTCAATTTGAAAAAAATGAATTCAGCTGGGACCCACAGTCGTGAATTTCGAAGGATACCTAACACCTTCCCTTCGGAATAACTTGAACCCCTTACCTAGAATCTATTGGTTTCGTAGACATTTTTATTTAATTAATTATTGGTTTCCTAGTATTTTCTAAAATTAGGTGGCGACTCCTTTAAAAATTCATTTATTCTTAAAATTCATTTAAAATTTAGTTAAATGTTTTTTTTTTGAGTCACCACGACGTTTCGCCTTATTTCAATAAAGTAGGAATGTAAACACATACAATCTAGCTTGATACCTCAACACACCATCCCCCCTTGTTCAAAAACCATCACTTTCTACTTATGAATATTTGCCTTCAATTCGAGCAGAACAGGGTCTTGGTCTTGTTTCTCTTTCACTTCGGACACTAGTGATAATTCAACCCCATTCATCACCACCACTCAAGGTTCATTGTAATCCAACAACTGGACTCCCAATCTTGCAAGTCTGTGCACATCTTTGGCTAATTCTTTCTTGCCTTCCTCAACATGAGCAGTACTACCAATAGATAATTTATTCAAAGAATCAGCAACAACATTCGCCTTACCTGGGTGATACTGAATACTAATGTCATAATCTTTGAGAAACTCCAACCACCTTCTCTGTTTGAGATTAAACTATTTCTGACTGAAGACTCTTGTGATCGGTTACCAAAAATACATGAACCCTATACAAATAATGATACCATACTTTCAAAGCAAACACTATTGCAACAAACTCTAGATCATGGGTTGGGTAAATTTTCTCGTGAATTTAATGTTGTCTTGATGAATAAGCTATAACTTTGCCAGTCTGCATAAAAAAACAACCTAGTCCAACTTTGAACACATCACCATACACCACAAAGCCTAGTGTACCCTCCGATAAGGTCAATACTCGGGCAGTCATAGCCGAGTTTTCAATTCCTGAAAGCTCTTCTCACTAGCTTCAGACCATTAAAATGTTGTTTTCTTTTGAGTCAACTTTGTCAATGGGGATGAAATAGATGAGAACCCCTCGAAAAACTTTCTTTAATAACCAGCCAACCCCAAGATACTCTTAATATCAATGGGAGATGTGGGTCTTCGCCAATTCTACACTGCCTCAATCTTCTGAGTGTCAACTCGAATCCGTTCACCAGAAATAATGTGGCCTAAGAACGCCACAGACTCAAGCTAAAAATCACACTTGGAAAATTTTGCATAAAACAGCCTACCTTTGAGAGTTTGGAGAACTACTCTGTGATGACTAGCATGATCCTCTTCACTGCTCGAATAAATTTGAATTTCATCAATGAATACGATAACAAACATATCAAGATAAGTCTCAAAAACGCTGTTCATTAGATCTATAAATGTTGCAGGAGCATTAGTCAAACCAAAAGATATGACTAGAAACTCATAATAGCCATAGTGCGTTCGGAAAGCTATCTTTGGAAAATCACCATCTCTTACTCTAAACTGATGATAGTCCGATCTAAGGTCTATCATAAAAAAGAAAGTGACACCCTGAAGTTGATCAAACAAATCATCAATTCTGTGAAGGAGATACTTATACTTTATTATAACCTTGTCCAATTGGCGGTAATAAATACACATCCTAAGAGAATCATATTTCTTCCTCATAAATAAGACAGGAGTGCCCCAAGGTATGTCACTTGGTTGAATGAAACATTTATCAAGAAGGTCTTTAAATTGCTCTTTTTAACTCAGCTGAAGCCATTCCATATTGAAGATTAGAAATGGGTTGAGTATCGGGAGGAATACCTATAGCGAAGACTATTTCTCTCTTAGGAGGGACTCTAGAAAGATCATCTAGAAAGACCTCTGGAAAGTTACTCATAATTGGAACTGACTGAATATGTAGTGTCTCAAAAATAGAATCATTAACTCGGACTTAGTCATAGATGCACCCCTTGGAAACTAACTTTATTATTTTAAGGTACGAAATAAAATGACCCTTAGGCATTGCTGAACTACTCCTCCACTCAATAACTGGCTCATTAGAAAATTGGAGCTTAATTACTTGAGCTCTACAATCAACTAAAGCATAAAGGGCATGAAGCCATTCCATACATAGAATTACATCAAAGTCCAGCATATCTAACTCAACTAAGTTAGCCATGGTGTCCTTGTGATTAATAAAAATGGTATAGTCACGATAATCTCTCTCGGCTAGAATAGACTCACCAATAGGTGTGGAATACTGAAGAGTTCAATAAATTGCTTGGGAATAATATCAAAATTCATAGCAACATATGGAGTCACAAAAGATAGACTCACACTTGGTTCAAGCAACACATATACATCAAAAGTAAAGAATTTTATAATACTAGTGACAACATCAGGTGAATTTTCTTGGTCTTGGTTACTGCTAATAGCATACAGATGGTTCAATCCTCCAGTTGTCCCTGAAGTAGCTCCTCTAGGTGCAGCTCTGTCTGGCGGAGCCACTGAAGAAGATTAGACCTTATTGCCCCTATTACCACTACCAAAGATGTTTTTAGGGGACTCTCTCGTGAAGTTACTTGTCTGAGAACACTTGAAATAACTAGTTGATCAATTATGACACACTCCTGGTGGTTCCTACCACACTTAGCACATGTAGGAGTCCAGCTGCACTTTGTGCCACACTACCTTAAGATAGAGCAGGTCGAGCTCTGAAGTTCTATGAGTTCTGGTTCCTGAAATCACCTCTATTCTTTGGTGCAGGTGCAATAGTAGATAATGGAGCAGGTCCATTTGGCTTTTGTTGAAAAGATGACCAGTTTTCATTCCTTGTCTTCTGACGTCTAGACTCATTACCTGTGGTCTTAGTCTTCTTGCTACGGAACTCCTCCTTATCTCACAACTTGTTCTCCTCAACCTGCTGCACATGGATTGTAACACCCCTAAAATACTAGACCAACTCCTGCATGCCGGTGCATAATTTCTTAATTACTACAATATGTTTTACTCTTATTTTGGGAACTTGAAATTGGTCTAAATTGTTGACTTATGCTGAAATGTTGTTGGGTCTAGTCAGGTGAAGTAAGAGTAACTCACATTTGTGCCAAATGATGTATTTTTCCCAATCATGGAGCGGTTGACGTTATTCTTAAGTGCAAAAGTTTTCAAATGGCCAAATTTGGCCAAATCAGGAGAAGTCTGAGTATCCTGGGGTCATGGGTGTAATGGGTCTTAGTTAGATTGAATGAGTGCATATTTTGATTTTTTTTCAGGGGCTGCGGGGTTGAATTTGGAAATTGGGGTTAAGAGTAGGCACGTTGGGTAGTTTGGCGAGCTATGTCGAGCTCGCCGAACCACTCAGCGGTTTGCCGAATCTCCCTAGATCCCCTTTATTTTCATGCTAAATTAGAAGTTGGGTTCTGTAACTTTCGGCAAGAAGCCTGAGTTCACCGAGTGAACTCGGTGACTCACCGATTGTCATTCTTGATCGCCCTTTCAGCGCCCCTAACCCCTAAAAAACACTATAACTTTCTGCGTGTTAGTCCTTGCTGACCGATGGTGTCGGTGATTCGGCGAAAGGCTCTTCCTGTTGCCGACATGCTATTTGTCTGAGAAAATTTGAAGCCAATCCTTTAGGCGAGCCCGATCTGCTGCGCCAAAGTGATTCGGTGACTCGTCGGCCGATTTGTGAGTCTGTCCGCAACTACTTTATGCACTTTTGTCTCAACTGTTTATAACTTTCCTTGATGATTTGTAGATATGGCTAGACCTAAAGTAGCAGGTAGAGACATGCTGCCCCGCAAGAGGGCAAAGGAAATCAAGATCAATGAGGATGTAACTGCATCCAAGGCTAAGGTTGCCAAGCTTCCCACCATAGGAGGGAAGGGAAAAGGAAAAGGCATGGCACCTATGTCACCGGAGGCTAGCTCCGACAATGACGACATCTATGCTACGCACCTCACCACTTATGAGAGTGAGGGTGCGCTACAGGAAGATCAGGCTGCACCTTCTACGCCTGAAGATGAGCTACTAGCAGCCAAGAGAGGGGAGCTGCGATCCAAGAGGATTAATGATCTGTGTAGGATCAGGAATCCCCACGGCACCACTATTCCTTCTGCTCCCGCACAGGTTGTGTTCCTAGCACCACCGGTACAGGGACCTCCTCCCCGGTCTATGAACAGACTGAAAACTGAGGGATTGAGGGCCATGACAGAGGAGAAGAGGTTGTCTACTGATGGTGTCATATACAGGAACTTGAGATTATGAGCTGCCTGAGGTCACACAGATTCCAGCTATTCACTAAGCCCTGTGGGTCATACATTCCAAATTGGGTACGAGAATTGTATAGTGCCTACATTACCCTGTTACCACAAGGGAAGAAGTTGGCTGCCAAATTCAAGCCGATAGACCATGTGGTTTTTAGGGGTAGAAAAGTAAAGTGTGATAGTGATGCTATCAATGCAATCCTGGAGTGCTCAAATAATATTGACGATGACTGTCAACATATGATATAGACAAAAACACTGGAGAACATGAAGAAATGGTTGGCCCCTCTGATATCAGACGATACTCCGAAGTGGCTTGAGTGTAGGGAAACTATTGAATAGAAAGACCTCAATGTAGCAACGAGGTGTTGGTTTGGATTCATCATCAGCACCATTATGCCATCCCAGAATGAGTCGATTCTTTGCCACGCCAAAGCAGCCTTTCTTGGTTGCATCATTGATGAGATAAGGCTGAACTTGGGGATGATTATCTCACAGGAGATGCTTATGAGGACCAAGCAACACCTTACTTCCCTCCCCTTTCCGTTGTTGATCATCGAGCTATGCAGACGAGCTCGGGTACCTAGGGATGAGAAGAAGGATGTGGAAGTGATTCCCACATCTTCTACTGAAATCCAAAGGATTGAGGGGGATTCTTTGAAAGATGATGCAGAAAAGAAGAAGGTAGCCTCGGTGGACACATCCCCAGTTGTTGATGTTCAGACAGTACCTACAGCTAGTGCTTCCACTTCTGTTACGCCTAGTACCTTTGCTACTCCCTTGCCTCCCAAATCTGGTACTACTGATGCTACTGCCCAACCTCCACTCACCCAGGCTACATTGCTACAGATGGGGCAACTAGCCCATTCTATGGATAGACGCGCCGCCAGACTTGAGGCCTCCATTCCTGACATGATTGAGAGAGCCCTTGCTGATACTGTGACACCCTTGAGTTCCACTATTGATCCCTTTGCAGCAAGGATAAAGGTGTGCGAGCGTGGCTAATGGGCTACTGAGGAAGTGACGGCCCTAAAGGCCTCTATTACTGCGCTGAGGAGAGATGTGGACCAGCTGAAGTCTACCGATATATCTACAGGATTCTAGGTATGGTGGATATCCCATATATGCCAGTTTAGCCAGATATGTCTCTTGCTAACACTGGAGATGATGTTCGATCTGAGGAGGTAGGTGATCCCGAGTCTGAGGCTGAGACAGATGAGGACATGTTTAGGCAACCATTTTAAAGAGTGAAACAATTTGACATTATACCAATTTTGTGGCCTATCTTGTGAGTGTGTGATCTTTGGTTGAACAATTTTTTAGCCTTACCCTTTTTCTTGGAAGAAGCTTGATGAAATTAGAACCTTTCTTTATCCCTTCACCTATAATCCTCATGAATTATGGTTTGTTTGAATAGCCAACTAAGGCCAAATTTGGGGGTGTGGTGAAAAGAAAAGGTAAATCAAGAAATGTGAAGGAATTCCTCTCTACCTATGGTTTTGAAAAAGATGGAACCCCTCCATACAATAAAAATAAAAGAAAATAAGAAGGAAAAAGAAAAAGAATGATGAAGTTTTGAAATAAAATTGAAAAAAGAAATGAGGTGTCCAAAGTTTCATTGAAAGAATAATGGGGTAAATTTTGAGCATGAATAAAAATGAAAAAGAAAAGGAAAGGAAGTGTTGTTCACACCACATATCATGGGGATAGCAGCCACTGAGCCTAAATGACCATACATTTACACTCATCCCCGTTACAAGCCTTGAAAAGAGTTTTCTGATCTTGAGTGAGTTGAAACGAAGGCTGATTGGAAAATAGGGCAAGCCTACGGGTGAAGTCATGCATGTGTTCATCTTTGTGAGTGGGAGTTTTTGTGATTCTGAAGCTATAAATTGTTGAACAAATTGTGTGTGAATATGGAACATCTTTGTGTGAGGGAATTTGAGTACCTTTGTTGAGCTTGAACCTGCATTTGAAGCAAGAATTGTGAACTTTAGAATCTTCGATAATAGTGAGTCACAACTTGAATCTTTTAGTGCACAATTGATCCTTGAATGAGTAAGCTGAGTCTTTTTGTGTACATTCATGATTGAGTGTTGTGTAGCATTGTTTGAGGCATCCTTTTTGAACTGCTGGACTTGAGTTTTACCTGAGGACAAGCAAAAGTTTAAGTTGGGGTGTTTATGAGTCCAAGATTGGACTCATTTAGGGCTTTCTTTGGGTAGATTTAGTGCCCTCAAATGCTTATTTTGTGCCAATAACTGATGTAAAACCCTTGATTTTCAGGTATTTTGATTGAAGAACAAAGCACGGACACTAACTTGGAAAAAGGAACGAAGAGAGCTGAAAGAAGGAAGAAAAGGGAGTTTGGTGATCACCTAGTCCATTCGGTGAGTCGCTGAATGGCCATTACCTCGCCTATAGTTCTAGTCTGCCAAGCCCTGAGGGAGAAAATGAAGTTGACGAGAGAAAGGAGTTGTCAGCGAATTACCGAGTGATTCCGGGATACAGTGTTAGATCGCCTAAAGTTACAGAACTTGAGGAAATTGAAGGCCAAGGCAAGTAGGCGATGGAATGGGTCAAAAGGTGAACCGTCGAGCTTATCGGTGAGCCCGACTTACTGCGTCGAATGGTCCTTTGCAGCATATTTTTGGCGACTATAAATACGTTTTGAAGATTTAGTAATATATATTTTTCATAGTTTTTATCATTATCAAGTATCTTATTTCTGAATTGAGAGAGTTCTGAACTGAGAGACAAGTTTTCTTAGCTTTGAAGAATTGAAGATTTCAATTTTTGAGAAAATGGAAGTGGGACTTTGAGATTATTCAATTTGGACCTTTGTAAAGACTAAATTAATCTTACCGAGTTGATGGAAACTCGATTTGGTAACAATTTTTATCTTTTTATGATGTCTAGCTAAACCTCAATTCTTGGGGGGTGTGATTATGATTATGGGCTGATTTAGCTTGTGGGTATTGCTAATTGTTAGTTTAAATGTTGTTTAGAAGTGATTTCAATAAGTAATTCTGGTTCAATCAAAAGAAATGTAGTTGCAAATGCAGTTCTACCTTCTGGTTCTTGGCTTGCTCGAGAGAGGTTTTAAAACCAAGATTACTGATTTGATGGTCTGTGGGTATTGGGTTGTCATGGGTTCAACTCGAGAGAGTGAATCATAAACTCATTTCCACACATTCAGCTCGAGAGAGTGCATGGACGAAAGCGTAGGTTGTTCCTATATGCATTCTTGTTGGTATTCGAGAGAAACCAACTTGATTCAGGGAAAATTGTTTGAGAGAAAGTTTATCCCCACTAAAGTCTAGCTTATTCAGTGATCTACAGCTATTTCCTAACACTTGAAATTACCCGTTTGTCTATATTAGCCTATAATCCAATCACATCCCAAAACCTCATCTCTTTATTGCTATCTCGTTTTATTTGTTGTTGTTGTAGCTGATACTTTATAACAAAAACCCCCTTAGTTTGACATTTGTTTCACCCCCTGATTAACACTATGTTTTTCATCATAAATGTCTATTCCTATGATTGACTTGAGCATATTCGTACTTTACTCTTAAATCTTAAACACGTACACAGTCCATGTGGGATTCGACTCCAACTCATTCAGTTGGGTTATATACTGATTAACTATCTTTGACTCTTAGAACTGGATTGAGTGTCCTTGATAGTGTTATTCGATCAATACATTATGGACCAGCTAACTCATCAAGTATCTAATATTATGGTCGTTTGAAGTTGAACCAAAACTAACAAGCGAATACTAATTTTGCACAAATCTAAAATTTGCTATTTCCAATTTAGTTCTTCCCAAATTTGCTCTTTCTAAGAATTAGGTGGTACATTCAAATCATGAGGACTCACAAATTATCAATGTCTATACGGAATCACTAGCCATGAGTGTGGGAGATAGGAGCATCATACCCTACATTAGTGAAACAATGTAGGAACCAGTATTCATTAGTACATTGAATGTACCAAATATGATAAAAATGTATAAGATTTATGAAATCATGCTAAAAGGATGTTCTATGACATGAAATGACCAAGCTAAATCATAAAACAACATGAAAAGGATAAGCCATAACCATGGTCAATGGAAGCTAAACATCTAAAACACATTTGAGATACTTTTAGGAAATAACCTTAGTTCACTGTTGTGGGAGATATACGTTTAACTAACTGTAACGCCCCTCAAAATGAAGTACGATAAATTAGAGCCTCACAAGGGTTTTATGAATTAATAACTTGTTAAAATAATGAAGAATAGCCTTTTTAGTCAGTTTTAAAAAGTTTGGAAGTCAAACGTCAATGGACGACCAAGACATTCGGAGACTAGTCTTTTACGTGTGGGTGTGTTCTAGTATGTTGTTCATGTTTTTATGTGTTGCTTGGAGTCTAAAGTTAGTGGAGGTGACCCTAGTGTCTTAATAAATGTTTTTAGGGTCAAAATGTTCAGGTACGACTCCCCTGGACCACCCTAAGGGTCCCCAAGGAGGACCCCTACCCTTGGCCAAACAAACTGCCAAGGCAACTTGAAGTTGTTCATGGAGAGAGTGGCTCCGCGCCGCGGACCTGCACCACCAATGGCCAACAAGTGACTCCGCGTCACGGAGACACCGCAGACTCTACTGTCTAGAAATTTAATTTCCAGAAACTTGTGGGAACACCCCCGCGTCGCGGATTTGTTTCCCGATGAAACCTGCAAAAATTAAACTCAAGTTTGACTTGTTTAAAAGGTCCAACTATGTGAGGGGTAGTTTGGGTACTTTGGGGAATTATTATAAATGGTTATTCTGCCTATTTTAGGGTATTTTTAGTTGGTTAAAACCCCAAAACCTAGAATTAGACCTCATTATCCAAATTGAACCTTCCCTCTCAAATAAATTCTCTCTCTAGAACTCAATGGAAGACATTGATGAAGCTTCAAGCTAGGGGATGGGTTCCTACTGATTTCTCCTTCAAATTCCTATGTAATTTAATCACAAAGGTATAGCGATTTTATCTTTGATTTTCCTTTCAATCAAAGAGCCAAATCAAAGTGATTTCAATGTTTTTCGAAAACACTAAAAACCCCAATATATATATATATATATATATATGTTGTAGATGTTAGAATTGCGAAGTTTGATCACTTTGAAAGTGGGGAGGTGTTTAGTTTATAAGCATGTTGTGATCATGGCCTTGTAGGAAAAGTTGGATGATTCTTGTTTTCAGTAATGTTGATTATTTGAAGGTAATGTGATATGATGTGAATTTGTGTATGGTCTAAGAGCATTTAAGGTGACCTTGTCTAGAGACTTTATGTGTTATGCTTGGTTGTTGTCTTCTTTGAATGACTTATAATGAAGGTGAGGCCAGGATAGACTATGTTTACCTACTCTCACACCTAGTGAAGAATGAATGAAAGAATGTGTGAATAAATGAAAAGAATGGGAGTTAATGCTAATGAATGAAAGTAGGGTCTATTGTAAGGATAGTCTTAATTCAGTTATTTGATAACCATATTTAGTTTATACATGAGATGTGACATATGAAACCTTAAGTATGCTATAACCCTGGAATTGTCCCTTTATTATTTAAAACACAAAAAATGAAGTTGTCATTATTAGTTACTTTTAAACTGAATTATTTGCAATAGTAGTATTGAAAACACAAGTTTCTGGAGAACGCTTTCTTTAATTTTGGAATCAGTTGAATAATACATAAATTGAAAAAGGCATTTATTACTTTTACGATCACGTACACTTGCGTGTGCATTTGGGAGAAACAAGTTTTTGGTGTCGGTGCCGAAGAATCCTTAGGCTGCCGCACTATAGGCACATGCCCCAAAAGGCAAATTCAGAGGAAAATGCTTGGCCTAGCCTTGGCACGCCACGCCACCAAGATGCCACACTTATTTCCAGTTAGGTCGAGGCCCATACTCACCTAAAGCCCAAACTTTTTCAACCCCACCCCTTTAATTCCAAAACCCTACATCACCCCCTAACTTATCTTCAAATACGCCACCACTACCTCTCCCACAACCAAGATTTTGTCTCTTTTTCTTCACACTTTCTTTCCCAAACTCTCACGTTCCTCCATTGTTTCCTCCTCCAAAGTACCCTTTCACCTATTTTTCCCTCTATTCCTTTAAATCTCCACCAAAATTCCTCCCCTTCCCATCTCCTTTCCTCACTGTCGACACCCACCCCCACCACTCTCAAGTTTTTAATTACTTCCTTCTTCCACAAAACTTTGTTCTCCCATTGTCATTGAACCAACATGAAAGTAAGTGAAAGTTGGGGCTTGGAGAAAGCAGTCTCGAAAAGGTGATGTCATTCAGTTGTCAAGTTCTAGAACTACATCCTGGAAGTTTAGAAAACAAGCAGTGGAGTACTATGGGCATGATTGGTTTGAATGTCAAAAGGAGGCCAAGTATCTTGGCAATGAATATGTGAGTGAGGTGAGGTTGCAATCAGAATTCCCACAAATTTATGAGACAACTTAAAATCATAGGTTAACTATATATTTTAGGACTTAGGTGAATGCAATCTTACTCTTGTGTGTGAATTCTACGCTAACAGGAATATAAAATAGCGGTAGAGCAACAATGTTGATGTAAGGGGTAAAATTATTCATTTCTCTACCACAACATTGAATATTTTTTAGGATCCCCTCATTGTGAGTCCACTAAATACCCAAGGTTGAAAGAAGCACCCTTTTATAGAGACATTTGTCACACTTTGTGCAGTGTGAACTCTACTACTAGGTGGGATTGTAGCAAGGATATGGGTAGACACGCCACACTTCATTATGCTAACTTAAACCAAGAGGCTAGGGTGTGGTTGAAAATAGTGTGTATTATTTTATTGCCTTGCAAGCATACATCTGAAGTTACTAGGGATATGATTATTTTAGTGTACATGTAAATAAATGGTATGCCGGTGAATGTTGGGTCGGTTCTTAGACAGGACATGATTAAGTTCTGAAATAACAAAATGTGGAGATTTTTCTATGGGAGCTTGTTGAACCGTTTGCTTAGGTTTGACAGGGTTTAAGAAGATGTCTACAACTTGTGTTCACCTAGGGCTGCCTATCTTGTTTGCAACATAGTAGATGTGACTAAAACTAAGACTTAGGATATGTCACATGGGCCTGTTTTGTCTTTTGCTGACTGACAAATAAGGGATGATAGCTGGGTGGGTCGCATGTTCGGAATGGCTGAGTTGCAGTTACAAATAGGTGGTCACCCCATCACTGACGTGGAGATAGAGAAATTGGCAGAGTGCTACCCATTGATAGATAGTGCGATGTATATGTGCAAAATGGTTCTGGATTTTTAAGAGTCATTAGAAGATGATGAAGAAATGGTGGATGATGAGGTTGACGATGATGATGATGATGATGATGGCGAGGCTAACACAACACTTATGGAAGTCGATGGAGCTACTAGTGTGATAGATGATCATGCCGATGATGATGGCGATGAGGCCTACATGCCTAAGGGAGTTCTCTTTCATTCTATACTTATGTTATGATTTTTTTGCACTAGGGACAATTATATGTTTAAGTGTGGGGTTGGATATGAACTTTCATGTAAATAGTTTTACTGCTTTATCGAGTGTTGTTGTTTCTTAGGTGGGTTCCTCGACTTTTATTTTTGGTTCTTTTCCTGATGATTGTCCCAGTGAACTGACTAGGACTAGTTTGTTTTATTTTGTCTAATTATTGTTGAGTCGTACAATCATCTTAGAAGTGACTATTCCCGATGACAGATTGATGACGATTGTCTTATAGGAAAATTAGTCATAGGTAGGTAGGTTGTGAAGGCAGACCTTGGGTACGTTGAAGCCTTGCTTAGAAGTAAGTCAGACGTCATGGATAGTTCACACTTAAATATGCAAATATAAGGGAAATAGTAACCTTGAGACACACATAGGTTCTTTGTTTTGACTCTAAAATAATAAATTTGGGTTTAATTGTGTAAGAAGCAGTCAATGTGATTTGTATGAATATGCTAAGTTATTTATGTCGTTAGGTGTATGTCATGATGCCATGTGTGGTGAGTGTTTGATTAGTTCTTGCATAGAATTTCATCTGGACTGTCCCCGTGTGTGCATAACAAGTAACTTGTATGAATTATGGAATAGGATTGAGGCATTTCTTTGAATAACCAATTTAACTCTCGTGTAAGTCTCCAAAATGGTTATCCTTAGTGAAGCCCCATTGAGCTTTTTAGTGTAACGACCTAAGAGCACCCCCTAGTAGTTACCGGCGTATTTGACCTCGAAGAGGTCTAATACAAGCCCTTAGCATTCGTCATAACATGTATCATAGAATAAAATCATGGAAAATTTAAAACTTTTACTTTGGAAGTTCAACTTCACTTCATATATGAAAAATAGAATCTAACTTCGTCACAATGCACCATCTAGACATAGAAGTATCGAAAATGGGACTTAGCCCTTACATCAATAAGAAGTCTTGCAAATAGGAAATACAACAATGTCTTTCAACATAAGCAAACAACTAAACATAGAAGCTAGATCATAGGGTCTTGTCCTCGGACTTGAGGACTCACCAACTTGGGAAAGCAACTCCAAGTGTCTTGAGAAGTAAGCTTGAATCCTCAACGGCCCGAACCCAAATGTTTGGGAAAAAGGAGAAGATATGGGTTAGTACAACACACGTACTAAGTATGGCTACTATGCATAAAAACCATTGAACACATGCATAAAAGGACATTTTATTCAAAACATGTTTTTTGCTAAGTAAATCCAATATGCACACAAATTAAGTATCATAGTCCAAACCAACATAATATCATCCCAACATGTAGACAGCCCAAACAATACTAGTGCAATGCAAAGAATAGAACTCCATAACCCTATTCAAAGCCAAGTATCACATTAAGCAACCTACTTCATGCATACATTCATAAGATCATATTTCATCATAACTTACCACATTCATAATGATCATACATAACATAGCTTCAACATACATAAGCCATAATAATCATAATCATAAGAGAACACTACTACAACCATCTCTTAGGATCCCACAAGTGCAATGTGCAAGAGAAGTCCCATACCCTCCCTTACACTATGTAGAAACCCTTAAGAAAGCTCTAGTAAGAGTTCACACCTTTCATACCTTCATTTACTTTTACATTAGGGAAATATTGCAATAACCGACATAGACCATGAGAGCTACATGGAATCCGGTGTTCTACTCCCACACCAAAAATAAAGGGTTAACACTAAGGTGTAACCATTCGTACATAGCTATCTAGGTGGATCCACTAAGCTAGAGTCCTATGTGCGCAGATAGTTAAGGGTCAAGGAGATTACTTCTAGAAACCCTAACTTACTAAATGTGGGGGGGTTTCCATCTCATGAGACAACACATAACGAGGGTAATCCGGACTTGCTAAACATGAGGAAACCCATGTGGGGAGCCGGACTTACTAAACGTGAGACCCCCATCTCATTTACATGCCCTTTCGGTGCTAAGCATCTAATTCCCTTTTGTAATCATCTTTAGTCATCACATAAGTTCACATTAGCCTTTACTAGACTCTTATGTAGACATCTTATCATAATAGCTCATATGTGTTCATAAGTGAGTAACAATCCTTTCACTTTAGAAACACTTAGCAAGTGAGTAAACCTTTCACTTTACATTACGCTATAATCATGAGGACTACCTTTCAATCATATAGCAATCATATATGTAACATACATACATACTTCATAGCTTATTCAAGTGTAGAGGGTTAAGGATGAGGAAACAAAGTCATCAACACCACAACAACACATTAGGTATAGCATCATTACAATATAAGTAATTCACCTTCCATACTTGAGTTCAAAGAAGAACCAACCTTCATACCTTCTTGCCCTTCTTGGGACATCCATACATCAATTACCAATTAATTCATAACCAATACATAATACAAGGTAATTCATGAAGTAATAACATAATCAACATCAATATAAGCAATTGACATATTCCCTTCCTAGCCTTCAAGGCTTCATTCAAAGACTCAACCCTAATTTCATAGGAATTATAAATAAAATAGGGTAGAATCATCATACAAACATGAATTACATAACATCACATTCAATTCATAGCCTTCATTCAATATCCAACACAAACTAGGGTTAGAATTAGGAAAAGAAGGAGAAACATGGGTCTCATGGGGAATTCTTCAAGAAACCACCAATACAACATAAATTCATCCATAATTGTTCATATAACATCAATAAAATTCAGTTTATAACATCAGTTTTACTTTAGAAAGAAGACCCACGTTTTTGGATTTAAAACCTAGAAATTGGAGATTTTGAAATTCATCTTGAAGGGGCCTCTTGGGGAAAGGAATCCCAAGAGTGATAAGCAACCATACCTTATAGATGAATTAACCACGAAAATCCGAGTTGGAACCTTGGAGAGTTGGTCTTCTTCTTGAAGTTCCAATCTTCTTCAATGGAGTTCTTGAGAAGAGAGAGAGAGTAGAGAGAAGGAGGAACTTTAGGTTTAGATCTTTGGGGTTTTGTGTTTGACTGATAAAAGTGAGGTAAATTGACTTAAAAATCATTATGCACACGTCCCCTAAAGTACCCTAAATACCCCTCACTTAAATGGACTCTTTAATGAAGTAAAAATAGATTTCTGAATTTCTGCATTTTCGTCGCGGAACAAGTCCGCGACGCGGAGCTGTTCCCTGAAGATATTTGGAATTAAATTTTGAGACAGTAGAGTCCGCGACACGACTGCATCACGAACTGACTTTATGCTCCTTGGGGGAGCAAGTGCGCGACGCACCCCTATTCCCTCCAAGTGCAATTTGCAAGCTGCCTTGGCAGCTTGCTTGGCTAAGGTTGGGGTCCTCCTCGGGGCCCCTTAGGGTGACCCCGGGGAGTCGTATTTGAACGTTTTGACCCTAGGAACATATATTTACCTATTTTAAACCTTTTCACCAGATTATACCATGATACGACACTCCCAAACCTTCCCAAAACCTAAGGACACACTAAACACATTCTTCTCTAGTTTCCGGACGTCATGGTCGTTTCTTGACGTTTAGACTTTTACTCTTCCAAACCAAGTCAATTACATTAGTTTAGGTTTATAAACATCATTTTAAATATTTTTAAGTCATTATTCATAAGGTGAGGCTCTACTTAAGTCATAGAATTTTTGGGGTGTTACATTTAGCCTATAATTCTTTGATTAACCACACAATAATCCAAATCCCTATATGTTGATGCTATTTCTTTATTTGATCCAAATATTGATCCTTAATGCACGATGTAGATAAGCTAGGATAAGATGATGGTAAAAGTGAAGCATGGTAGGATGGCTTATGTGGTGAAAGTAAGGATTGAGGTGAAAATAGTCCATGATTAAATTGCATAAGCCCTTGTATGATTTATAAAAAATGCTTGAATAGTGAATTTTTTAAAACAAGTCTTTAAAACATGTAAAGGGAAAGAATTAAAAGATGAATGAAGGGTGTTTAAGGGGTGTGCACCAAAGAAGAGAAAAGTTGTTGAAGTTGTCTGAATAATAAAACAAGTGCATTAAGGAGGAGTAGTCACTAATTATATGCTAAATGCACCCTCCCTATCACGAAGCCAACATTACAACCAAGTGAAATCCTCTTGATTCCATAAGAAATGCATTGTGCAAGTTAAAGTACACTCTGGGCAAGCCTATGGTATGTTGTCATATGCAAGAACATCTTTTGTTAGAGTGAGAGCTTAAATTTTGAAAAATAGGCCTTTTTGATATCTAAAATATGTGAACATGATGTATGTATGACTGAAAGGTTATACCAAAAATTGTGAGGGCATTTATGATGCACTGTTATGTTGGTATGTTCTTATATGATCATATTGGTCAGGAAACAATTGGTGATGGGTTCATTGAGGTTATGCAGTGTCAGTTGGTATACTAACTTGGTGAACTAATTTGTTGATTGATTGCATAAAGTGTGAACTACAAAAGCATGATTAATATGTTTGGTTGATTTTAATGCGGGTAGATAAGTCCGAAGGTGTAAATTATGAGTTGATAATTAAGAGATTTTTTGAGGAAGGTTTAAGTGCAAGGTGGTGTTCTTGGGCATATTTGTATGCCCAATTACTACAAATACCCGCACGTACCATGTGTTTTGAGGACATTCTTTATGATAATTGTGTGTTTTTATTAGTATTGCAATGATTGCACACTAACCTACATGATTAGAGATATGCAGGCGTTCGAGAGGAATATGAGAAAAATAGGAGTTGGAAAGGAGGTGACGGTGATGGAAAACCGAGCACGAAGAAAATCACACCTGAAGAGGGATGGTGCACCACGCCAGAGCCAAAACTATTGAAGCTCATGTCAGGCGCACGGGCAATGTGATGTGGCATGCCCAAAATAGCTGAAGACGCCTCTTGGTGTGATGGTGGAACGGTGCCCTCATATGTCCCCTACCTTCCCCAAAAAAATTAGTTGTTCTAGGAGGCAAAATTTGATAAGAAGTGGGGATTATTTTTCCTAAACTCTATAAATAGGACCCTTGGTCTATTCTGTAAGGGAACTACTTCTTTTTCTTGTGCAAGAGTAAGGGATAGATAATTCATCTTTTAATTTTCAATCTTCTACTATTTCTTAAGTTTTGAATTTCATGAAAACAATCTTTTTTATGTTTTATTAGTGGAAATACCCTTGAAATATTTGAAATGGTACAAAACTACCCTTGACTCACACTTGAGTCAAGTGTAGTCAATTTGGATAGAGTATAATTAATAATGGGTGAGTTTGTAAATTAATTTTTGTAATTAAATTATAGCCAATAGATGGTAGCCACGTATTTTAAAAAATTATTTAAATGATAATCCACTATAAAAGTTGTCAATATTGGACCACAAAGGAGGATGGAACGGTGTTGGGGAGCGAATAAATGGTTGTCAGGGTATTTGGGAGCCAATAGGTGGATGGAGGGTAGTTTTTTACCATTTACAATAGTTCAAGGGTATTTTAGGTCATTTTCCTTATTATAAGTGGCTAAAAGCCTTTGTTCTGGGCTGTAGCCTTGGGTTATTGTTGAACATCAATTTCTATGGATTAATTTTGTTATCACATAAATTACATTTGTATTCTTGTTTTAGTATTTCATGATTACCCCCCATTGAGATAAATGTATTTTCTATTCTTGAACTCAAGAGATGAATAGGTAGATAGACCAAAGAATACAGAGAGCGCTATCTTTATTGCATACCACTTGTTAAGATTCGTAATTAGGATTGACAACCAGCCGTGATTGGTTATGAAATAAGATGAAATATAAATGTCCGCTTGATTGATCTGTCTATCCCCACGCCACAATGTAGTTAGATAGTCAACTGTAGTAGGCGATTAGAGGTTGAGAGATCATGATCATAAAATCAACCATGTAAATCAGTAATTTGATAACCGTAATTATTCATACATGAGATGTGATAAATGAAACCTTAAGAATGCTGCAACCCTGGAATTGTCCCTTTATTGTTTAAAACATCGAAATTGAAATTGTCGTTATTAGTTACTATTAAAGTGAATTATATGCAACATTAGTAAAGAAAATACAAGTTTCTTGAGAATGTTGTCTTTAATTTGTGGAATTAGTTCAATTAGATATAAACTGATCTTAATTCCATTGGGTTTGATAATTTGGTTCTGAAAGAGCCATTTGTTACTTCTACGATCACGTACACCTGCATGTGCATTAGAGAGAAATAAGTTTTTGGCATCATTAACGGGGAATTCTCAGGCTATCATAGTGTAGGCGTGTAGCGCCAAAGGGAAAACTACAGAGGAAAATGCTTGGTGCACCACGCCACTAAAGCTCCACACCCGTTTCCAATTGGGTCGAAGCCACACCCACCCAAAGCCCAAAATTTTCAATCTCACCTCTTTAATTACAAAAAACCTAAATTAGCCCCTCATTTCTCTCCAAATTCGCCGCCTATACCTCTCCCACAACCAAAATTGAGGGAGTAATTAATCATTTTGTGCGTCTTTGTGTAATTTTGACCTTTTTCTTTTGCACATTAACAATAACAACATATCTAGTGAAATTCCACAAGTGAAGTGTGAAGAGGGTAGAATGTACGCAAACCTTATCATTACCTCGTAGAGGTGGAGAGGCTATTTAAAAAAGTCTCTCTGCTCAAGTGCAACAAATTTAGGTACAAATGATTGTAAAATATAATGACCGAGATGGGGATGTCTTGCTCATTGGAATCTCCTAGAGGTATGAGGAGCATGATATCTCGTTCATAGATTGTGAATGAAGATTTGAAAAATATTTTGAATGGCAAGAACAAAAGAAGGGAAAGTACATGTCATTTATATACTTATTTAAATAGTTGGGCCTCCTGTAAGAATTTAATTTGCTGGGGAGAAGATGAAACTGAAGATTGTGAGGAAGTTACTCTTGGAGGAGTAAAGAGCTCTTCCAATCCATCTACAATCTCCACTCCAATTGGTAACACTAGTAATAATACCTCACTAAGGTAATCTATTATTGACAGTGATATTTGCAATAATGTAGATTTCATTACTGCCTCTTCGGTAGAAATGCTCCAAGAACTCTATCAGACAGCTCATAGATCCTGAAGTTGAGATGGATGAATACAAGAAAGATACTTAATTTAGGGTGTCATGAAACTTACAATCTAATAATATTTTGTCCTCTGGAGGATATGATGTGCAAGTAGAAGGAAAGCCTCGTACAAGTATTCTCCCATAGAAGAGAGGTAGAAAGAAAAGTGATTTTACAAATGCAAGTGGTCCCAAGTTTAGTTCTAAAACAAACTTACCCAGGATGACTGCAGATAGTACCAGTTTGTTACTAACAATTGTAATATTGAGTCTTGCAAAATATTACCAGTTAAAATAATTATAGTACAGTTGCCACAATTACACATAGCTTATTGTGTTACTGTCTAACATATCCTTGTGTATATTTGGATTATAATGTATCATTAGTGTGCATACTTGGCTTATAATGTATTATTATGCATATTTTGAGTATCTTTTTAGGCAATGAAGAAGGCATCTGTAAAGCTTCGAAAGCATACAAATAAGAGGAATCAACATGATTTTCAACCATATTCATTGGCACCTACAAGTCACTCAAGCCAGCCAAATGTAGATCCTCTTGAGGAAAAATTATTGCCACCCACCTTTCCTTTTCAATAGACTTCACTGCAATCTATGGTTCCTCCTTAACAGCCTTTGCTGCCACCCGATAATCTTCTATGTCAACTTCATTACAACCTTGCTCTCCTCCCCTGTAAACTTCATTACCATATTCTTTTTTAGTATGACACCACCTAGCACGAATATAAGTCAAAACTGTCAGCAACTGTCAGCAAGGTATGAAGAGAGATATTGTAGACTTTTTGGCTAAGTGTTTGAACGGTCAACAAGTGAAGTACGAGCATCAAAGACCGGGTGGTACAACGCAAAGAACTCCTATCTCTGAGTGGAGGAGCACAATACTATAGAATTTGTGTCTGGATTACCCTTGACTTTGGGTAAATTCAAATCTATTTGGGTTATTGTGGATTGGTTGACAAAGTTGGCTCATTTCATTCTGGTGAGGACTACCTATAATGTGGAGTAGTAGGCTAGGATCTACATTAGTGAGATTGTTTAGTTGCATGGAGTGCCCATTTCTGTTATGTCTGATAGAGGTGCACAATTCACCTCTCATTTCTGGAGTTCTATGCAGGATCAAATTGGTACCAAGCTTGACTTGAACACCGCCTTCCATCCTTAGATCAATGGTTAATCTAAGTAGACTATTCAAGTGCTTGAGGATATGCTTCGGGCTTGTGTCATGGACTTTGGTGCATTGTCATTGGGACCAATCCTTGCCTCTTGTGGAGTTTACTTATAACAACACTTACTATTCCAACATTAATGTGGCACTGTTCGAGGCTTTTTAGATGTTGATATTCTGTGGAATGATTTGATTCATTTGGAGTTCGACTTTTGGGCACTGATTTGTTGAGACTCCAAGGATAGAGCGAATTTGATTCATTAACAGCTTATGTCGCACATAGTAGGTAGAAGAGTTATGCTGATAGGCATGTCAGGGATGAATCCTATGCTATTGATGAGTGGGTTTTACTTAAAGTGTCACCACCAAGTGTGTGATGAGGTTTTGAAAGAAAGGAAAGCTCAGTCCGCATGTCATTGGAACTTATGAGATTTTAAAAAATTATGGAGAGGTACCCTATAGGTTGTCCTTGCATATGAGCCTTTCAACGGTCCACCATGTGCTTCATGTATCAATTCATAAGAGATATTGTCATGATGATCAAAATATGTCGTTTGAGGAAGAGCCTATTGCTATCTTGGATATGAAGACTAGACAGCTGCGATCCAAGCATATTGACTTAGTGAAGGTGTAGTGGAGGCACAAAATAGTTGAGGAGGCAACCTAGGAGGTGGTGTCCGACATCCATCGTAGGTACCGTCAACTTTTCACTCCTTCAGGTACCTTATTTTGCCTTTCGTTCGAGGATGGGCACATGTTTTAGTGGTGGATAGTGTAATGTCCCAATTATTTTAAATTGTGTTTTATTTTTGAAATGACCTTTTTCCCTTCCCTTTAGCCTTGTCATGCTTAGTTTGTGTTTTGGGAATGTTTGGTATGGACCCCGATGCGATCAAGTGTTTTTTGGTGAATTGACCCTCTCGAGTTGAGAATTCTTGATAGGGTTGACTTTGGTCAATATTTTGAGTTTTAAGTGTGGGATGGAAATTTCGTCAGTTCCATCATGTCAAAAATGTTAAGTTTGAGCTAGTAAGGTGCTTGATAAGGTTTTCAAGGCCTTAGGTTGAGTTTTGGGCGTTTGGGTAAGTTGAGTTTTAAGCCTTATGAGTGGTTTGGGAGGGTAATTCCATCATTTGACCTATGATGAGTTGTAAATTTGCACTCATTTGAGGTTTATTTAACTCAATAATTAGTGTCTTCTATGCCTAATTTTGTCCTATTCTAATAAAATGTTGATGATTTGCAGCTATGAAGGCAAATGGACAAGGCAAGGATTGATGTTTGAAAGAACGGCCAAAAATGCAAAAAAGAAGTGTAAACTATACATTGTTGATTGCCAATCAAGAAAGGCGGATTGCCAAGTGAATACGACCTTGACCAATATGACAGTGCATATCACTTGTGTGCATCGAATAATATTGACGAACTCCATTGGAGAAGGTGATACACCGAATCAGAAGGGAGACCTTGCTGATCTTTGCCAAAATTGACAGTGCAAGGAGAAAAAATTGAATGCTTGAAAGGCAAACCAAGATGGTACTTGGTGATGCACCGACTGTGAAAGGGTGACTCAAACGAGTTCACCTACTGAAGTTCAAACACCTGAAGCCTAGAGCATGAATAGGCGAGCTGAAGCACAAGAGGCAATTCACCAAACGAGCTTGGGGAGCCCGACTAATGTTGCCGAATGAGATGCGCTTTGGAACTTTGGGACAAATTTTAGGAAACTATAACTAGCCCAAAGGAATCTCCAAGGACCCCTTAACGGACCGTGGTCCACACCACTGGTCGTGAAAGTGGTCGTGAACCCTTGGGCAGTAGCTGCCAAGGTTGGGCAGCCTTGGCCCTTTGGCTTAGGCTTGCCCTTTTGCCTTGGTAGTTGCCCTTCCCATGCACAACCAAACTCTTAAAGGTCATCTATGCTACTAGGTCTAATACATATCTTGATGTTCAACCATTAAAATCCTCATTCTAAACACATAAAGTCTCATCTACAACTCTATTTCCCATACATTACACTCTAGAACCCTAACTCTTGGCTCTAGTTTAGTCTACTAGATTCCGGGGCATTACAATATCTCCCCCTTGGGAACATTCGTCCTCGAATGACATATCTAAACACTTCTTAAGGGAATGACTCAAGACTAGCAGCCCATCATGTGTGTAGTACATCTACATGCACACAACCAACCAAGGAAATTTCAATTCCAAGCTAAACCTATCTAATGCAACTCAAAATGCATGGAAGAGACATATATACCCATGTCCAAGGAGGAACTAACATCTCCTAGCTACAACATGCTCAACATGAATTCATGGAGCCTAAAATGCACATTGACTCAAAGATGTTACAACAATAGGCAACACAATGCAATTAGATTAATTATAACAAGGCCTACACACCTTCATAAACATACATACAAAGAAAATCATGGCCACATATAATCATGTAAAGACCTTATGAAATAGGCACACTATCTCCCCCTTGGGAGTAAGCCCACGCATGCTCTTCTAAACATCTATTAAGGCAAGGAAAACATTAAGACCAACATAACAAGTCATAATAGACAAGAAATCTAGAAATTTTCTAAAACATGAAAGAAGCACATACCGAAAAGGGAAATGAGGAGATAACTCTTGATCATCCTTGAATTGGAGAGAATAAAACCTATTCCTCTTTGGAGGCTCATCATCCCCACCACTGGGGGCATTTTTCTTACCCTATCCTATAGTAGCATTTGCCTTTGGGCAATCTTTCTTCATGTGGCCACTCTCACCACATCCATAACAACCATCTCTACAGGCCAAACACCTACCCCCATGCCTCTTACCACACCTAGAACAAGTGGGCCATAGGGACTCACTACCTTTCCCTTGTGACCTAGGGGTAGACACCCTTTCTTCCTTATACTTAGGAGCATTAGAATAACCTTGTCCGGAAAACTTTTGACGATTCTTAGATCGACCATGTCCATCAGACCCATCATTATCCATCCTAGACCTTTTCTTATCCCTAGCCCTCTCCTTCTTGAGTTTTGATTTGTTGGACAAACACCATGAGACGTGAGATATCCGTATCATCAACAAGCATTGCCATACGACATTCTTCTTCCACTAGTTCGAACACCCCCGTCATAAACCTATTCATCAAATCCCTTTGACTTTCTACCAAAGATGGAGCATACTTAGATAAAAGAGTGAACTTCAAGGCAAACTCATTGACACTCATATTGCCTTGCTTAAGATTTATGAATTCCTCCAACTTAGCCTCCCTCAACTCCCGAGGAAAGAACCTATCAACGAAAGTCAACTTAAAAGTTTCCCACTCTATAGGACCGCCCCTACTGGCCTAGAATCTTTCCATAGCTCATACCAAATTTGGGCAACATCTTTCAATGGTAAGCGGCTAGTTCCGCTTTTTCTCTAGAAGTTACCCCCATGATAGCAAGTGTCTTATAAGCCTTATCTATGAACCCGTTTGGATCCTCCTCCACCTTGGAGCCACTAAACTCCGGAGGGTTCATCCTCAAGAACTACCTTATCCCATAAGCACTCATTTCCCCTATAGGGTTTGCCGGAGCCGCCACACCTCTATTGGCTTGTGTCGTCAAGGCTTGAGCCAACAATTTCATAGAAGCCCTAAAATTTGCTAGAGTGACATTCCCAATTGGAGGGTCAATAGGAACTTGAGGAGGAATCTATTGATCCCCATTGTCTTCTCCTTCCCTCCTAGCATTCGCCCTAGTATTAGCCATACCTTGAAACAACCAAAGGCACAGATTAGAAAAATGGCCTACTAAAGTCAAACTCTATGGCATGACTAAGAGAATGAAGAAGTGAGACTTTTCCTAAGCAGCCCGTAACCTCCTATTCATAGATGTGTCATGACTCACACCGATGAATAAGACTCTACTAGACGTGGTTTGAGACATCCTAAAACTTATCCCAAAACTTTATGCTCTAATACCAAGTTGGTCACGACCCGAGAGCACCCCCTAGTCATAACACGGCGTACCTGACCCAGAAGGGGTCGCATACAAGCCCTTAGTATTATCATATCATAAGATCGTAGAAAAGTAGGGAGAATTTAAAACTTTCTTTAAAGCATAATACCAAAAACATTTCATAAAAACGGAAGTCTTTCTAACATCTTTGTCTCAAACCATCTATGAATAACATGAATAAAAGTCTTGGGAGGCAGCCCACATAAAGTCTAAAACATAAGAAAAGACATAAAGGAACATAGGGGTTTGCCCTCAAAGCTATGAGGACTCACCAAATCTTCAAGTCTTCTTGCACCTAGGAACCTAGCCTCCAAGCAACTCAATCTCCCAAGACCCTACATCTGATTAGAATGTAGGCAATATGCGTTAGTACAAAGTGTACCAAGTATGAAAGCTAGCACAACAACATAAAGCATCTCAACCGGTTAGTCAACATAAGACATAAGCATAAGAGACAATAACATAACTATATCATAAATTCCAACATAAGCATTATATCATAGCAAGTTAACATAAGACATTCATAATTGCATACTTCAACCATTAATCCTCCATACTCAAGAGGACTACTTCACAAGCCACCTCCAAGTATACTTGTGCAATGCAAAGATAGCATCCCATAATACTATCCAAGCTAAGTACCTCTCTTTGGTCATTCTTGGTCATAGCCCACCTTCATAGTCAAGACCTAGGTTTTCATGTCATAAGAGCACTATACCCCTAAGTAACCTCAAGGCACACTTGTGCAATGCATGTGGGGCATCCCATAATACCACACACACTAAGCATATCCTTAAGATCACCATATTCATATTCATCATTTCTAAGTGTCACTATTGACCTACTTTCATATTGACAAGGAAATATCATCTTAAGTCAATTCATATAATGGAAGGCACTATAGCAACACTCTAGGCATACATCACATAAGAGGTCACTTCATAAGTAGCTTCAAGTCATACTTGTGCCATGCATGAATGGCATCCCATACTACCACTCACACTAAGTACTCATTTAGGCTAGGTTACTCCATGCTAACTATCTTTCATTCTAGTCTATCAAAGAATAGCATACTACCATGCTATACCTAACTACCATGGAAAACATACTATCATACAATCCAAGCTATCAAAGAAAGGATACAAGTATACCAACCTAGCCACCATGCAACCATTCAATACGATGCAAGCTATCCTCAGGGGAGTATGAATCCTCAACCCTAAGCTATCCTTAGGAGAGTGTGGAGTCTCAATCCTAAGCTACCATGAAATGGTCTTGGCCTAACCAAGTCAAGCTACCATGAAAAGCATTCTAACCATGCTAGTTCAAGCTACCCATAGGAGAGCATAGATCCTCAATCCTAGTCTACCATGCCTATGCTAATGCAAGCTATCAATAAAAGCACCCTATCAATGCTAATTCAAGCTAACCTTAGGATAGCTTAATTCCTCCATCCCAAGCTACATAATTCAACTATCTATGAAGGAATCATAAGATTCAACCTCAATCTATTCTAACTTAACAAGCATGATTCATTTAAGGTGAATAACCTTTCACATTCTACATATATGCAAGATATCTCATCATATTAGACTTACTCATTAAGCCTTAATGATCAACATTATGAATTCAAGCCCTACCTTCAAGCTTTACTCCCCAATCATCATACTAGTCTATATTACAATTCATACTAGTCACAAGCCTTAGCCATAGTTAATTCTAAGCATAATTCATCAAAGTCCTAATCCTAGACATTTCAATTGATTTTCTAATATTCATGCATAGTTCTAGTTCAATTCATGATTTCATATTCCTATTCTTGAATAAGTCCCATTCATGACAACAATCCAAGAGAATCTAGCAAGAATCATTAATTCCTCATCAAAAGACCCAAACCCACATACCTTGAAAATTAGGTTAAATCAAGGAATTCACATAAATTATTCATAATAACATGAATCAACACTAAAATAATCATATAAAAGTATTACCCAACCGTTTGGGATCATACCCATCTAAAACCCATGCTTTGGAAGTAACCCTAGCTTAGATTGGGGTTTTTCTTCACAAATCTTGGGGATTTCTAGGGGAATTTATGGGTGGAAGAACCCATATATGAAGAGCTAAACATACCTTAAGCAATGCCCTAGTAAAAGCATTAAGCAATGGAGCCTTTGATCTTGACCTTCGCTTCAACCCTAGCTTCTTCTTCAATGGTGGTTCTTCTTAGAGAGAAATATTTGAGAGAGGAGTGATATGGGGTTTTTAATTGTGTCTAATGTAAGGTGACTTAAACTTGGGGGCTAAGGACTTAAAATATTCTAAATATGTGAATAAAAGACATACAAAACGACCCCCACTTAAACCTAGTCGAATAGGATTTTACCCAAATGTCCCTCACTTGGCAGCCCCATCCCAGGCACCACGGCCACTTGAACGGTCCTTGAAGGGCAACACGATTCGTGGTGGTGCCCGTGGTCCCTTGACTAGTAGCTCCCCCAACTTTCCAAGATCCTAAAACACCCTAAAATACAAAGGCACCTTCACGGGCACTTTGACGGGCCGTGGTCAAGCAAACGGCTTGTGAAGTGCCTCGTGAACTTGGGGCAGTATCTTGGCCTCTTGGCTTGACCTCCCAAGTGTCTAAGGCATCTCCAAGGACCCCTTCATGGACCGTGGTCCACACCACTAGTCGTGAAGGTGGTCGTGAACCCTTGGGCAGTAGCTGCCAAGGTTGGGCAGCCTTGGCCCTTTGGCTTAGGCTTGCCTTTTCGCTTTGGTAGCTGCCCTTCCCATGCATAACCAAACTCTTAAAGGTCATCTAGGCTACTAGGTATAATACATATCTTGATGTTGAACCATTAAACTCCTCATTCTAAACACATAAAGTCTCATCTACAACTCTATTTCCCATACATCACACTCTAGAACCCTAACTCTTCGCTCTAGTTTAGTCTACTAGATTCCGGGGCATTACAGTCAGATCTATCCTTATATTGTCATTGAGATGCCTGAGTTAGGGGCTTGAGTTGATTTTTGAACATCTTAAAATGGAAGAAATGCTTTCTAAGTGGTAAAGACTGATTTTCGAATGGCTTCCTCAGTTATACTTATTATTTGAGAATAGGTTTCATAACTTACTGAGTTTGGTAACTTAATACTATTTGAAATACTTGATGAACTGATGTTGACTTTGTAATTTATGTGTTGTGATGCATTCATCCTCATGCTACATATCACTGTTCATGAAAATATGAGAAAGTGGAGAAATACTATATTTTTGAGAAAGAAAAAGTGACACCTTTCTTATTTTTCTGACCACGAGCTAGGTTGCAAAATGATGAGATATTGAGATTATGAGATTGGTATATGGACTGTAAGTTCCCCATGGATCCTTTTCTAGAATCTAATGCTCGGCAAGGTGTATACGACTAGTTGTGCAATGACCTTTGTTCAACCACATCATTCCATCATTTCATCATCTCATGGCATCAAATTAACCAGTTTTGTTGTGTTGTGTAATTTGCTTATATGTTGATTTGAATATAATTTGTACACTCTTGTGCTTTTTCTATTTGCACTGTTATTATATAAATTGGCTGCACCGATGCCGGAATGGGAGTTTTGTGCGTGCAGGTGGAAGTGTTTCTTAGTTTATTTCATAAGTCTATTTAATTGCTTATACTCAGTCGGTCTAACCTACTGAGTACATGTAGATTGTACTTAGCCCCTACTTTTGTTATCCTTTTGATTTAGATCCTAATCGGGGTGATCTTCATAGCGGCTGATCGGATCTAGCAATTCTTCATTTTGGAGTTGTGGTGACATCCTACTTTCCAAATCGCCATTAGACTCCTTCTATCATTTATAGTCTTAATTTCTTTTTAAAAGCATGAGATGTATTTTATAATCTAGAAAGTATTAGATGCCCTTTATACTTATGTTATCAGGTTTTGGGATTTTCCTTGTTGTTTCTTATCGGTTGTGCCTGACTTCCCTTTGGGAGTCTCGTATGTGTATTACTTTTGTCTTACACACCATTTTGGGATTCTCGGTGTGTGTGTAATCATGACCTCGGCTTTTGGTTCATGACAAAAAAAAATCATAAAATATGTGATAACATTTTTCTTGTCAAGTCATATTATGTTTGAAAAAGTTGTGAAATATACTTTTGTTGGTTTTGTGAGTCTTGCAACTCTTTTTGATTCAATTGTGTGAAAATGGTGTGACAAAAAAAAGGGAGTTTGCTATCATAATAAAGAAATGTGAGATATGTGACTAATAACTTAACTTCATATTGTGTTCGTAGAAAAAATACTTAGCAAGTACAAGCAAACCAGATGAAAAAACTTGATGTGATTTGTTGGAAATAAGACGAGCAAAATTATATTATTTGCAAACTTTACTATGGAGGTTCAAGTAAAAAAATTGAGCTTCAACTACTGAAAAAGTTAATTGATTTTACTATATCAAGCATTTTATTTTGAGAAATTTATTTTTCTATTTTTTGATTAATTATGATAGCACCAATATAATTGTAGAGTACAAAACTATTATTAAAATGAAAAATTCAGACTATGAGGAGAAATACATTATTGTGAGACCATATTGATCACTGATATACCATTAATATTAATTGTGTTAAAACTTGTGATAATCTTACAGATTCATAAACTAAGGCTTTAACAAGAAAAAGGGTCCGAAGCACATCGAGGGGATGATATTGAAGCTCATAAATTTTGATTTATAAATTTTGAGTTATATAAGGTTCATCAAAATATAGATGAGAAGAGAATAGCTCTGTTTTATCTCAAATAGAAAAAGAATAAGAAAAGGTTGACAATTGAAATACATGAATGTGCAATAACTACTAAAACTATACATGAAAGAAAGGACATTACAAGTTGCAATAGATTTGTAATTTCAACCAACAATGTAAATTGTTACATGGAAAAATTATTTCGTATGTTCCGAGTATTCATTAGGAGTCGATATCTAAGCTAAATAGTTTTACTTGCTTCATTTTCGTGCTTTTAATGTAGTAATCTAAAAGTTACCAAGTCAAGTTCATTCATCTCTAACATGTGTAGAATTGAAAGAGTTTCAAATAAATTGTACTCCCTCCTTTCATTTTTACTTGTTACTATTTGACTTGGAAAACCCATTAAAAAATTATTATTATAAGTATTTAAACACACCATCCCTATTAATTGTTGTTTAATACTAACTCTGGGAAACTAATTTGGAGAATAGTATTTAATGTTAAGGCTAATGCATGGAAAAAATATTTATCTTTTCTTGATATGTCAAAACTTATAAGTACTCCCTCCGTTCATTTTTACTAGTCACTGTTTGACTTGGCACATTCATTAAGAAAACAATTATTGATATTGGTATTTTACCACACTATCCCTACTAATTAATGCTTAGTATTCGGTCTTGAAAAAAGATATGGAAAATAGTATTTAATAATAAGGGTAAAACATGAAAAATAATAATTTTGTTTTCTTTATATGTCAAAAGTGACAAGTATTAATGAAAATCTATTTTAGGAATAGGTGACAAGTAAAAGTGATCGGAGGGAGTAAAAATGAAAATCTATTTTAGAAATAAGTGACAAGTTGTAATGACCGCAGAAAGTCATATTTAGAAATTTTCATAAATTACCATTTTACCCCTCCAGATATTGACCCCAAGTCATCTCTGATTAAGTTTTGAAAGTTGGTTTTGTACTTTGAGTGAAAGTTGTGAATTTTGAAAGTTTTTGGGTTTTGAAAGACTAAAATTGTTAAAAAGTGGTTTTTAGTGTCTTTAGAGTTTCGAGTGTCAGAATGGAATTACATCGATTCCATCAGTCTCAAAATGGGAAAATTGGTCTAGGAGAGTTGCCAGTTTCATATTCGGAGTCTTTTGAGGATTTGAGGTTCTAAGTTTGAAAATTATGAAATATTTGCCTTTTGGTTGACTTTCGTCAATATCCGGGGTTCGAATGCTCGGATCAAAATTCCTAGAGTTCTGTTGGTCTCGAGGGATGATTTTAGGCCTAATCGAGGTCTTGGTTAAATTTTGAGAGGTCCTGAACTTGATTTGGCCTTTTAGACGAGATGATTAGTTTCATATGACTTTTACGAGTTTTAGGTCAAAGAGACCTCATATTCGTATTTCGATGGTTCCATTGAGTTTGGAATGTCGAGTTTAGTCAAATTACAAACATTATTTGTGTGCATGAAGTTTCGAATGAATCCTGATGGCCCGTTTGATGTTTTGAGTATTGGATGATCTTTTGATGATGGTGTCTTGTACTTTCACGAAGACTAGATCGCGATTGCAAGGATCGGAGAAGCGAGGCCCTAGTCACGAAAGCTAAGGGTTCCTTTTAGGTGAGGTTCGCTTAAGAGAACCATGGGTCCCGATAGTGAACCCTAGTTCTTGAATGTGAGACCCTCAATTTTTTCTGGGTTTCACTTTTACGAATCGGAGGTCACTTTTGCAACTTCTGAGACCTTTTTTTTCTTGCTATTTTTGGGGTCTTTACTCATTTTCCCCCATTTTGATTTTTGTAAAATCCTTGGAGACAATTTTGGAGATATTTCTTATGCTAAATCATTTGGGAAAGCCTTTGTAACCCTAAAAATTCATTTTCCATTAATTATTTATGCATGAGATTTTGATTGGCAAATGACAAGATTTTTCAAGAACTTGAGTTTCAAAGAAAAATGGTGATTGTGAACTGATTTTGATTCCTTTTTCGAAACGGTTTTCACCAATGACTTTCAAATGTCTTGGGTAACATTTTCAAGTAAAGATTTTAATATTCAAACCTCATTTTTGGAATTAAGTTTTTGAGTTGATTGATCCATTTTTCAAATATGTATGAATTGAGAGTTGTTATTTCCATAATCTTGTTGTGATTACTTGATTGAACTAGATTGTGAGGCTTTGGATATTGTTCAGAAGGGGAAGACTCAAGTCTTGAATTGACATTGATTGAATTAAGGCAAGTGATCTCATAAGCCTTGTAAATCTAGTAAAATCATGTATTTACCTTCATTGTGTGGGGAGTAATGAGAATGAGGTGATAGGTTCATTGTTCCACTTTATTAATCCAATGAATAAAAAGACTATTAATGAAAAGGGAACGTGTTGATCAAAATGCTTTGTGAATTCCCTTGTTGTAAACCCTATTTGGTTGATTGATGAAATGCTTTGATTGCATTAATGTGAACTTGAATCGCTTGAATTGTTGTCTTTTCCTTATAGTGTGAAATTGATTATTTTCATTGATGTTATTGTGCACTGTGGTGAGACATGTGATGTTAAGACGAAGGAAATTGTTCCGGGCTTCCGGCTAATGACATGATATAAAGCCCTCTAACCATATGTGTGGTTCACTCTTCCTTATATAAATGACATGTCATATCCATGTCACATATATTAATATGCCATGTCATAATGTCTTCATAGCTATTTTTTAATTATTAACAAAAAATAGAAAATAAAAGGCAAAAATAACAAATTTTCTATTTTAAGAAAATAAAATAAAATTGATGTGTCTCTCACCTTTCCTCCACCCTCCCCAACCCACCATCACTCGTGACACCATTTCCATTCCTCTTATTCTTTTTTCTCTTCATATTTCTTCACACAAAAAAAAGGCTAATTCTTTGATAACTCACTATTTTCTTCACACAAAGTTGGCTTTGCTTTTTTGGGGTCTTCCTCGTCAAAGAAGAAGAGAGCCCATGGTCAAAAGCATATCTCAATGTTTCTGTGACTTGAGATCAAGAGAAACCAAGAAAGTTTGTGTGACTTGAAGGATTTGGTTGCCAAATTCATCTTTTTAAAAAAAATCTCTTCAACGTCAATCACCCAAACCATCATACGACTACCATGAAAGACCTATGGCCACTGGAGCAAAAACTACCATCAGAAACGGTCACCATCGACAACCAATGCTCTTTCAACATCAGAAATCTTTATTGACAATGCCAAAACACACCAGAACACCAGATTCAATGGACAAAATAGGGCAAAGATGTAGTGGAAGAAAAGGGAAGGGTTGGGACGTTACCCTTTTTTTCTTTTCTTTTTAATATTAGTTTTTCCAAAGCAAATTCATGGCTTCCACTCGCCTTTAGAAGTGTGACACCACACACTATATTGAGTCAGCAAAAACAAATATCACATAAGCTCGATTAATGCTCAGAATGGGTTTAAAAATCTTATTTTAATTGAGTTTAAAATTTCAGTTGACAAAGGGTTAAGTAGAAGGATTTACAATACAAACTCATACAAATATAAAAGTTGATCAGACCATTTCGCCTTTTAATAATATATAATAAGTTATCTATTACTTGCTAGTTAATGCTTTGGTTTCAAAAAAGTTATTACTAATTAATTAGCAGTAAATTTAATTTGATGTACTATCATTACATTAAAAAAATCTATTAGAACTTATAATAATTTACAGTTACATAGAAGTCCAATCTCATATGAAATTCCTAAAAGTAAGAAATTTTAGGATCCATGGAAACTATACTCGATAGAAGGACAATGATGATTTTTTAGAGAAGTACCAAGAAGGCCCTTCACAAGATATCAAACAAAAGAGTTCAATGATAAGCTCAACGGACTTCAATCACATATCCAAAGATGTCTTATTGGTGAGGTAGAGCTCAAGTCCAAGGGAGATGAATTGTCCAAATGATACAAATATTTAGTGGACCAAGTTAATTACTGTCCAAGGAGGAATATTAGGGTAAAAAATTCAGCGTTAAAAGATCTAGAGTGGTGTCCAAAATGAGGCCAATTTCAGACTTTAAGTGGAGTTGAAACCAATAGTCCAAGCAAGCTCTAATAGGAGTAAAAAAAACAACCAAAAGAGCCCGAAAATCCTTATTTCAGCCACAAATAGTAGGGCTTTAGTTTCTACCTTGGAGAAGTAGCTAGGTTTTATTTTCCTATGTTCTAGATCAATCACTTTTTTTATTCTATAGATAGGAGGGATTTTTATTCATTAAGGACATGTTACATTTAAATTATTGATAATAATAGTGAGAGTTCTTTGAACCATTGTAACTTGTACTTTCAGATCTTATTTTATATTTCAATATTTACTAGTCTCATAGGTCAAGGCACAATTTTTTTAATGATATCTTTAATTTTGTTTTGATATTCTTTAGAAGGCAGATAGTTTCTACATACTAATTGTTATCTTAAATTACTCATAAAACGGTCAAGATCCCAACTTTTCATTTTAATTAGTTTTATCAAGTAACAATATTTGATTTCTTCTCATAAATCTATACATTGTTACTTGAATTTTGTCAAAGATTTAAACATCACATTCTTGGAAATTCTTAAATTGTTCCTTTGAATTTTCCATATCTTTATTTTTAGTTTTCCAGTTCTTTTTTATTTTTCTTTCATACTTCTAGATATTCTATAATGTATTTAGTATCTCCCTAACCTCACTATTACAATTATCATATATTATTATAAGTGGGAAGCTCCAATATGCAAAGTTGAATTACCATATTACCCTCACACTAAATTAAAATATCATTAAATATCTAATTATTTAAATACTAAGTAATAATTATATTGTATTTTACTACATACTAAAAATAAGAAGATGTAAAGTCAAACTTTGAAAGAAAAAAATATTTCATAGAAAATTGTGAGAAATTATTTCATAGAAAGTTGTTAGGAATTACTTTTTTTTTTATTTTTATAAAAATGCTTTTATCTAATTCTTTTAAGAAAGGTTATGTTTAAGTGGATTAAATTTGTTAATTAGATAAGTGTTTTTATAATAAAAAAAAGAAGATAATTAAAGCGTTTATCCTTTATTCTTTATTCTTTTTCTATAATTAGTGTGGTTAAATGAATTAAATTTGTTATCCTTTATCTATAATTAGTGTAATTAAATGTATTAAATTATTAGTAAAAACAATCAGCCTTTCCTCTCCCCATGTCTAAGATCACTAACTTCTGAAAATTAACTTAAACAATTCTTCACCTTTTCATCTTATCCTATAAATCTTTAGCTATATATATATCATGGAAAAGTAATTTTTCTTTACCAATTGACTCCTATTGATGTGAATCATTAGTCAATTTTCATGTACTTTTTTTTTGTTTTGAAATATTAATATTTGTTTTGATCCTAATTAGAAAGATATTTTGTATCATAGTTTTATCTTTACCATTTTAGATGGGCTTTTTTTTCAATTGTTTATAAATATCTGGATTTTTGTGGAACAATTATTATACTTTTATTTTGTCTTGTTTTCCTCATTCTTGTGTTTACTTTTCTTTTTCTATGTCATTTTAATTTTTAATTTTTAATTGATAAGCTAAATTTTTTTTCCAGGTTATTGTCACATTAACCATATGGAATATATATATATATATACTAAAAGTGGGAACAAAAAAAGTTAAAAGTTGAATTATCAAATTATCTTTTATAGGTTGAATATTCATTTAAGTATTTAATTAAACACTAATCCTTTAATTATTGGTATTAAAAAATAAATTTACCTATCTATTAATAATATATTTCATTAAAATGAAACAAGAAAATAGATACATTCTCACTCATTAGTTCATTCAATTCAATGTGGTGGAATTGCTTTCATATTCCACAATTATTCAACCTTTAGCATTTCTTTTTAGTATTTTAAATTTGTAAAGTTTTTGATAATAAATATAAACTGTAAACTAATAGTATTCAGGAAGTCCAAGTGACGGACATATCTATGTGGTGAAGAGAATCGTTTAACTTTTTCTTGCTCTTTTTGGATTTTCAATTATTTTAAAATTTATATTCTATGTACCATTCATTATATATATATATATATATATATATATATAAAAAGAATAAGTCTAAAGTTGAATCATCATTTAATTACCCCTATGTTAATTCAAAATATTATAAAATATTTAACTAATTAAATATTAAATAATAATCATATTACTAAATTAGTATTATGATGATAAATACTACAAGTGAAAATGTGTAAAATAAAAAAAATAAAAAGATTAAAATATCCATAAAAGTATGTGCATTTATTTATTACGTGAAAACTTGTATCTGATACTCTAACTAAACCTTTTCCCCTTCTCTAAAATGATTTAAATAACTTAATTAATGTAGTAGTATTTGACTTTATGAAAATTTATGTGCATTTTGTATTTTATTTAGTTATTTATTATTATTTTTCTTCTTCTTTTGCTTTAAATATTCACCTTCATAATTCATATCTAATATAATTATCTATTCAATTGGTACTCTTAATATTCGTAACTCTTATGTTTTTCATATTCATAACTTTCAAATATTTAATTTAAAAGTTTAGGGTGTCTTTGATATTCCTCTTCTTTTATCTATATAAATCATTCTTTTTATTTCATGAGAAGAATCCCTACCAAAGGTTATCCATTTTCTGTACAATTAAAGTAGTGAAGCACTTGGATCATTATTAAGGTTTTTGAATTTTATTTGGTTACGGGAGAAGGTATCATCAAGAACTCTACTCCTTATGTATTTTTTTACTATATATATTGTTATAATTAAAGTCTTAAGAAGGATATGAATGTTGTATTTGTTCTTATCTGTTTAATTTTTTTGTATTCTTTACCAATTTATACTTCTTTAATTTAATCTTCTATGAAATTATGAATGTTATAAGCCTATCTTTATTAGTGCTGAAATTACTAATTTATAACTTTTATATTCGTTTTTAAATGTACTTTTATAATATTTTCTTTCTTTTATCCTTTCCTTATTGATATGATTTCTTTAAGTAGCAACATATATGTGTACTTACTGATATGAGAGCGTAATGAGAGATTATTGAGGATAAGTCATATAGATATATTCATATTATTAGAGGCTATAGTATCTTAATTAGTTTTCCATATTTCTTGCTTGATGCTCAATGTATTATTCGATTATTAGGAATTTTATTTAATTAATAAAATATAAATTGGTAAAACTAATATTTTTAGTTTCAACATTTTCTATATAATAATTCAACTTTATAATAATTGTATGGGACAAACATGCAACGCACGTTCCTAGAAACTAGTATATAATACAATCATGATAAAACAATAAGATGGTCACAACAAGGTTATATAATTAGAACAGTGAGGTTATATATAATTATAATTTTGTTTTAATTTTATTATATAATTATACAGTCAGGTTACAGACATCCGAAACATAAAATTGTATATTTTAAATATGGAAGTAAAATAGAAAAAAACTCAGGAAACTAAAAATAAAGATGTGAGAAAGTCGAAGGAACAATCCAAGAGTTTCCAAGAATGCGATATTACTTGAGAAAAAAATCGAATAATAGAATTGGATCTTGACCCTTTATAAGTAATTTATGACAACAACTAATATGTAGAAACTAATCGCTTTATAAAGATCAATACCATAAAGAAATCAAATATATCATAAAATATTACCTTATACTATGAACTACGAAACTGATAAATGTTGAAAGATAACTTTTCAATGCACAGGCCACAAAGGTTCAAAGAACTTTCAATCAATAGTTTAGATATAAATATTATGATAAATAGTTTCAATGTGTTGTGTCCTTGATGAGTGAAAAGACACTCCTATTTATAGGAGAAAAGGTGTATGCCAACACTAAAAATCCTAAAAAATAATCTAGAACTTATAGATTAGACTTTGGTTTGCCCACCAGGTTGTTAATGTGGGAGCCACTCACGACAAGAAAACCACTTTAAGGAATTTAAACATTGACTAGTAAAAAATTTA